>JAFBJS010006122.1:55984-79065 GCA_016785265.1 Paraplagusia blochii
CTGTCTTCTCTAGCTTTTTCTCCAACCCTTCCTGTCTGTGTTGTCCACCTAATGACCTCATCCCTGATCCTGTCCATCGTTGTCTCTCCTAAAGAGAACCTCAGCATCTTTAACTCCTCCACCTCCAGCTCTGTCTCCTTGGTCTTCTGCCTATTGGTAGTGTCTCACTATTGATATCTAAACCTTTCCTTTTACAGTGTGATTTGGGTGGCTGACCAAGAATTCCAAGCCTCCACAGATGCATGCTGGGGGATATGAGATGGTATATATACATCTATAACTAGATGTGATGGAATTATAGTAGAATTAATGGATATAGACTGTGGGTCATTCCTTCCATGTATTCAATCGGTAATTAAAATATAATCTTACTGTTTGTAAATGATAGTTTCAAATTTCTTTTATTCATAAAAAATTTTTGACATTTTTAACATTTTCATCAGAAATTCCTGAATTATTTGTGTTGAACAGCAGCAGTTCTCAGTTGCTGTGAAGTCGGGAGCGTGTGTGACAGTGAACCGGCAGCACCCTGAAACTGAGAAGGCCGAGTGGAAGCGAGCCATCATTTATTTGATTATTTACACGTGTGACTGTGTGAACAGTGAGTGTGTGTATATGTACTAAGAGCAGGGCGGATAATGAGCTGCAGGGAAACTAATAGGCCAAGACAGGAGTAATCCCCACGGTGGAGGTGGAGGTGGAAACGTAAATGAAACCAACAGGATGAGGAAGACGTAGCTGGACGAAATGGAAAAGACCGGGAGGAAGGAAGAAATGGAAACACGATGAAGACGAGTCAAGTTAAAAAAAAAAAGATAAAATCCCAATACAAAACAGTCAAATGTGAAAAAATATATTTTTATTTATTGTTTATTTATTTATTATGGTGATTTCTTTAGTAGTTTAATTACATACTATATATTTGTGTATATATATATTTTTTTCTCATCCATGTTTGTTTCGTCTTTCAAGTGACAGTATATTAACAACACAATAAATATGTAAAACATCTTTTGTGTTTTCTAACATATGGCAATATGTCTCTATATATAATATGACAGTAAAAACAACAGCAACAAACAAAACTATAAAAAGAATTTAAACAATTCAATCAAATGATCTCAACTCAACATAATATATAAATCTGTCTAAAAGAACATTAATAGATTATTATTCAAATTATTTCAGATTTGGAAACGATCTTGATGGATGGATGAATAGATGGTGGATAATTGGATGGATGGATGAGTGGATGAATAGATGGATGATAGATGAATGGTTAAATAGATGGATGAATGGATAGTTGGATGGATGGATGGATGGATAGATGGTGGATAATTGGATGGATGGATGAGTGGATGAATAGATGGATGATAGATGAATGGTTAAATAGATGGATGAATGGACAGTTGGATGGATGGATGGATGGATAGGTGGATGAATGGATGAATTAATGGATGATGGATAGATGGACAAATAGGTGGATGCATGATAGATGGATGAATGAATAAATGGATGGATAATAGATTAATGGATAAATAGATGATGGATGGAGGGATGGATGATGGATGGATGATAAATGGATGAATAGATGAACAGATAATTGGTTGGATGGGTGGATGGATGGATGGATGGATGAATAGACATTAAGTCTTCATGGGTTTTGATTTTCTGATTTTTTTTTTATTTTACCTGCATCATTTCACTGTAAATCAAATCTACAAACTCAACAGTATAACTAATAAATCTTTAAATTCTCTACTGTACTTTGTTTTCCTCCCTCTGGAACGAAAAAAAGAATTTTTATTTTATCAATGTGTTGGAGGCAGTAGCTGCTAATCTGCTGCAGACGTCCCAGCCTCAGTAGGACAAACGTGCAGTGATGGTCTATAGACGGACGACTGTGAGGAGCAGCAACACTATTGATTATTTATCAGAGCAGAAACCGTCGTCAAAAGGCTGAAAGGTGTCGTCTATTCTGCTGTGACAAAAGCACGGTCTCTGAACACTTTCCAACAATTTCCTGCCGTCTTCACAAATACCTGACGCAGCTGTGGAATTCATCGTACAATAAGGAATTAGCCGAGTGCAAGAATGCGCACAGACATTTTACATACATACATTTTTATGTGTTACAATAGCCTTTATAACCTGCTTTCTTTATTGGCTAAAGAAAAGGCCACAGGATATCACAAAGGAATTGTTTTTATGTAGGTTTTTTAGGGGGTTTTGTTGTTTTGCCTAGTTTTTAAGTTCCATTATGGTTCCATTAATTTAAGAAAAACTCTGTATGATTATTTTTTTCAAAATAAATGTCATTAAAGGCAGCGTTGATTGGCCAGCACATAAACAAGCGCAGCACTTTCATTACAACAATCACAGATGGCCATCATGGTATGTCAGGAATTACAGGGACGTCAGACGCCAGGCTGGTGAAAGCATCTGAAAACATGTCAAGGTTTTCTGTGAAAAGAGGAAACAAAGTTACAATTTGTGAAGAAAAAAAGCAAATCAATACCAATAGAGTGCTCAATACCCAACAGACAACTGGTGGCACCGCTAATTTCAACTAACATTAAGAGAACAAACATGGAACCGATGGATTTTTTTTTAACTTGTGGAGTTTCAACTATGTGAAGAAAAAAATAATCTGCAAATTATTGTATTTTCTATGGGTTAAAGTTGGTGTAAAATACATATACCAGATATTATCAGCCCATAGGATAATCAAGCAAAATTTGCTTGAATTGCATGTAGGGTCCTAAAGGAAGGAAGGAAGGAAGGACTGAAGGAAAGCAAACTCCTTGTCATTGTGATCCACACAACAAAATGTGTCTTCTGTATTTAACCCATCACCAATGTGAACAGTGGACGGCTCTGAGCACCTAGGGAGCACTGAGTGGGGACGGTCCCATGCTCAGTGGGACACTGGTAACCTGGCAGCTGGGGGATTTGAACCTGGAACCTTTCGGACCCAAGACCAGTCCCTTAACCACTGGGCCCCATATGAGATGTACCTCAGTTTTGGGGCCAAAAGATCTGTATGTATCAGTATCGGTTGGCATTGGATTCAGAAATGAGGTGATTGGACATCAGCGATGATCACGTGATCATCAAAAAGTTCATGTTTCCATCACTATCTAAACTCGTTTTGGTCTGGATGGTGTTATGATCACAGCACCTCAGTGGCAACCTAGCAGCTGGTGGATTCGTTTTGAGTAGTTTGACTGAACGGTCAAGGAATGTCCATGAATACATATGGACAGATGGACAGACAGTATTAACATAGATGGAGGAAGAAACCATAGTTGATGTTAGAGCTGTAACAAACAGACAAACCTGAACGCCTCATCTCCAGTTGAATTGTGTAGGTTTCAACAACTGCAGAGAGTGACATGGAATTAGGGACTGGCTGCGCAGTGTCCTAACATCTGCCTGAACGGAAAGTCCTCCATGGGTCCTGCTGCTGATTATTGAGTATTGACAATTGAGAGACATTCCTTAAGGGACAAAGAGAGGGCAGCGGGAGGGGAGTGTCTCAGTGTCGTAAATGTGTCAGGGAGCCTAGAGTGTGTGTAATTGGTCTGCCTGAGAGCGTCATTAGTTTGGAGGACTTGTTACAACATGTCATCCTTACAATGAGACACATTAGCCAAGAAGGGACAAGGATGTTTGAGATCAGACGATTCCCAGGGAAAACTGTCCAACGTTATATGTCCACTTTGAACTAAACTAAAACAAAAGAGTTTTTAGTCATTTGTTAACTGAAAATAAATAAGACATGAGCTGCTCAACAGGTTGTGGACACCATTGTCTGATCTCCTTCTTCATGTAAATCAGACATTTTCACCTGGAGAAAGATCTAGACTGAAGGAATGCCCTTTTGGAACCCACAGGTTCCTAAACCTTTCTGCAGTGAATGCTTGGTACGAAGGGCAGCTGTTGAGTCCTCTTGGATCCCTCCTTAGATACCTCCTCACTGGATCCCATGACCTTTGTAGGTTTTGCTTCAAAACTCGTCTGAACTTCTAGGAAAGTCGGAAAGGAAGGAAACAAACTCTCAATGAAGTCACCTCTCCATTTAACCAGTGAGTGACCAGTGAGGACAATGCTATGCTCAGTGGTAACCTGGCAGCTGGTGGATTCAGGTCCGAAACTAACCGGACCAAAGTCTGGTCCCTTAACCACTAAGCCACCATAGCAGAATTGTTATTTTTCTTCCATTGCGGGGTCTCCACCACTGCCACCCAAATCACACTGCGCCATCACTAATTATTTTTAGTAAACACATTTTTAGAAATCTCTATGCAGTGTATTTCACACTTTAGGGAAAAATAATAAAAATAACATGAAATAAAAAAAAAAAAACATGACATGATAAACAAAAAGTTGTTTTTTTTCATTCACATTCTTTTAAATATTGCATCAACAGCTGTATTTCAGGTAATAAATACCACTGTACGTGATGCCAGGTAAAATATGCATATCTTACGCTTTGAAAATGTACAGCTTGGCAGAGGAAGCTGTGAGCACGGTGTAATAAATGTCTCTCTTTATGAAAAATAAAAGCCTCGTTGATGCATTTAGGCAGAGAAAATATTTGGTGATAAGCAAAATGTATGTAAAATATTCAATACTCAAACTTCTCTGACCGGCCTAAATAACACTGGACATTACTACTTACTGGACACTAAAAAACTACATTACTATGTTATTCAGCAGATAAATACAGAATTTTTGGGGGCAAAAACTGCGGCTTTTTTCCCAGTTATAGTTTTGGCAACATTATCTCAAATAGTTCCTAGTACTACCTCTGGTTCCACGCTATATCCTCTGGGTTTAGGCAAATATAGTTCCTAGTACTGGCTTTTGTTGTTAAATTTAAAAGAAGAACATTTTTTTTATATTATCCCCGTTGAAAGGCGTACGAAAGGTATGGGCAAACTAAGGCCCGGGGGCTGGATGTGGCCCATTTAGTGGCGTAATCCAGGCCGCCAAACTTGTCCAAATTATATAATTGATGCGTATCGTGGTTTCACTTCAGCATTTTCTCTGCTATGCCAATGTTTTTCCATAGACTCTATGACAGAAAGCTAAAAGTGTGATCATTTTATTCTCTTAGGCCACCTGGTGAACTCATTTATCATTTCAACTTGCTGGTAACAACAGGATCTTTTGATAAAAAGCATTTGTTACAGTGACCTTCCAGTAAAAATGACGTTTTTATTTGAAATGTTGGATACAATTCCAGGGCCAGAAACTGAAGTAAAATGGCTTTTTAAATAAAATTCCTTTTCATTTCTTAAATTTTATCATAAAACCCATTCCCAATTTCCGTCCATGCTTGTGTCTCTCCTCTTTTGTCCATCACCAGCTTCAATTACACATGGTGTAACAAGTCCCTGACTACGAGCAGGGGTGAAATCCTGATTACACACTGTCCATCAGAGGTTTTTAACCTTTGGTCTGAGGCAGGTTGTTAGAGAGACAGGAGCTCCGGTCCTGGATTGAACCACACACGGTGGTGAGGAAGGGACGTAGAAGGAGGAGGAGGGGGACGGGGAAGAAACACGCTGTTGGCTGGGCTTTATTGATCGAGCCGGGGCGTTGAAAAGGTCTTTGGTCGTGCCCTTACCAAAGGATACTAATTTGCTCGATCAAGTCTGTCGGAGTATCGACTGGGAGGAGGCTGAGCTCCTGCCATTGTGTGGCCTCCAGCGGGGAGCTGGTCTGTGAAACAGGATTACCAGAGGTCAGGCAGCCAGTGAAAGGATGTCCATCACTTTCGGGGGGCTAACACAGAGGGGCGGGGCCCCCGCGAGACATGATTGAGATGTTGAAGACCAAAAGAGAGGGAGGGGAACGCCGGGGCACCACCTCGGCCCCCACCAGTCACCAACATGCAGATTTACAGCGGGTTAATCTGTATGTTTCATGGTTAGAGACACCAGGGGAGGCTTTGTTTTCAGCCACAAAAGATTTGCTGCCGGGATGGAGTTTCCTCTTTTTTTTCACCCTTTTTTATGAAATAAATTATGTGTAAACTGCTGCACGCTCTCCCTCCGTCACCTCCACTTTATGGCCTTTTGTGTGACAAGTTATTCAGCTGTTTTATCCACGGATTTGACGAGTTATTTAAACATGTTTTGTGGTGTTTATTTTTTGAAAAAATACCTTTTTTTTTCAAATGTAATATGTTTTATTTTATAGTAAAAAAATCTGATATATGTGTATAGATTTAAATGACAATTCCTTGAGAATTTGTTTTTTAAGTCCTAACTTGGATTTCAAATAAAATTATTGTTCAATTTATAATTTAATTATATTTGAAACTAAACTTTGTTCAACAAATATAAGATATGTTCAAGTGTGATTTTTTTTTTTTTAAAAATCATACTTTTATTATTTTTAATAGAGAATACAAACTACTGCAATTTTCCAAATTTTTACAATTTTATATATTTTAAGGAAATAATTAATATAATTTAAACAAATGTAGAATGTATAAAAACACAGCTGGATTTTGGGAATTATTGTTATCATAATTGTTTGTATTAATAAATGTAAGTAATTGTAATGTAGTGGTAGTGTAGTTATAAGTATTTTATAAACTAAAAACCAATTAGCCAATCCTCAATTTCGTTGTACCTCCCACGGTACAATGACAATAAAGGACTATTCTATTCTATTTTATTCTATTCTATTTTTTTCATATTCATTTACATGAACACATAATATTCTATTGCTTTAAAAGGGAAAACACACTAATTTTATTTAAAAATCCTCTGTTAAATTAGTAAAAAACATTAGATTCCATGCTTCAATCTCACTGTGTTTTTATATGTGACTGGATTTATTGCTGGTTTGGTCATAAAAGTGTCCTTCAGGGTCAGCAGTGTCCAGCAGTGATGGGTGGTCAGCAGATTCTCTGGTTTATTCTCTGTTGAATTAACATTATTACTCAAAACTCTTCCCAGAATACTGTGATCCTGACAGACTGAAGAATATATAAAAGATGATTTTTTATAAATATGACGTTAGCCCCTCATTAAAAAAATCACAACTGAAACATCAAAATGACAACGATGACATTCTTTAATCAGTGATAAACCTGTATCACACCTTTATTTCCTGGTCTTCTATGATACAGTGGCAGCAGCAGCAACATCTCAGCCGAGGACAGAAGGGACACCAGGACAGGCTTTGTCCTGAGATGTTCCCATGACCTGGTGCAGACACTGGAGAGGAGGAAGGTCATGGCTGAGACGTCACCTTTCAGTAATGATGACTCTTCCTCTGTGGGGAAATGAGGTGCTTTTTTTAAGGTCTGTTGTCCACAAGTTGTGAAGACCATCACGTGATGATTGTGCTGTGATTGTTATACTGGGTTCTGTGATTGATGACCCCTGTGAAAGCCAGGTGAGAGATTTACTTGATGTTTTCACATCTCTGGTGGTGTTCCCTGGGTTCTAGTCCTCTCCCTTTGTTATTATCCCTTCATGATAAAATCAAATAAAATTGTCATCTGTTTGGTTTTTCAACCTTGGGTCAGGAGTTGACTTGGGGTTAGCTGGAGTTCAATTCAGGTCTGCTGAAGAGATTTATTGTACATCATTAAGTACGAGCTCAGAAACATGCCACTAGGGGGCGGATTTTTTTTTTTTCTGTGTGCCAGTTCTATACCTGGATAAGGGTGACATCAGGAAAGACAAAAATAAAATTTGGCCAAACAAACATTCAAGTCAGGAAAACCATTTCTTTAGCGGATCAGTCTGGGCCGATCCAATAGGTTAACTTACAGGGTACTGTTGGAAATTGGACTTCTGTTGATCCAAGACGAAGAAGAAAGGAGGGAGATTGATTGAAGGTGGACGTGGAGGTAGTAGTGGAGTCACAGGAGGAGAATACAGAGAACATTGTGAGATGGGAGACATTGATTGGCTGTGATTGGCTGAAAATGGTACAGGCCAAAAGGAAAAGAAGATTTGAAACCATGTAACATCCAAACCTACATGTTAATAAAACCTGAAGTATTTTGCAGCATTAGTTGCATTGATTTATAATCATCCAGAGTCAGTGACTTTACTATAACAGAGTCACTTCCCGAGACAGACATACACACTCAGATACATTCTTTAGCTCTAACACTTTGTGTTTTTGGCCTGTGAGAGAAGGAGGAACTGTGCTATGTTGCCATCAAAGTTATAAAGTGGGGCTTGATTTTTCTAAATTTAGGAGGAAGAAATTTTGGCTATTTTTTCTCCTTCTTCCCAACTGTCATTCTGTCACCGGCATCTCTCACTGTCTCTCTGTCTTTCTCTGTCCTCTAAGTCCAGTCCTTTGTTGTCCTTTGTGGTCCAACACTATCATGTTCACTGTCTCTTGTCCTCACTGACCCTTAGTTTTTTTTATAATATATGATCAACATACTGGTTTCTATTGATATTTTTGATGCAAAATAGTGAAGAAATTTAGATTGAATTGTTAATGGTATATTTCTTAGGTAAGGGGGCTAAAAGTAATGGTTGTCAGTTATTTCTAATAGGGAAAATAAAAAAGAATTAGATTAGATAATCTCAATTAAAAAACAATTTAATATACAACAAGAAGTTGTCTGTAAAAAAAATGATCTAATTTTCCCACAAGGGTTATTTTTTTTTATACAAAGCTGAAAAACTGAACGTCAAACTGAATGTTAATTTCTCAGACGCTCCTGTGATTGATGACCATTGGTAGGGACAGGTGTCCGTCCGTCTGCATCACCCTCATCACTCCACTGAACAAACATGTTCCTTTTCAGGCAGCCTTGGGACGGAGTAACCTCCAAAACCACATGAAACTCTATAGCTGGGCATGTGAAGAGACCACAGACCATCATACATATGACCCCTTTGTGGAAACAAGGCTTTCTCTCTATTGAGCAAACAGCCAATTAGCTATGAGAGAGTCTGACTGCGAGGATACACGTGTGTGTGTGTGTGTGTGTTTTTATGCTTTTTTTGTGGATGAACCTCTTACCTCTATAGGTGGGACATCTGCTTGAGGGTTTGTGTCCATGGATAAGTACCAGCCCAGCACCGGCTCTGCACCTTTTTAACCTGATCACATAGGTATTTAGTTCAGGGGCCCGGCCTGCGTCTCTGTTTGTTTTATTTTCCTGAGCAGGTGTTTTATAATCATTAGCGACTCCATTACGACCCCGGCGCTAAGTAGAAGACAAACAGCGTGCCTCTAACTCTCAATGGAACCATCTGGTGGCAAGGAGGAAAAATGGCTGTGTTTGGCGCCGGTGTTTGCCAATGGTCACATAATTGTGTTTCAGAGGGAGAGGAGGCAGATACAGCAGAGAGCAGCCTGAACCTCAAGTGCTCTGGACGTTTTTTATAATTGTAGAATGTCTCCGATGTCTGCTTTGTCCCCTCAGCCAACGTCCTGGTGTTTGTATTCTTCTGTTTACAGTAGAGCCTTCCTTCACCAAAGATGCCTTTTTATTTCCAAGAAATGTTCCTGTGGCAGACCAGTCAATAAATTCCACATTCACAGAGCACACAGAGCTGCAGGCCCTAATGCTCGGCGCCGCCTGTTGTCTTGGAACTGTGTATTTACGCTGACTTCATTCATTCCACTGTTACCATGAATACATTGTCCCTCCGATTTGTCCTTGTATGTTTTTGTCATAATTTGGCCTAATTTAAATAAATCTAAAAAATATAAGTACAATTTTAAATCTAAAAAAAATAATTTATGTTTTTATAAAGAATCAAAATCTAATTACATATTTAATTTATATCAAAACAGATTTTTTTAAAACATGCACTTGGAAATTCATGGTGCCTAAAGTTGACATTAAAACTTACCTCAGCTATAAAACCTCAACCGCCTAAATAATTACCTAAATACAATCTTTAATAGTCAACCAATATTTTTATTTCGATATTAGCATATTATGTTTTCAGTTTTCTCTACAACATTAATAATGCCTGGTTTTTGCACACAAAAAAAAATGTTAGGGTTAATCAGCCGTATATTAAAGTTAAAGTCACTAGATGGCAGCATGTATCAGTATATTATATATTATATATATTATTATTGACTGTATCAGTTATCAGTTAATATCGAAGTCAGAAATTAAATGTTTCGACAATATCAACATAAGGGATTTTGGCAGAAAAGTTAAAAATAGTCATTTCTAATATTAATTATTATAGCAATCAATGCAGCAACTGCATTAAACTTAGCTGTTTAGTGTCTCTGCAATTAAGTTTAAAGGATCGCAAATGGAAACGCAAACAAAACGTAGAAACAACGGTGACAATTGAGACGACTATTCAGATTTTCTTGACAAGAAATTGTTTTACCATGGAAAAAATGTCCTAATTTTAAACATGTGAATATTTATCTCCGTAATTTATAAATGTAAAGTTGATGTTGTTTGAGACCCAGTTATTGTTATAGAATGTGATGATGATCAGTGTCAATGTCTCTGAAGATGACATTAAACCCTGGATGTGTTGACGGCTGCTCCTCTGAGTCTTATCACTAACTCACTGTGGGAAATTAGATTTTCTGCTCATTTTTTATTCCAATGTCACTGTTGTTGAACAGTTTTTATGATTTCACACTCTCGGAAAATTCACAACAGGTCTTTGATGAATCATGGTTACAATGGCACACACAATGGCAGTGTCTTTAGGCCAGTTCATCCTGTTTTTTATAAAAACTAGCATCTTTCCAAATCTACTAGCAGCTAACTGCTAGCATCTTCAATGCAAGTAAAAACAACTACCTAAACGGTATGTGTTGAGTTGAGCTGTAGGGGGCGCTATGGTCATAAGTGAATATATAACGTACTCTAAGTAATTAAAAGTAATTAAAATAACAAAATTACATGATTTTAGTGAACCTGTGATTGAATTATACATAATATATTTTATATTTGTTGTACTGTTGTACTATGATTAATATTTATCATACTAATTAAAAAAATTACTATAGTTTTCATAAAATATGAACATGAATTAAATAAACCTTTTATTTAATTTTAACTTAACCTTTGATTAAAAAATTCCAAAATGAACCTTTAAAATTCCATTAAAAAAATAATAAATTTAATCATAACAAAAAATATTAATAAAAAATTTCTAAAACAATGTTTGGCATTTAATACAAAGCTAAATACTGAATTATCTCAATTAAATATCCCTGCTCTCTCTTATTATTCTCTATTTTATTATCTTTATTATTATTATCTCTATTATTATTCCCTTTTTTTACTTATTTTTACATATAAATGCAGTCTGTCTGTTAAGATCTTCTGTCTTCTGTCTCCAACCCTCACTCACTCACTGGATGTGTGCGTATGTCAGCGTGTGTGTGTGTTTGTTTTCCTTTTCTTGCTGTGTTTGGTCATGTTGTTTGTTGTCTTGTTTGTGTTTTCCTGCAGTGGTTGTGTACGCCCTGCGCCGCCTCTTGGGGGCGTTGGGGGCGGCTGATGGCGGGGTGTGTGTGTGTTTGTGTGTGTGTGTGTGCCTGTTTGTGGAAAAGCCTGTCAATGGTGATAATTATTCCAAACAAAATGCTGCACCCACTACACATAATTATGCCACCCGTGCTAATTACTGTGTTAGTTATTAACGACTCATTAAACAATTATGCTGCCGTCAATGATATGCTAATGAATTTCACATGAAACCTGTGTAAAAGTAACTCTCCAGCAAAGGTGATGAGGGATGGACTAACTCCGACACACACACACACACACACTTGTATTGTCGTAGGAAATCCTTTTGTAATTAATATTATAGTAATTATTCTTCTCAGGCTTTGATTACAACAGCTTTTGTATTATTACATGACACCAGCAGAGCAGGTGCAGTGACTTTGACTCACCAACAACATACTGGGCAAAACTAAGGCTCGGGGTCCAGATGCAGCCCGTCTTATCATGCTTGCCAAAATGATATTATTGATTTATATATTCATTATCATATAACACTGCAATTTCTCTGTAATGACTGTATATCCCCAATAGAGGGCATAAAAAGCCGAACACATTTCAGCATTTAGGCCATTATGGAGTTTTACATCAGTCATTTGTCTTGTCTGAGAGAAATGATCCATTTAGTTGTTTTTGATTCCATTTCCACCTTAAATTTTATGCCCTATTGTGGTGTGCAAGTCAAAAAGTTGCCCTTGCCTAGTAAAAACTGTAAATTTAATGGTAGAAATAACCAAGAAACAGAGGTGTTTATTTTTAAATCAATGTCTGAGACAAATCTGGGAATATTCTGAGGATTGAAATATTTTCCCACAGTTCTTTACAGTAGTTAGTGGTGTCTTCTTGTTTCTGGGATGATGCCCCATGTTTGTATTCTCACTTTTTTTTCAGAAACAAAACAATATTGTGCTGCAATTTTTTTGTGTGTGTGTCCCCTCTTTTCCCTGATGCTGCCCTTTGTTTGTATTCTCTCTTTTTTTCTTGGATTGGTTTGACTATTCTGGTGTTTTTCTCAGGGCTATAATATTTCCCGTTAGTTCTTTATTATTTCTTGGGGTCTTCTCCCTCTTCCAGGATACTGCCCTTTGTTCGAATAATCTTGTTTCTTTTGGTTTGGCATCATCCCCTACAGAAACAAAACCATTTGGTGTCATTATTTTTCAGATTGTTTGCTCTTTCCTGTCTTCTGAGTTTCCTCTTTCTTAAGAAATGTTAAGTGGTTCTGTGGTTCTACAGAAATAGTCAGAAACCGTTAATATCTTTGGATCCTTTCTAAGTAAATCTAACTGGACAGGACCAGCCACATTAACTGTAAGTCTCACAACTGTTTGACTTTTGTTATAAAGAACTTGACAGTGATTTGGAGACTAGGACGCCTAGCTTTAACAGACAATGGTGAATTTTAAGCCGTTATTCACACACACCATCTTCTCCACATTTCTGCCCGGTAACCAATTTTAGTGTCCATTTAAAAACTGCAGTTTCCAGTGTTTGAGCCTAATGTGGTGAATCTCCAGCCCACGTTTCTGACCTGTTGGAACTCCATATGTCATTGGTGGCACGGACTCCTTTCTATGACCTTAGATGATGGACCTGTAAGAGCAGCAGCAGCAGCAGCAGCCTTGTTGAAGCCTTGTTGAATATATCTGTCTGTCTGTCTGTCTGTCTGTCTGTCTGTCTGTCTGTCTGTCTGCCTGCCTGCCTGCCTGCCTGCCTGCCTGCCTGCCTGCCTGCCTGCCTGCCTGGTCTGTCTGTCTGTCTGTCTGTCTGTCTGTCTGTCTGTCTGTCTGTCTAAAATTATTTTTAATAAATAACTATTGCATTTTTTCTTTTTTAGGTCTAAAAGAAAACTATTTAAACTATTATTAAAATATGAATTATATAATATTGATTTATGTATGTATGTATGTATATATATAGATAAATATACATATATACATAAATCAATAATCAATATATGTATATCTACTGTATATATGTGTGTTAATTATATATTTAAAATATATTTTTAAATTATAAATATAAATATATTCAAATTATGTATATTTAATTCAAATCTTCTCTTAACCTCTAATGTTTACTAATGTTTACAGATTCCCTTTTCTCTGATCACTAGGAAATGTGTACAGTTTGTAAAATGCAGCCACACAAACACCCCCCCATATAACTGTATTAATATTGCATTGGACCAACTTTAGCTGCAAAGGCTGCTGGGAAATATGGTGTTATTCACTGACAGTTAATGTGATCTGTGTGTGTGTGTGTGTGTTCATCATAAAAAAAACTTGTGTGTGTGTTTTTGTCTTCTCCGTCCAAGGTGTGGTTCCATCAGTCACCAGGGTGTGGCAAACGATGCAAGATATTCCAATATTTTACGTTCCTGGAGTGAGGACCTGGGTCAAATTGATGTATCTTCCTCTTCTCCACCTCCTCCTCCTCTTCTTCCTGCTCCTCCTCCTCCTGATTTCCTCCACCATCACAGGCAGCAGGAGCAGCAGCATTATGGGAGGTTTTAAAATATTAATGTGAGAGTGCATTTAGTGGAGAGCATATTCTCTAGTGACTGTGTGGTCAGGTCACCAGGGAGCGTCTGCCTGTTCCCTGCCTCCCCGCCTGATTTACTCTAAATACAACATTAAAGATGCCTCTCCGTCTCTGAAGTTCTCCCTGTACAATTCTAGTCCGTCCTTCACTTTGTTCATCATACCTGTATGTACAACAAATACCACTGTGTACTAAGTATATACTGTGCATACTCTGTGTACGAGATATAATCCTCATTCAAGGCAGAATCACTGTGTGTTTGTTTGTTTTCTTGTTTTTAATCAGATGTGATGAGGAGAGCATCTCCAACAAACACTGATTAAAAAAGACTTGTTGTCATATCTGGTTAAAACCTGAGAAAGACAACACTATCCCCAGACACACACACACACACACACACACACACACACACACAAGCATGTTTATCGTCCCTGTGGAAGCAGGCACAGCTGCAGGACATGCCTCCAGGCTATGAGCTCTCTCTATTTTTTCCTTTTTTTTGTTGCCGTTGTCTTGTTTACTTATTTATTTATTTGTCCACCAGTCATGGGGGCGAGGGGAGGAATGAGGCAGCAGCAGCAGCAGTAAATAAAGCTGGAATTACCCCTGTCAGGCTGAACAAAGGTAAACAAGAAAGGATTTATACGGTCGGTTGTCAAGCACAGCAGGTTAATATTAGTTCTACATCGGCCGCGTCCGTACATTACTCTGCACGGGCAGGACTAAAAGGAGCAGAGATTCATCTGAGACGCAGACATGGAGACAAATGCTGTGGATTTGTCTCTGCATGGAGACAAATCCATATGTTAAGATAAGCTTTATAAAAAGGAAAATAAAAAAAGAACTATTTTTGGTCAAGGATTTCCTGTTTTTCTCACATTAGTTGAGATCGGGTCACAGCGTACTGTTAATGCACAAAACACATGATAAACACAAAACCCATCTTTGTTTATTGTTTTGTTTATTGTTTACAAAGTCTTTGGTACTGTATATATATATATATATATTAGGGGTGTGACGATTCACTCACGCAACGATCCGATTCACATCTCGATTCACAGGTTATGATGGGATTCAGGAACGATTCATAAAAAATATTAAACGATCGATCCAGTTCGACTTGATTCGGTTCAGTTTGATCCAAACCAATCCAAAACGATTTTGCACACCCCTAATATATATATACTGTATATTAGGGGTGTGACAATTCACTCACATAACAATCTGATTCATATCTCGATTCACAGGCTACGATCCGATTCAGGAACAATTCATAAGAAAATATTAAAAAATCGATATAAAATAAAAAATTGATTCAGTTCGATCCGATTCGGTTCACTTCGATCCAAATATATGGTATATGGTATATGGTATAATTTTATTTACTTTTTTCATTTTTCATCATTGGCTTATAGTGGGTAATGAGGAGGACTTCGGTCCATGAGGCTTCAGGTTCTGATCCACCAGCATTTCTGACCTATATAACTACATAAGTGGACTCACCACCCACAGTAAGGCTCACAGTATGGAGCGGTGTGATTTGGGTGGCAGTGGTGGAGATTCCTAAACCTGCCCCTTAAAACATGAACATTTACTTTACTTCACTGCATCACTGGGACAGATTTAAGTCCATAACCTTGACTGAGGAGCCAGTGTGGTTTGTAGACGACTCATCACCATCAGCGAACATCTCCTGACTGCAGTAAACACACAGGTGCTGTTATGACAGTAAATGCAGAGCGATGCCGTCGGTCTGGATCCATATGGTTGGTGACAGTCAGTTAGGATGAAGTAAAGCCGGGTCCAGAACGGGACGGCGCTGATTTACGAGCGGAGAAGAACTGATTACCATAGTAATGTTGGAGCACAAGCAGCTGAGATGCTCAGAGGAGTCAGTGCCTGAACGATGCACGTGTCACACTGAGAGCTGCAGATGATTCATCTCTCTTTTTCTTCTGGACTGTCCATCTGAAACTGACACTGACCACCAAACCGTCCAGCCTGGACACACACTGTCAGACCACGATGACCAAAGAATCAAGAACAGCAGTTCACAGAAACACGCAATTCCACAGAAAACTATAGAAATGCATTATATGACAGTTGATCTAACTGTTTATATCAACGTTTTTCTGCATTCATTCAATTGTATTATTTAGATTTTTTTTTGCTGTCTACTACATTGTTTATTTACTAGAACACGATTTTATTATGTGTTTTTCCTAAAATCGTTGATTTTGCTCTTTTTTTTTTTCAAAATTTCAATGTAATTTTCCAGATCACTTTTTTAACTGTTGTTTGCTCTTTTGTGCTTTTACTGATTGCTGTGTATATATTTGTTTATTGCTTTCTGTCTGTTAATTGTAAATGTTTATGTTTATTTATTTTTAATTTTAGTGCCTCAATGTCCAACTATGTCATCTTACTAAACATTATTCCAACCAGACTTCCTTCATCTTTTTTATAGAGCAATGGTGCAGTGGATAAGAAACTGGACTTCCTTGTCCACAAGAGGGTTTCGGGGTTCAACTCCACGAGCGGCCAGGTACCCACTGAGGTGCTACTAGCATAGCACTGTCCCGTCAGTATGGAATAGTGTGATTTGGGTGGCATGGCACTTTCCCCACCCATTACTCCACCCTTCACCTTGGTGATGGTTTTAATGCAGAGATCACATTTCGTTTTGTGTATTACAATGTCTTCATGTTAAGAAATTTGCTTTACTTCCTTCCTACTTTCCTTAACCCAATTAAGAAAAAAAAGTTGTTTTACAGTCTTCAGGTCCAGTCCCCTGTGTATTTATTATTATTTTCCATTTAATTATTATTTGGTTATATTAATGTTTTTGTACAATAGATAATTAACACTATATGGAGTTGTCACTGTTTATGTAACGGTCACTTCAACTGTCATGGCCTGTGATATCTAAAATTGACTCCTAGCATCAAGAGAAATCACAGGGATATTTGTACAGTATTTTCTGTTCTCCTGAGTTGAAATTAACACACGGGGTCAAAGTGATTTTTTTCTTTGTTTAAATCATTGCATTGTTTCATCCAGCCGCTGCTCAACGGCAGTTTATTTCCTGCCTTGGCTGCTCACTGTGACTCCGTGCTCTCTGGGCTCTTGACACACTAATCTTTCATTACACTCCACTCGTTGCGCGTGTCGTGCCGAGTGAAAGTGATGAAGAGGGATTTGTAATCTGAAAATTTGGTCGGAATTCCAACATTGTCTCTCACTTCAGAAATCAAAAGTAGCAAATTATGGTGATGATAATTGCTGCTATTAGAAACCATGAATCCAGGCTGCAGCGATGGAGGAAGCAGAGGTGGAGGCAGCGGCGGCGGCGGCGGTGGTGGTGGTTGAATGCTGATGTTTGTGCTGCGGAGCCACAAAGGAACAGAATGACATACGGAGAGGACGGCCGAATCGTGTGTGATTTGTGTGACGACTGTGTGTGGTGAGGTGTATTAAACAACCACACTGAGCCGGGCGGAGAGCTGGGCTGATCTTCAGCTGCTCAATTATTAACTGCATGTTGTTCCCAGGGTGAGTGAGTGAGTGAATGACTGAGTGAAGGGAGGAAGAAGGGACTGAGAGAGAAGAAACCAGGCAGAAAACATCTATCTTCTACCATACATCTGAGAGGAAACCACCAACACGCACCCTTCCTCCTGCCCCACGTCTGATCGGCTGCGACAATATTCCCATCCTTCTTAGGGACCACGTCCTGTTGATGTATCAAACGCAGGCCAACGCCGACTTGTGCGTCCTGCAGCACAGACCTCTGGTCGTGCGTAGCTGCGTCCGTGTCAGACATTAAACTTTCAGGTGACGCGGGGCCTGTTTTACACGCCTGCTGATTCCCGACTGATGCCAAGCCTGGAAAGCTGCCATGGGCAACAGCATGTCAGACATCCACCCGCTGGTCTCCAGGTGCCACGGTGGCACTAACAAGTGTTGGATTAGACCTTGTGGGACATGGAGCGACATCATCTTCATGATGTTGGAGGGGATGTCGTACAGGAGGAGTAGAACATTAGCACCGATGTTGACTCTGACTGTGCAGCTACGAGTGTGATATGATATCATGTCCTGATATTTGAACATTTAGATCATTGGTTATATTTATGTTTTGTAAATAGTTTACGGTAAAAAAGAGAAATCACCAAGTAATAACTATAGCTTTAGATCACATGTGTCAAACTGGTTCCACAAAGGGCCGCTGTGGCTCCAGGTTTTTGTTCCAACCAACCAGCAGCACGACTGATCAGAGTTTCCAGACCACTGATTGGTCAACCAGTGTTCCCTGGATAGGTTGGAACCAAAATCTGCAGCCCATGCCGCCCTTTGAGGAACAGCTTGACACCTCTGCTTTAGATCATTCTCACACTTGGGGTCCTTTGTTGGGGGTTTTATCACAATTTTGGAAACGCAGTCCAGGAAAATAAACCCAAAGTTTGTGAATGGATTAATATATGTACAAAAGAGCGCCTCATCATGACGTATTCAACCACTCCATTCAGCAAATACTGTTGTTCCATTGCAATCTCGTTGGTCGTGTCCACTGTCAGAATGGTAGAACAGACGTTTTTTTAATAAAAGTATAGGAGTTGTCAGTGTAACCATAGAGATCGTAGGTGAAGGACGTCTGTGTACTTTCCTTAAGGCAGCCTTCAACATATGTTTACATCACTGTGGTTCAAACTTATATGGCAACCATTCAATTTTAAAAGTGAAGCAATAACTCAGAGGGTGCAGATATTCCTCCCTTGTGATCCTGATGTGATCTTACTAGATCTAGAACAGGGATGGGCAAACTAAGGCTCGGGGGCCGGATGCGGCCCGTTGAGCATTTCAATATGGTCTGCCAACCTTGTCCATATTAAATCATTTTTTCATAGTATAATTTTACTTCTGCCTTTTCCATTCAATAATTTGTTTTCCAAGCAGATGATGTCATAAAGGCTATTATAAATACAGGATTTTGGGTATTATACTTGACTTTTAAATGTGTAAAAAAGTTTGCCCGTGCCTGATCATCTGTAGATTTTTCTATCTGAGGATTGGGCAGGGACATTGGACTGAAGAATGGAAGAGACCTCTCAGATCAGAGGGAAAATGTCTTCAGGAAACCTACTACTTCCAGTTTCGCTCAAAGTAACTATTTTTGGAGCGTGCAAGAATACTGCAACTTCAGGTTGCAATAACTAGTTTAACGAGTAAAAAGTTAAAGAAGCTTTAGTTTAAATTATTCCCATCTCTGTCTTTTGAGAACCAATGGGCCATTAACGCTCACAGACAAGTCTGTACATTACCTGGAGAAATGAGTTGTCCTCGGACAATTCCCATCTCTCTGAATAGTTCTGCCTGTGGCTGAAACCAAACCACTGGTATAAAAGAGAAAGAGAGAAAAGAAAACCAAACATCCAAAATTGACACTTCATTCTCCAAGAGCTTTGAAGTGCTGTTTTCATCCCATTTCACCAAAATAAATGTGTATTTTTATTATAGCACGTGTCGGGAGGTTGCTAATGGGTTTGGAATAAAAGACAACATTTTGATTCAGCCGGGCTCTGGTGGCACGGAGACCCTTTTACTTCAGCTCATTTGAAAGCCCGCCCCCCCACCGTCGCCGCCGCTCCCCTATCATTGGTTGATCTAGTCAAAGATGACGACCCACTCTGTGTTTAATGCTCGTCTGCAGATAGGAGTGATCTCCATGAACCAAATCAAAAGCCTGACTCTGCTGAATGGGCGCAGCGTCTCTGCGCTGATAACTCCAGTTTTTAGGGATCACAGAAACATGTCTCTGTGTGAAAGGCGAAGGGCTGGGCCGGCCAAGGCTGCTTTCTACTCCTTCCTCCGGAGCAGATTTTACTGTAGCCGAGGGCAAACTTATTCATGGAGGGGGACGAGTTAAGGCCGAGGAACAAAGCGAAGAATCCGGTGAATGTCCGCTGTGGAGACATTCTGCACTGATAAAAACTGCTGCAGTGGAAATAATTATGTCAAACAGCTTTCAGCAACAAAAGTGAAGATGATAAGTTTTTCTCCAAGAAAAAAAAAAAAAAAAGAAAAATTACTTTGGCTTCAAATGTAGTTTTGTTGCACTGCTGTGGATTAATGGTTAAATGTGCTGCCTCTCTGCAACCTGTCACTGTAACTCTGTCTCACAGTTAGAAATATTTTAATAGGATGGATGACGCTTTCTTGGCCTAGTGGACAGGTTACAAAAATCCATTTTTCTGCAAGTGATTAAAGATTCTGGATTGAATTTTTAGCATTAGAAATGTGATCCAGTAGGGGGCAGTGTTGCAGGCCATAAGATGGATAGTAGACAGAACGAATGACAACAAAAGATGGAAGAAAAGGAAAGGAAGGGAAGAAGAATGGAAGAAAAGAAAATGGAAGGAAGGAAGGAAGAAAGGAAGGAAGGAATAAAGATATAAAGAGTCAAGGACTAAAGGAAAGAAGCAAGGAAGGATAAAAGATAGAGAAGGAGGGAGAGTAGAATAAAAGGAAAGAAGCGGGGAAGGATAGAAGGGAGGAAAGAATCAAGGAAGGAAGGAAAAGAGGATTAGAAGGAAGAACGCATGGATGTAATAAAGAATGGAAAGTATGATGAAGGAAAAAAGGGAAGAAATAAAGATGCAAGGAAGAATGGCAGAACTTCAGGATAGAAGCAAAGGAATGAAAGAAACATCAAATTAAAAAAAGGAAGGAAGGAAAGTAAGAAGGATGGAAGGAAAGAAGGAAGGAAGAAAGGATGGACGGAAAGAAGGAACGGAGAATAGAATGAAGCAAAGAAAATATGATGGAATAGGGGAAGGATGGGTGTAAGGAAGGAAGAATTGAAGGAAAGAAGAAGCAAAGGCACAAAAACAGGGGAAACGAACAAAAGACCGAACAAAGGTTGGTAAGTTTGAAGAAAGGTAAAAATAGAAAATAGAATGGAAGGAAGGAAGGACAGAAGGAGGAATGGAAGGATGGAACAAGGTATGAAAAGTATAAAGAAAGGAAAGAAATAAGAATTGAAGAACAAACAGAGTAAGGAAGGAAACGTTTGGCTACTTGTGAGACAAGGTTTTCAAATAAAAAAATGTACCTCAGATATAACAGCCAATCTCCAGGGTCAGCAGAAAATCCCTTCCTCCAAAAAAACCCTCCTGTCAGTTTCATGATTAACACCAGTGTCTGACAGCTGTGGTGTAAACACCCGAGTCTCTCTGTTTGCCGTTTTGTCAGGGAGCAGTGAGTCCACAATGGGAGATGTTTACACTCTGCTCAAAACTTCCCATTTTATCTGCCGCCGCTCCTGAAGGGCTCTCCAGCTTTTGCCCCGTTCCAGGTGATGAAAAATGGCAGTGAGTGCCGTCCTCAAGGTCTGCACTCACTGTTGTCTCAATTTGTCAATCTTGGCATCTTTATACACCATCCAGGCCTAAAGTGTCAAATGTGGCTTGAGAAGTTACTTCCTGTGTTGGAACATCATAAATTTGGTGCCTTTTAGAGGGGAAACAAGTGCAGCATAAAGGACGTGGGCCCCCAGCCCCCGCTCCTTCAAGGGCTTTTAATTTATGCCTGTTGCTATGGGAACTATCTCCTTGGTCTTTGCCAAAGTAGTCACCCGACAAAGGTCCATTAGGAAGTGTATCATCTGCCTGTTGAGAAAATGTATGAGAATCTGTGCAGCCAGGCTGGGAATCTAAACACCACATCTGTCACCCTTGTCTCTTTGCCACCTGCAGTTTTCTCTCGTGGACCGGCGTCCTTCTTCTGAACAAAAGGTTCATGAAAGTTCTTCAGTCAAAGATGTTCTTCTGCTCCGTGTCAGACACTAAAAGACAAGTTAAAAAATATATATACGTGATGGAAACAGAGGGATGTGTCGGGTTGACCAAACCTGGAGAACCTGCACAACAGAAATATTCAAATAGCCGTACAACATCGATTAGTGCTGTGTGAATATGCAGCTTGGAGTGAAACGGCGCAGACATCACACTTGACAGTAATGGCTGTGGGTCTGACTGCAGCAGTGAAGACAGTCTGTTAGAGCTCAGGTGCTAAAAAGCTCTTCTTACATAATTGTTTCTTACAATGGCGTCAAAAACACAGGAGACTGGTTTTTATCCAGTGTTGATCAGTGACTGGTTTGACCTCAGCTTGATATAAAGAATAAACTGAATGAATGGACGTCTCTGGTGACGCCACAGCAGATGGGTCATGGTAAAGATACTGGTCCAAAAGTTCTAAACTTTCTGGTCATTGTCATCCTTGTCGCAGTTTGGAGGTATTTTAACAGCACGGACAAAGACAGGAGCTGCACTCACTGTTAGACGTGTAACATTTCTGAAGAAGTCAATGTCTTAATGTCTTAGCTCTTGGTCCACAGCTGCCTCTTGTCTTCTAGATGGGTTTGGGAATTTCACCTCACCGGGTCACCTTTCTTTTTTTTATTATAACATCATTGTTTAATTGAAACACAAAATATTTCCACATAGTTTCAGCGACACTTTGTCAATTAAACTGTCTAGAGAAATGTTTACATATTTTATAAAAATGTTTTATCATTTTTACAAGTGCTATTGCTGTAAAATGACTGAGAAAATCATTTCCCCTTTATCTCCTTAACATGTTGCACATTTTCAGCATTTAAAGTCAAAAATGTACACTATACAAAATCAATTATACATTCTTGGCCTCAGTGTTTCATTTCTTCTTTATCATTTCATTATCAAGAACATTTTATTTCATCTTGGTACTTTTTTTTTCTAAGTGGATATGTTAGTATCAGGGTCTTATTTTAGTCCACCTTTCTTCTTCTCTAAGACCAACTACCTCCGTGTCCTGCTTCACTCCATCCATCAATCTCCTCTCTGTCTCCTACCTTGTAGCTCCATCTCTAGGATCATTCTTCTACCAATATAACCACTGTCCCTTCTTTGAAGAGAAAAAGCTAGAGAAGACAGACTGAGATGATTTGGAGAACCATCTCAGTGTAATAAATGTGTAATATGTAATAAATACTATACCT
>JAFBJS010006122.1:79590-131561 GCA_016785265.1 Paraplagusia blochii
CACACACACACACACACACACACACACACACACACACACTCTCTCTCTCTCACAGACACACACACACACACACACACACAGATGTGAATTGTGTGTGTGTGTGTGGAAGGGGAATTTTGCTGTCTGATGTGAATTGAGTTTAAGAAAATGTGAAAAAAATCAAAATCTCTCTGCACTCTCTGTCCACGAGTTGGCTGATTGTTTTATTCACTGACCATCTTATTATGATAGAAAGGCTTTAGAAAACACCAATAAACAAAAACCCTCGAGACACGTTTCTGACCACGGAAACCCAACTTTATTTAATGTTTTCCACAAAGAAAAAGCCAAGACACAAAAGACCTCTTCTCATCTGTACCGCTCCTCGTTAGTATAGTGGTGAGTATCCCCGCCTGTCACGCGGGAGACCGGGGTTCAATTCCCCGACGGGGAGAGGAAAGTTTTGGTGTAGGTTCCCATAATAGAACCATTATATCACATTAAGTAACTTTATCATTTTTGGGACTAGGTTTTTATTAAGAAACAATGTTTTATTATATTCACATTATTATATTTGTATCCGGACTCACTTTAATAATGTACCTATACAGTCAAATAGAATAACAATAAAACTTACAGGACAAACTTTAGTTCCGGTGCTTTTGCCTGGAGTGAAAAACAGAACACGAACGTAAACGTAATACGTTTGATTTAATCCGCTTCCACAGTCTTTAAAGAAAATGTGTATTTATGTAACTGTGCTGACCTCTACTGGACAAAATTAAGTACTACATTCAAGGTTGGTATTAAGTTAATGTTTCGACATTGTGGTTACACCTGGGGTGTTCAAACATTTTTGGCCTTTATGGTATTTTATGTGTAACCCATTATTTTGGAAACACAACAACAAAAATGTTGTATGTAATAGTTAAACGCCGGTGTTTGGATCGTTTTTAGATTTTCACGCAACCGTTAAGGGAACAACTGGTCGAAGACCATATTATTGGTGCGTTTTGTTTTTAGTGTTTATCTTAATTTGTATAGGTGATCATAAACTAAAACATATATATAAATTAGTGGAATATATCACCTCATGGTCATTAAATTACATTCACATGAACCGACCTGATTGACTTGTTGCCCTCCACACCAGCTGGTGGCAGTAATGAGTCTCTTCCTATGAACATCGACAGACAACTGTCCGTCGATGTACATTGAAGGACGTGAAGAGGCGCTGAAGACGAAGGAACAGCTGGAACAGTAGTAATAGGAGTCGTTTGCCTGTTAAAACACATGTTTTCTCTCCGGAGGTAAAAGGCTTCCTTATGACTGCGCGGGTGAGTTGTTGTTGACTTTTTCCCTCCTGTTTCATGCCTACGTCAACCTGCCATTTATCCTCTAAAGCAAAAAAACACATGGGTTTGAAGGAACCTGTGCGCCACTTAATTCACGTTGATACTTTTCTGAACGATAAAAAGTTGTATCAGGGCAGTGCATGTGTGCCGATTCCTGGAGGGATTTATCTGGTTGACTATTTTAACATGTTTAATTTGTTACGAGTGAAAATGTCTTTATTTGAGTTGTGACATTGGTAGAGTTAACGCAGTGTGAAGATTTGTCAGACCAGACATCATGTGAGTCTCTTGTGAGAAAAAACAGTCACAAGTATGGTGACAATGTTGGGACGAACTTTAAGGTTTGAACGCAGAGATAGAAATTTGAAGATTTTTTACTTTGTTTTTAATAATTTAAATATCGCCTTGGTTATTCATTCCCAGTTCTCTACCAATGCATTAAACTCTATGTGTTTTCTGCAGGTTTATGTGTTGTACTTTGCAAAAAGTGTAGAACTGACTGGCTTGAAAGAGGAAGAAATAGCTGCTTTTCCAACGCCGGTCACCAGTCGAGACCTTTGGAACCTGTTGCTGCAGCGGCACCCAAGGTAAAAAAATAGGGGGTTTAATATAGATATTTTTTTATTGAAATATTGTCCTTCTTTTTCCCTCTTCCTCCCTTGTACCTTTTTTAGGTGTTGCCCGAGCAAATCAATGTTTTCCATCTCCCCCTCCATCTTCTGCTCTGACTACAACTACCTCCATGTCCTCCCTAACTGCATGCATCAATCTCCTCTTTGTCTCCTACCTGGTAGCTCCTATCTCCTATCTCTAGGATCAATCTTCTACCATTGTATCCACTGTCCCTCCTCTGAACATGTCCTAACCATCTCAATCTAGCTCTTTTCTCCAACCCTTCCTCCTCATTCCTGATCCTGTCCATCCTTGTCTCTCCTACAGATAACCTCAGCATCTTTAACTCCTCCACCTCCAGCTCTGCTTCCCGTCTTCTGCCTATTGCTTGTGTCTCTAAAATATGCCTATATTGTCCAAACACTTCCACTTCCAAACACAAACAATTTCCACTAAAATTCGGAATACAGTCTGTTGATTCTTAAAATATATTTATTACATGAGCTGCTATCTCGCCATCTAGTGGCATATACCTATATATTCAGTTGTTTTAAGGCACATGTTAATTTGACAAAATGCAGGTATTGTGTTACAAAAGTAATTTTTGTTATTTAACAGAAGAAAAACAACCCTAACGCTCAGAAATGAGACATAATAATGCTAATATAAACCATCATCAATAATTTTGTGTTTGTGTTCAGACTGCAGACTCTGCAGGACAGGGTGGTGTTGGCAGTGCGTCAGCAGTACGTGGACATTGGCGACCAGGTTGTGACGCTGGGAGACGGGGACGAGGTGGCAGTGGTGCCACCACTGAGTGGAGGGTAAAACACTGGACAAGAGAGTAAGTTTTGGATCAAACTTGTTTTAATCCATTACTCCACTGTGGTTAATGTTGAGATGTTTCATGCCTGCAGTTTCCCGAAGATGTCAGTGGAGCAGAGAAATGTTCTGAAGCTGAGCCATGATTGGTTGTCTGTACAGGAAGTGGTGGATGCTGTTAACAGTGATTCCTGTGGAGCTACTGCAGTATTTATAGGTTCATATGTCCATTGTCTTTAGTGAAAGTACAAAACGTAAAAACTACTAGTCACACTGTGAATACAGTAAAAGAAATAACTTTTTCTTGGCTTACATCGTTACGGGTCTATTGTGTGTGTGTAGGTACAACACGTGAGGACGAGATCGATGGCAGGAAGGTGGTCGGTCTGGAGTATGAGGCGTATGAGCTCATGGCCCAATCAGAGTTTGTAAAAGTGTGCGCTGACATCAGACAGTCTTGGCCATCTGTAGTGCACATCTGTGTTCACCACCGGCTGGGGTGAGATGTTGACAGTATCTGATATCAACTAGTACAAGTATAATTATTAATAAACAAACAAAATACCAGTTTCTCATCAGCTTCTCTTCCCCTCAGGTGGGTGAAAGTAGGTGAAGCCAGTGTCGTCATGGCAATTTCATCTCCTCACCGCCATGAGGGCCATCAGGCAGTTCAGCACTGCATCAGTCAGCTGAAGGCCAAAATCCCTATCTGGAAGAAGGTACAGAGAAACACTGATGCTTTAAAAATTCATGGTTATTTTTTATTATTATTATTTAAGTAGATGACATATCTGGGCTTTTTGATCACCAGGAGGTGTATGACACACAGGAGGTGAGCTGGAAGGAGAACTCAGAGTGTTCCTGGTCGCTCCACAGGAAAGTTCATGAAGGAAACGGCAACGTGTCAGAATAAACTGCTGCAATTGAATGTGTTCTCTCTGAATGAAGAGAGATGACGATTTATACCTGATCATTTGTTTTTCTATGAATAAACTGACTCAGCAAGACTCAGCAGGTGATTAATTCATTAAACAAACTTAACTGTATGTTCCAAAGACACACTTTACTGAAGAGCCAGTTGAATAAGTCAGAACCTACTACGGGATCCTTGCAAGAAAACAAAAAAAAATGTTAATCAGATTCTCTATTTTATCTTATGTCCTAGCAATAAAACATAAATGGCCAAAATAAGACTGGACTAATTAGTTTCAAATATATGTCAAATCAGATGTGTATTTAAATTTCACAATTCTTGGAATGTAAATAAGAATGTAAAGATCGCTTTAAGGAGCCAAGCACCAACAACCCAAACAAATCTAAGAAAATATCCTAATGCAGTTCCTCAATACACCAAGCAGAGGCCGCAAGTAGGCGGAAGAACAAGAACCAACAACATTAGGTAGAAAGTGAAAGCAAGTAATAAGTACGTGTTGGTCTGCAGAATGGAGGTAATGTGTACGATTTATAATTAAACAAGTGAATTTGGGATAAAGTGTGTGTTCTGAAGACCTAAGAGCCGTTCACTGTATAGCAGAAAGGAAGATAGAAGTTATTGGGTTCAAAACAAATCGTAGTTATTTAACCGTTTAGCTAAATAACGACACCGAAGTTTGTTGTCAATGGTTTGTCGAGATCCTTGGCTTTTATTAGGGAAGACTTAAAAATACTAAACTTTTTAAGCATAAATGCTTATTGGCTTCGTGAGTTTTTTGGTTGGTGAGGTTTACTTGACCTTCTTTTTGAAAGTCGTATTGAACAACGTAACTGAGCGACGTTGTTTGGTGTTTTATGTAAACAATATCAAGAAACAAATGGGAAGTAAACGACGAAAGGATGTAGTAATACCTTTTATGTGGAAAAGAAATATCAGAACTAATTTGTAGACAAGAGAAATAATGTTTTAATCTAAAAGCCCAAAACTACATATGTAGAATTCATCTCTGTTTTGTATTGTTTTATGGTGCAGCTCCCTGCCCTTTTACTTTATTTTGTAGTTTTAGAGCTAACCTCAGCTGTTTTGCCATTTCTAAGGTCTCAACTGACATCACAGCTGTCATTAATGAAGCTGACTATGACGACCCTGTGAAATTAAGAAGGATTCTCCAGTATTACAACACAGAGAAACAAGGCTCCCGCTACATTGTGAAATGCTCCTACAAGCAGCTGGAGACGCTTTCGAATAAACTGTCCATTCACTTTGGTTCCAGCCCCCATCAGCTAACAGGTCAACACGCTTCACAAAGTCCACATACTGCCGGGTATTTGGACTTTTCTGAATCTGTTATGTCCTACATTCAGCAAAGATGTGCAGAACAGCTTGAAATGATCCAAGGAAACAGCTTTGTTATTGAAACCCATGCAGGGGAGAACGGCAGGGTTCAAGTGACTGTAAGGCCACTTCTTCCCTCCACAGACCCCGTCCATGCTGAGGGGGTCAAACAGCGGCTCATCACTTTGTACCAGAGAACTGCTGCCGATCTACAAGTCACAACGGTCAGATTGACAACACATGAGAGACATAAGGTGGAAAGGAGGTTTCCTCTGCTTCTTTTTCAAACCACTGACAATGATAAAGTTTTGGTGACCGGGCCTTTCGTCCATGTGGCTGAATTGGAGAAATTTCTCTTGGAAAAAGTGTCACCTACAACTGACAACCCACTGACTGAAGCTGAAAGCTGCAGACCATCGACTCTATCCCTTCCAACCAGCAAAGATTCACAAAAAGAGTCTTGTCCGATCTGTATGGAAGTCATCGACACAACAGATAAAAAGGTGCTGCGGTGCAAGCACTCTTTCTGCACGGACTGTCTGGAAAAGGCCTTCCAGTACAAACCAGTGTGTCCCACCTGTGGACAGATATATGGGACTTTGACAGGAAACCAACCTGAGGGAGGTGCAATGACAGTTACCACCAACTCCTCCTCTTTGCCTGGCTACAAGGGTTGTGGGACCATAGTGATCCAGTATCACATTAGCAATGGAATACAGAAGGTAAGACTGTACAGTACAATACAGTTTGGCTTCAGTCTGCTGTGGCTGCAGGTTTTTGTTCCAACCAAGCACACCTGAGTTGACAGGTTTAATCAACTGATCTCAGTCATCAGTCAGCCGATTGGTCAAACTGTGCTTTTGGTTGGTCGGAACAAAAACCAGTAGCCGACCCGTATCTTTCTGGAACACTTTGGACAGGGAATTTTTCATACTAGGTAGAAAGAAAAGAGGAGAGAATGGATCAGGTGTATGTAACAGACATAAAAAGAATAGTGGACCAGTCTGTTCTTACTGGTACTACTAGTCCCCTTGTACACACGATCTGCTTACTATTGTTGACACTAGGTGTGATTACTATTGTTCATCAACTGGCGGTCCGTGAGGCATATCTGGCGACACTGGAATAAAACATTTTGAGGATTGATGATAAAATATTGTTGGCAGTGGTGGCCTAGTGGTTTAGGCCATCTCCCAGATGCAAAGATGCCTCTGAGCATAGCACTGTCATGACCTACATAACTTTTTGTGGGCTCACCAACCACAGGAAGATTCACAATAAGGTGCAATGTGATTTGGGTGGCGCCAGCTGCCTCTGTGACCTGGCAATGGACAAGCAGATGAAAATGATGAAATATTTTGCTCTGTCACACATCAAAACAACTGAAACTTGAGAAAATCTGGGGGTTTTTTTACTGTTAATTGATCTGATCTGAATAATTAATCAAATAAGCTACTGATGAGTGCTAGAAAACAGGGGTATGGGATCTGCTGTCTCTCCATCTGCAGAAAGAGCACCCTAACCCTGGTCAGCCGTACACAGGCCTGTCCCGTACGGCCTACCTCCCTAACTCTGCTGAGGGCAAACAGATTCTGGACCTGTTAAAAAGAGCCTTCGATCAGAGACTCATCTTCACCGTGGGTCGCTCTTCCACCAGTGGCATAAACAATACAGTCACATGGAATGATATCCATCATAAAACGTCAACGCATGGAGGACCAACATGGTGAGTCTCCTATTGTTGGGACTTTATTTGGTTAAAAATCCCATTAAATTAACTGTAAATACTGTCATTTGCTTAAATTATAGACTGTAAAACTGGACACTTTGTCAAACTATTCCTTATTACTGTAATTGACTACATTTTATTGTGCAGAATGGATTTTTTTTTTAATCTCTTTAAAAATCTTTAAAATAAAAATATATACTGTAAGAACTAAAAATATCATTTTCTTTTTCTTCTTTGTAGTTATGGTTACCCAGATCCTGAGTACCTGGATCGAGTGCGTGATGAGCTCAAAGCCAAGGGAATAGAATGACGTGAGTTATGATCTGTCATGAAGAGAAGACTATAGACACACTGTATAGTTTATATTTGGGTCGCCATTAAGACATGTAGTATGAATACCTTTTTAAAATGTTTTTTTAAGAGATTGAGACGGTAAATGTTAACATTTATAACTATGTTGTTTATGGTTTGTAATGATAAAGAGAGACATTAAAACTAATACTTATTTCAAGTCTCATTTCAGTTAGCAGATATCAGTTGTGGGAAAAGGCACACATTTTTCCAAGGGTCAACAGACAGAACACAGATTAGAGGTCCCTTTATTCATTTAGAACATATATATAATCTCTCACTTTTTTCTACAGCCTTTGTTAATATTCCGCCACATCTTCTCTTGTCCATTTATTGTCAGCTGTTCCTCCTCCTCCCGCCTTCTGCTACATACAACACCAGACAGTCTCCAATTATCAACATTCACAACCTCCATCCAATGTCTTTTGCCCAGATATCGAATGCTGTGCTTCAGACAAAAAGCAGTCATAACATTATAAAAAACAAAACAAAAAAAGGAACAATGGCAATAAAAAGTACAATCAAAATAAAGTGAAAGGCGTTGTTGAATGATTTAGAAAAGAATGTCAACAATTGTGTCAAGGTTTAACTGTAACATGGAACTGATGATAATTGGACCATGGAATGTGTGGTTCTTTACACACATGACTAGGTTAACTACTGCACAGATGCTAGCATCTTCCTGTGTTCATCCAGACAGGACAGTACCTTGCTTGCCCACATGGGGTGATGTTCACTGTATTTAATAGCCACATTGAAAAAGTTTTTTTAACAAGCTTGCAGCTAATAGGCTCAGGCTAGCAGAGGGGCTGCAGTGTTGTATGATTTTTTTTGTAATAGAAAGGGCCCCCAATGCCATCATGGGGCTTTAGGGAGAGGAGTAGGTTGTGTTTTACAACACTAAAGGGTTTTTTTTTTATTGAAATCCACCTTAACACCTGTGGAACAAATAGAGTTCTGTTTATTTGGAATGTGTTCTTTGGCTATAAACACTCGGTGTCCAGCGAGGGCTTGGTTTGGGGTCTCCTATTTTGGCTAGGACTGTTCTCTGCATTTTCAGCAGAGAAAATTGAGATAGTTAGGTAACGCATGAAAAAAGCATATACAAGCTAGTTTCTGGAGCTCAACTATGACTGAGCCAGCACATGACTGAGCCATGCTACTAATGTCTTATTAATACTACAAGGGCTTGTAGTAAAGATCTTTGTGTTGTACAGTTTATGAACTATATTTGAGTTTGAATGCACATTCAACCTAAATATATTTGCTTCTAGTAAAGGTTAATAATGACAAATGATTAAGAATGAGCAGGCTTAAATGTAAAAAATAAAAAACCTCCAACTATTGGTCACTTTATTTAGACAAAAAGTGATAAACTAAGCCAGTCATATATGAAACTTTTTTTATGGATCCAATTAATGTGTATCTTTCACACTGGTCTAAAGAGTGACATCCATCTTGTTACAACTGTTTGTAGTACAATGTAGATAATCCTCTGCATAACTTCTGCCTGTGTGAAATGAACTGTTGGGTTCATGAGTTAGCACCTTTGCCACATAATAATCAGATCCTATGCACAGGGCCTCGGTTAGAAACCTGTGGGTTTTCCTGTTACGAATGGGGTCAGTGTGAGCTTTCTCCGGGCACCACAGAAACTGAGTCTTTCAGTGCCGGCTGGCTGAGCCTGTGGTTTGGTTGATGATGTACCAACATCATGTCAGCTCCACCTTAGGTGGGACAACTCATGCTAAAACAAAGCCACAAGTGTTCACCTGGTCTTGCGTAACGCATAAATTTGTTGTCTCTATTAATTAAATAGCTGTTGTCTGTAAACCAATAAAGCTCAGATTATATCAGCTGATTCTGCTTCAACACCATACTAGTTTATATTCCTACCATAAATGAAATTGTGGTAAAATACCCAAGAGAAGTATTAATATATTTGTTGTAATCCTGTAGTTCTGTTTAGCAACTTGTGAGATGTAACTACAGACTTAGTCTTGTGCTTAAAATTTGAGTTCAAATGCGATGCAACATGAACTACTTTTTAGCGAAACACCACTGTTCAATAAACTGGCAAGCTTTTATATGGCTAATAAACCTCTTAGTGGAAGAAAATTACTAATTTTGATTTTAGTATTTAGCTTCGTCCGATATTAACAGCAGTGCCCCTAGTGGTAACCTTGTTTTTGAGCCAAATTTAGAAATGCTATCCACCATCAGTACGAAATTCCAATACCTTAGGAGGCATCAACAACACATTATTCTTAAAAACTTTTAGAAACGACAATCTGTTAGCTCTCCTAGAGCATGTTTGACAAAATGTTAAAAAAAAAAAAAAAAAACACCCGGTAGTGTATAATCTATAACAAAAATTACATTTGCACAGGTATCCAATTTTAAAGACTTTCAGGAACATCACGTATTATTGTTGTGCTTCACTGCACTTTGTTAATTGTTGTAGCATCAGGTGTTTCCTAGATGGGACCTTTCAGTAAGCCATGCCTCACAGACAATATGTTCAAGACTTCAAGAATCCAACTGAAAAATGCAGATGTGAATCAACAACTGTGTTTCAAAGGGATCCGTCATATCATTAACAACCCTTCACAATTATATTCCCATGGTTTTTTTAGCAAAAAATACACATGGAAGGTAAATGAGAATGTAAGGAGTAAACAAGGACATTTTTTTCTGAAATGAAAAGAAATTAAAATGGAAGAGGATCAAGAAGAGGGCAATCAACTCTAAAGGTCCAGGTGGAGGGAACTGAATAAGTCAGTCAAGTGTCCTCGTCAGGGTCAGTAATGTTTTTTCTTCCCAGACTTTCAATGCCACGTTAATGGTTTTGTTCTCTGTGCAGTAGCTTTATTTGGTGAACGCAGCCACTACAGCCCATAACAGCTCGTTGGTGTTGGGCTTCATGCTCTCACCCTCAGGCTCCAGTTCCAGCAGCTGCCGCACTCTCTTCATGGCCAGGTCGTACTGGTCATCCAGCAGTGGGGCAAAGGCATTTTCCAGGACATCGGAGGAATGAGCTAAGAAGATGAGCGCAAGCAACCGCTTGTCCATTCGATGGGGGTCGTTGACCCACTTGTCCAGCACGGCCTCCTGGACCTTCTTAATGAGACGCTGCTTGATATTGTTGTTGGTCAGAGGATGGGTGGTCATGTCAAAGAGCAGAAAGTTCTGCTTCTCTGTTGTGAGAACGCCCTTCTCTACCAGGTTTTTGGCCAGTCGCTCACGGACATTTCGCAGCTGATAGTGAAGTTTCAAAGGGTTCCATGTCTCTCCTAAAGAGGAGCAGGTAAAACATAGTAAAGTTATCTGCTGATTTTATATATCATGTCATTTATTGTGATATGGGTGACTGTGATATGTGTTAAAGGATGTACCAGAACCTGATTACTATCCATACAAAAGCAAACAGGTATTGCATGAGATTTTAAGTTTTTTTAATGTTGTCGGAAAGAGGAAAAACTAACCACTGAGTAGTTCAATCCAGCTCTGCACAGTCTCTGGTGGTTGAGTGTCTTTAATGTGTTTTAAGGCTTCATCCAAAAGCACATCCCCTGTTGGAGCGTCTGACTTACAAATAACCTGTTGATTTAGTTGGAGAGTTAAGACTGTGAGTAACAATTATTTTCACCAGTTCTAGAAAAATTAAAAGTGCCAATACATTATTTAATTTCATTCAAAACAGGTCTCGGGAAACAGGCCCTACCTTCCTGGTCAGTAGACCTTTCCTCCTCATCCCACAGGCCTCAAGCTGGAGGCGTCCCCTAAGGGCCAGTTCGATCAGCATGCACCCTCGCAGCCCAGACGAAATGCAGTCATTCCAGAATGATGTGTATCCCTGCATTGAGGAACCACAAACCAAGCTTTCAAAACACATGTAATAGGTATATGACAATATATGTTCCTTAAGGCTCAATGAAATATCTTCTCATTTTGGCATTATTCGACGATTTGGTCAGATCACTTATTGAAGTACATGTGTTCATTACAGTACCTAACTGACGTTATTCACACATAAAATCTGAAACCGCCAATTTTAAATTATACTATGGTTGAAGGCAGGTCAATGTTCTTTACAACATTGAGAGTGTTAATAAATAAAAACAAATCTCATGTGACTCCAACGGTCACAACCCAGAATTGCTTGCAAAGTTCAAGTGGGTGGTGGATAAAAAAAACGATTTCACACCGAGACGTTCATTTAACCGAGTAATGAGAAACATCCAATGCAAAAACACTGCAAAACATTTCAGACACATCTATAATAAACAGACTGTAGATTATGGAACTGAGTGAGTGGCCAAAAGACAAATGTTCCTTTTTATAATGCGCCAACTCTTCCATGGAATTCTACAGATCAATTAGGACAAACGGAAACGATTTAATCCCAACTTATTTGCTTAGTGAAAGTGTACTTTGCAGTTCCAACAGTATGTTGTTTGCCAAGTCTATGTTGCCACATAGACGTACTGACGTTCACCGTGAACTCATCCGATTGGAAATTTGTTTTTCAGGTCCGAGTAAGATAAACCCTTTAGTGTCAACGACGATTTGCTGCAGTCATAAACTCAATATATCACAAGAAAACATATACTACGCTCAAATCTACCACAATCCTCTACTTTTAAAGAATGGCTACGAGAAAAAATAAGGAAGTGTCGACACACAAGGCCAATTATTGTACTCAGCTGGTGTCAGCTAACAGCAATGGCTAACCACAACTAGCCAGCCCGTCGTCTAAAATACGACGATTTAACCATAAATACACTACAAAAATGACCCTTTACCTCACGGTCTTTCAGGCCTAAAAGCAACACTTCTTCCATAAGAGTGAGACGCGTTTCTTTGGAGTCTCCGCCATCGTCCTCCTCCTGTTCTTCGCCCCGCCGGGACTCGTAGTCCTCGTCGGCCGACGAACGCTCTTTGTCGGCGGGGTATCGCGAGGCTTCTGTCCGCCTCTGTACCAGGCCCGAACTCCGTTGAGTCAAGGAAGTCATGGCGGTAGCTGCGGCGGCGGCGACTTAACCCAGCTGAACGACGATAAACACAAGGCGCCTAGGACAGCGTTGCCCAAGATGGTAGATTACTAGATTACTCGCGCTCAACCATATAGTCACATCGACTGCAACAACTAAGGCCCGAGACTCGTCAACATCTGGACGTCTGTTCACCTCCTTCCCTCCTTCTTTCCTTTCCTTGACTTGAACGTCTAACAAATATGGCGTCGTGTGGCAACTGTGATACTGAACTTATCCAGCAGGTAGAGACCAACATACCCCAAAGAACAAGAAACTAACTGTAACTGAGCGACACGTCAGCTGATAATAGTCACAATACGCAGCCGTTACACCACGCATTACATAATATTGTTTATAATAAAAAATATAATAATAATAATAATATATATTTATACTTTGCTTGGTTCTAGTAATAGAAGGCAATATAACTTTACAAAATATGTAAGTTTATTGGTAGCATAGATTACAGAAACACTCCAAGGTGGTTTAATGTAATCAAATTACAATTTATTGTTTATAATAGATAGATAGAACTTTATTAATCTGTCAAAAAATTATGGTTCCAGCAACAGTACCGCTCCGAACAAGAGATAAACACAATAAGTACAAAAAAGAGCAATACAACAGAAACAATATGGATGAAGTTGAGGTATGTAGACGAAGAACAGTGGATGTTAGAAGATAAGGTTAGAAGTACACACACTCACATACTGTATGTACTGTATATACATTTATGTATACTTCTATATATGTATAAGTAGGTAGGTTAATGTTGGTAGCTTAGTTGGTAGGCATGATAATGTGATGCAGTGGCTAACCATATTGTTTGTATACAGCTCCTGAAAGCACAAACCAAATTGATCCTTTCTCTATATCAAAGCATCACTTATCACAGGTTTTTTTTCTTTTTCTTTATTACACTTTCTACACCCCTAAGTGGAATTTTAACAAACTTCTCATCTAACTTCTGAAAGTTGCTTGCTTGCATTATACATGTCCATTGCAACACTATGCAAGTCTATACAACTGACATTCTATAAACTTCTCTACCAGCACACTAAAAGATAAACTCTAAGAATAAAAACAGCTATTCACTTCTGCTTCACTTGGACAATCTCGTCCCACATCTTAATTAGATGTCTGATCAACTGCTTAGCTCTTAAAATACTAGAAGCCATGTTCTTTAAATCCATTTAACTCATCAAACACTAGACGTCTTCTCAGCTATTTTTCTAACCTCACATAATTTCTTTTGTACTTTTCTACCCTCACCCACCCAACTCTGTAAATGCCACCAATTTTGTTGTATTTCTCATCGACTTGATGTCACACCCAATACTTTCCGGTAAATTTTTCTCACCACTATAGCTGTTTTTTCCCAGTTTTCTGGGAGATCTGCATGTTGCTTAAGCTCCTCACTCAAAATCTCTCCACAATTAGATAGTAGAAACAGACAGATTTGTTTTTCAATTTTCAGCCATTAGACAGTAACATTTTCATGTTATTCCGCTTTTTATTTTCCATATTATTATTTATATTCCCCTATCTGTACGCAAGTATTACAATTATTAATTCTGTTCCTTTAGGAAAAGCATTTCCATGTAATCCATGCCATTTAACGTCCCGCCTCTGGGTGGCAGCAGAAAACTGTAAGATTTGCCTAATGCCCATGTTCAGCAATGAAAATATAATTTAACCCCAGGGCTTTGTATATACAGCTATATATTGCTACATTACTTACTTGAAAAATAATCGGGATCATATTAACACTGGAATATAACATTTCCGATTTCCAAATGTCAAACCAACTAATTTTAACACAACTGACAGATTTATGCAATTGAAAAACCTAAAATAATGAAAAAAAAAACCCAAAATATATATATTGTTTTTAATGGTCATAGAAAAGTTTGCTGAATGAGGAAAGATAATCAAAGAAATGCCAAAATTCAAAGGAGCTTGCAAAGCACCAGATTTTTGGCTTTGTGTCTTTCTTGCTAGAGAGTAAAAACATATTTAAAAATGAATGTCTGCATAAGGTTGCATAGCGAAATTATTCATTTATTTCTGGAATTATTATTAATTTTTTATTATTATTATTATTATTAATTTTATACAAATAGCAGTGCCAGCAGCTGTATTAATATTATTATTATTTCTGATGTTGTATTTAGTACACATTAGACCTGGCCTCGACAATTATTTGGACTCGTGAGCCTCAGGTGGTACTATAATTGATTTAAGCGTCTTCCACACATTTTATTTGGAAAATGATGCCTTTGCGGTGAAGAGGCAGAAGGATAATGATGGCATAAATTAATGTTATCCGGCCGGATTAAAAAGCCCATCGGGCCGCATCTGGACCCTAGGCCTTAGCTTGCTCAGGTCTGCTTTTCACCCTATTCATTCACATACATTAGGTCAGTATCATGAGTGGAGCTGTTAGCAGGAGGCGGAGTTCAGGCTGAAACCACTGTCTCGACAGAATGTAGACATTTTGTCTCCTCCTCCTTCTCCTCCTCCCTCAGCCGAGCAGCAGCAGCAGTGGGAGCTTGTGAAAGCTCATCAGTTTCTCTCAACCTCAATCCGAATGAGTGCAGGAAGAAAAACAAACACCATCACCTCACTTTCTGAACTTCTGCTGCAAAAAGGCGTCGCGTCTCAGTGACTTTTTTCCGCAGCAGTAATCTGTTGGCTGCACTTTTGGAGTCTGGATCACAGACTGTTTTCTTTTTTTTACTCCGTCAACTGAACGTAAACTCAGCTTTGTGTGACTTTCATTTATTCCATACACGGAGCTAAGCGTTAAGTTTGCGCATTTATACGACGCAAAAGCGCAGTTTGAAGACATTTTTTGCCACTTGGATTTTTTCATTTTGTTTATCTGCGGAAAAGACGGCATGGGATTTGAGTATTTGGAAAAGTAGGATGAGGAGCCTCAGTGGTGAAAGAGCATGTAGTCAAAGGTAGGTCAGCTTTAACGTCTTTTTCCTTATATCACACAGAATTTCTATCAGAGTGTTTGGACAGATATTATGGAGTCTCTCTGAGCTGCTCTGTTGTATGGAGATGTGCATTATTTTAATGCGACCGCTGCAGCGGCGTATAACAACGATTGGGGGCTCAAAAAGAAAGAGGGACCCGGTGGCCAGGTCCAAAGGGATGTCCAGTGTGTGCTGTATATATATTGACATGTATTTAAAAAAAACAATCACTACCATGGATTAACTTTAATCATTTATATTACTCCTCCAACCTTCCTAATTTTACCTGATGAACTGTATACTCAAAAGTAATAATAGAAATATCAGGTATTTTATTCAAGTTCTTTTTCTCCTATTTCCATGGTTTGCTACAGGGAATCAACAATTTTACATCTCTCCCTGTTCTCTCTATCTTCTACTCTGACTCCAACTACCTCCTCCCTCACTGCATCAATCGTAGCTCCATCTATAGGACCATCCCTCTACCAATCCTGGTATCCACTGTCTCTCCTTTGAACATGTCCAAATTGTCTCTGTCCAGTGTCTGTCCTTCTAATGACCACATTCCTGCTCCTGTCCATCCTTGTCTCTCCTTAAGAGAATCTCAGCATCTTGAACTCCTCCAACTCTGCTTCCTGTCTTCTGCCTATTGGTAGTGTTTGTAAAATATGCCTTCATTGTCCGAACACTTAAATTCAGATTGCAATGTCAACCGTTACTGCTGTATGAGTGGCTGCCACAAGTATTCTGAAAACAGTCTCCTGATTCTAAAAAAATATTGATTATATGAGCTGCAATGTCGCCATCTAGTGGCTAGCACCTATATATTCAGTTGTTTATCCCCAAAAAGGTGTCAGGTTATTTGACTAAATGCAGGCGTTGCGTTGTCATGTTCTCAACTTCTACAGGTGTAAGTTAGTGATAATATAGTGATAATTAATTAAACCTAATAACTAGTGCTACAGTAAACTGATGATCCTGGACAGCATTTTAATGTTTGTACCAACAAACATCTGCTCACTCCTTCATTCTGAATATAGTGAAACTTCTCAAAAATTTTGTGCATTGCTGCAAAGGAAGTCTTTTCTCCCTGCAGCTCCATTCACTGTTTTTTCTCAACCAGCCATTCACAGCACTTTCAAAAAGTGACCTCACTATGAAATAATGTGATAGCTTTTACATCTACCGGCTGCCATCCAGACTGCTCTGATCATTCCCAGCCTACCACCTTCAGGAATCAGCCACAAGTGATTTATGGTTCACACTTCGCTTCCCTCCACATACCGTGTGCCGCTTTGCCTGGACATTTCCACCAGACTAGAAATTATTTCCAGTGATCATTTGTGCTCCTTTTAATGTTGCTGGTCACATCATTCCTGCTCTCTATCTCCAAACGTAACATTTATTCTCTGAAGACAAAATCCACACAGGAAGGGTTTTGATTCATATAAATATCTGAGATATCAAATGTTTCCATGGCATGAACTGAGGACAGTGGTAGCAAACCAGACAGGACCATATAGACTGGATATAGATGTGGATCAATAAATCCCCTGGTATCTTTGAGCACTTTGAGATTGGTCGATGTCCACTATATAGTGTGTAAAAACTAAAGTACTGCATATTAATGAGTGATAATGTTGTTTGGAAAATCTTCATAGAACTTTCACTACAAGCTGTCTAGTAACCAAAATGATTTAAGGCTTTGGAAATGTGGTTTCATGGTTCACCTCAAATATCCTGCTTTCTTTGCTATGACAGATCTCAGAAATTGTCAGTGATTCTTTTTTTTTTTGAGGGAGAGACAGGAAGTTTGTTTACAGAGGCACAGAGAACATCTGTTTTCCGTTGATACTTGTAGTCAGGTGGATGTCGACATTCCATGTTGATACTTCAGAGGGGCTATCAGATTTGACAAATATCAACATGGAAAAAAGTGTATTGTGGTGTGTTTGAAATATTTAATTTAGATTTGAGCTATCACTTCATCCATGAAACCATCCTCCAATCAAGCACATATTTCTTTCACATTTTAATGTTTTATTTACAATACATTTTTTGAAGGTATGGCCAATGATAGACAGTGTGTGAAGAGAAAAGCAAGTGGGTATTTGTTTGGAAGACCCTGTGACTTTTGTTCAAAAGCCTGGAGAAATTTAAGATGTCCTTGTCCTCTGTTACTTGCCAAAAGTCAAGTTATTTAAAGAATCACGAATACTTCTTAAAAGTTACAAAATTTTCTTCAATATATAAAGAGTCAGCAGTGAAACACCAGGAACTCTTCAGCCAACACCTGCACGGGAATCGACCCAGACATATTTTCAAAGCACATCAACCGTGTTAACTTTGGCTTGAAATAGAGCGTAAAAAAAACAACCTTTTTTTCATGTCAGGACATAAGCATTTTTTCATTCGTCCTTGAGAACTTTCTCATAAGCAAAGATATCAATTGACTTTAGCTCATGGTAAGAATGCCTGTTTTAACAAGAACAGTGCAGTCATGTCTGAACACATGCAGTTGTACAGAAAATATGTATTTAAGAGCCATTCTTCCAAGCATTTCCACAACATTATTGGCCTAATGGATATAATGTACTTTAAAAGGATTATTTCTGTTTTTACCTGCAGTTAACTTTGAGTAAAGTAAACCACCCCTTTGCATCCTGAATTGTTTAATACATCTGGTAATTATTTTTGAAGCCCCCCACAAAGCCGTTCAGTAAGCAGCCTTGCTGATAGAGCGTCTACGCCCCAGACGACCACGGTATTAAGGGATTCTGTAATGAGTTCATCAGACTGGCCAACATGTTTGTACGTGTTGGAGATTCTACAAATATTCTCACATTCGGGCTGATGTTACAACATTATTGTTATGACAGGTAGACCTATAAAAGTATGGGGTTTCGCGTGGGATTGTATCAGATTTTCACGACGGATTGCTGGAAAAAAAATCCTGCTTCCTCCATCTAGACATGAATACCTTAAGAGGTATGATGCCAGACCAACATTTCTTCCTCTGTCTTATTGGTAAGCTACAGATGGAAGCAGTATCATCTTGGAGAGCCAAACACTCTTCTTCACTCTGTCTGTCATGCCCCAGGGAAATGCCAAGGTGATCCAAAGCCAACTGGGGAGACGTGATCTCCTCAGTGCCTTCTCTTACAGCCTCAGGGTCTTCACCTGACTGAGCTTATTGGTAACATCTCCTCAAAAAATCCTGCCGTGACCAAACTTCACCCCAACTGGCTTGATGTGAAGGCATCTGTCGTTTAAATCTCTCTGGTGTCCAAACTCCCCGTGTGTACGTCTAGACTGAGGAATGAAAACGTTCCAACTTGGTCTCTGTGAAGATTCTCATTCATCCAGGTCATGAAATCCAAAAAGTTTGGTTTTAAGCAACTAGACTTCTTCCTCATGTTGAAAGACTTTTCATTCCTCAACTGAGGAACTTCATGAGAGTCTTTACAGGCCCATTCAGCCGTCATTATCTACGGCTAAAATCAGATGGATTGAGATCCTTGGCTGCCTCTCTTCGGGGCAGTGATTACCTAGTGGTTAAGGAACCGGAATTGGGTTTGGAGTTCGAATCCAGCAAATGCCAGGTTACAACTGAGGTCCACTGAGCATGGCACCGTCCCCACTCACTGCTCCTCGGGCGCTCAAAGCTGCTCACTTTTCACTTTGGAGTTGGGTTAAATACAGAGGTCACATTTTGTTGTGTGCCGTGGTGTGAATTACAATGTCACAATGACAATGAGTTTGATTTCCTTTTCTTTCCTTCCTTTACATTTAACACACAGTGAAGTAGAGTAGACCCTCCCTGGACTGTATTACCCTGAAATATAAGACATAAGGACCTCTAAATATATATTGCCTGACAGAGAACAAAGTGAACAAGACAGTGACCTACAGACTAGGGGAGATACTGAGAGATGCTATGATGTATTGGGCCAATAGTACATTTAGTACACATTATATTAGCCTAACATCTAGATAAAAAAGGTACATAGCGATTGCGATTGTTACCCCCTACCTACCTGCAGGTAGGTAGGGGTGTCAGAGGACAGGGGGAGATGGACATTGTGGCAGCCCCTGAAAAAAGGGACAGGCCAAAAGGAAAAGCAGAAGAAGAGATCACTTTAGCCTTGTCATTTGAATAGTTGCTATACCGAACCAAAAAAGTGTGGACACCCCTCCAGTAGCTCATCTTCATTCCTGCAGCTGCTGCACCTCAAGCTCTATTCGTCTCACTTGCATTGTTATAATGAAGAGGTCTTTGTCCATCCCGGCGCTTTACGGCCCTGATCACTTTGTTACCCTGTCAAGGGACAACTGAGGCTGTAGACCTTTGTTTTGTTTCAATAGTCTGTACTGTAAATCAAGGTTTCATGGCCATTAAGCACCAATTGGAGGAGGACTTTTATATCTTCTCTGCTGTGTAGTGTGAAGCTAAGGTTCAGTCTCACCCTATTGGTTCATAGTGTATTGCTGCATTATAGTGTATTGGTGTTAATTTACAAAGAAAGTCCAACGGAAAAAAGAAGGAATTTGCCTCCATCATGAAATCAGATTAAATCCCTGGACTATGTTGTTTTTTTTGTAAGTGCAGACATGTGGTTATGTTGTTGGGGGTCAGTGCTGCCAGTCAGGGATTTGGGGCTGTTTATAGTCACACAAAAGAAGGGCTGGTGATGTCACATTTGTATAATTGTACAAAGCGAGGGGAAAGAAAGTTTCAGCCCCAGTTCTGGGCACAACCAGTCAGCCTGCTCTGTTCTTTCTGCACAGTGCACTCGCCACTTTACAAAGTGCTGACAGCAGCTCACCGTGGCTCGAAACAATAAATATCTGTAATCCCTGGCATGTTTCAGTTCGCCCGCTCTGCCTCCCAGCAGAGGATCAGCATCACCTCTGAACAAAACCATTAAAGACGTCCTATTGTGAAAGCTTTGTAGGAGGGTTTTTAAAAGAAAATGCAGAAAAAGCAGTAACTTTTATTTGATCCCGGTGCAGACTGTCAGGTAAAAAGTTCTAACCTAATGAAAGTCACTTGTTTACTGCTTCTGTCTGCTGATTTTAGCTCCACTAGACTTTTGCCGTACCTTTTCCACCAGGGAAAATAGATTTTAATTTGTTCTAGGTTCTTACCTTAATCCAGATCAACGGTGCGTTACAGAACACCACATTAAAAAAGACACTACTTTAACAACCAAAATAATTCTTTCAAAAAACTGCTACCTTATACATGTGTAAGAAGAGAACTCCCGAACACATCATAATGCAGCCACTCAGAGAATGATGGAGACTTTCTTTCCCTGTAAGTGTCTCTGTTTGTCAGTTGAGGTTATGTTTATAAGTGTGTGTGGTTTTTCCTCGGCTTAGTGAAGAATTAATGGCCCCTCAGATTGTCCTGGTCAGATTCAAGACTATGAGACAAACAGATTGTAATGAGCTGCAAGAAGCTGTGAAATACAACGTCATGGTGATGCAATGTAGAGCAGTGGATGTTTCGTTACCGAACGTCCAACAGTCTTGCTCTGTCCCTGCTGAAAGAATTATTGACCCTGTACTATAAATTGTTAGTTAATTAATTATCGTCACAGATTGGATTTTAGAACAAGTGCATTACCAATAACAGTGCATGTTTAACCCCGCCTCTTTTTACCCAGTATCGAATATGTTGATTCGCTGTGGCAACCCCAGAGAAAGGGACAAGCCGAAAAAGAGAGAAAAAAAAGGATATTCATTTATCTTCATCTGCTCGTCCATTGCCAGGTCTCATGGGCAGATGGTGCCACCGAGATCACATTGCACCATATTGTGAGCCCTCCTGTGGGTGGTGAGCCCACAAGATTATTAATATAATAAGATTATTATTGAGGTGTGTTAGGGCAGTGGTTTCCAAACCCCAAACTCCTTAAAAATGTTCAAAATTTGTTTGTTTACCAATTTGTTGGTAAAAAAAGGTTGCTCTAGAGCAGTGGTTCTCAACTGGTAGGTCCCAACCCAAAAGTGGGTCGCGGATTTGTTCTGAATGGGTCTTGAATAGCTGTTCAAAAATCAAAATAATGTAAATCAGCTGTTGAGCATGTGTTTTAGTTTAGAAAATCTCTTATTTTGAAAGGCACAATCTGCTGAATATATTTCGTATGTTAAAAGAAGTGATTTTTTTTTTTTTTTTTTAGAATATTAATTTGCTTGGTTTGAATTCTATGAGAGTGGGTCGTGACTTGACCAGTTGAGAACCACTGGTCTAGAGTGTTTACCAGGGCAATAGCATTAGTAAACTTTTTCTAATCCCCAACCAAACACCATTGCAATGTAGAAAATACTGTGTTAAAAGCCTGTGCACTGATCTTATGAATTTAGTTTGATTTAGTGAGGGATGAAGTAAACGATTAGAACAATATCTGGACTTGCGTGAATTGTGTCCTTGTGGGATTTGTTATTATTAAATTGTTGCATTAATCCTGCGCACATGCTCATGGCCTGAGAAAGAAGCAGAACGTCAGAGAAATTCCACTTCTCTTAGTCATAATTCACATCAAGGAAATCAGACCACAGCACTGAAGGAAAGCTGTCAGTGCGAACTGGAGGAAATAATTACAGGAAAAACCCTGTTGACTGTAGAGTGATTTATTGTGTACATGCAGTGAGAAAAAGCAACACTGCCACGGTCAATTAAAGACCCTCAACATGTCAGAGTCGGTGTCAGCAGTGGTGAGAAGTGTTTAGGACACAGTGGCCGGCGCTGCTCTACTTTGTAACCCTGGGTCATACGGGTCTCTCGGAAGGACGGCTTTTCTTTTTCATTTTAATCTATGACCATATGGCTCTGAAGAGAGGAACAGAGTTTGGGGGGGAGGGTGGTATCGGACGTGGGCTGCATGTAGGTCACTGTGACGTGAACCAAATAATGCAAGCAATAATCCCTGTTGACACACTCAGAGGTGGAGAGAGTTACAATACCTTTAGAGAGGATGGATGGACATCACAGTACATCTCCTGATTGGTCCTAGGCAATGTGGTATGAAGCCTGGCTGGTGACAAGTGCTGTGGAAGTTATATACACTCTGGGACGTCATTCTAGCAGCAGGTGCTGCAACCTGTGAATGACCATTAAACATTATATTCTGATTTAAGGTTGCTGTTTATGAATTTATGTGAGGGAAAAAAAGAAGAACGCTAGAGTCCTACTTGATTTAATTTGACAGCCTGCGCTGCATTATACACTATAGTTGTCAATATTTTTCTTCTTTATCTTGCATTATTTGTATTAAATTATTATTATTATTCAGATTTTTTTTCAGTTTGGTCAGAAGGACATATCAGGCCTGGGCAAACTTTTTGACCCATGGGCCACGATTGGTCCTAAAATTGGACACGGGGCAATACAGAGCAGAAAGATGAAGATTTGTTCATTTGAACTAAGATGTAAAAGTGACATGTAAAAGTCATGTTTAAAACCTTAAATCTTACATTTCAAATTTGCCTTATGATGTCAGCTATTGGGGAAACACATTATTGAAGGGAAAAAAACAGTAGTACAACTATAAAATGAATAAATAATTTCTTTGGCCAAGATTGGCGAGCTGCATTAAAAAGCCCAAGGGGACCCATATGGTCCCCAGGCCATAGTTTGTCCATAACTGACATATAGTGAACATTCTCTTATCACTGCTCTAGTGTACAGTCAGTATCCTTTATCATTTTATCATTAAAATCTGTCTGTCTGTCCGTTTTTAGCCGCTTGCCCATTACTGGGTGGCGGGGGCAGCAGTCTCCACCACTGCCACCCAAATCACACCATACTGTACCTTCCTGCAGGTGATGAGCCCACAGGAAGTCATCTATTCGAACTTGTGAACCCTGGAGTTTCACACCAAAGAGAGACATTTCCTCTGGGCCAAAGTGAAGGCCTATAAATATAATCTAAAGATTTATTTTTTGTTGTCAAATGTGAACATAATTTAAATTAATGGTGTGTTGTGAACCTATCGGCACTCTGATGTTGTTTTACTCCATTTCCATATTTCTCAAACCCTTTCTATGATCCCAACTTTTTCCCTGCGGTGATAATAAGGTGCAAGTAAAAGTGCAAATATGTGCATATTGTGCTGAACTGAAGTGAGCCAGTGTGAGTGAAGAATGTTGGACCGCATCATCACTGTGATGCTGCGCCCTCCTCCCACTCCCATCTGGGGGACGTTCCTCTTTGTCCTACATGGTGTCAGAGAACAATGTTAACTCCTGCATGGGTGTACAGTATGTAAACAGCAATTGTTGACAAAGAACACACTCACACACCCAGAGGAAATGACATGTGGGCAGCTTCACTGACAATGCCCAGAGCTTTCCACAGTTCTAGCCCGTTGACTGTGGTGAGGTTATGGTGGGGTCACTCGGGGCCACACTCAGCCACAGGGTTTCCCGCAAGAACCTAATGACAGTGTTAGTTTAGGGTTAATTGTAAACGTGACAATGATTGTATTGTTCGTAAATTAGCAGATGGATTTGTTACTATTGTCCTGGTTGTTGTCGATGACACAGACATGTCGTGTTTCTTCTTTTACTGCCCTTTTGGATAACGCCACCTCAGATCTGTCTGATGTCTGTAAACAGATCCTGTGTGTGTCCAAACATGTGGGTGTGTATATGAAAATGTACCACTCCAGCTGGCTGCTGGCCCAGACATTTGTCAGGAAGTCACATCTGAGCCAAATGGACAAAGAGACCTGGGAAGTGAGCTTGAGGCTGCTTTATTTGACACAAGCAGCGAAAACAAAAAAGTAAAGGGAAGAATAAACTTTGTTACTGATCTGTTGTTAGTGACAAATCCGCTGGGACGCAGAGGGAGAAACAGCTGGTGAAGATAGAACAGTGCAGCTTTTGTCCTTTTGAGACAGATTTTTTCATCAAAATGTCATTATAGGCACGCAGTATCTATTTGCATGTAAGTTTGTAAAAAATAAAAATGTAATTTGCAGCAAGTCCTTGTGGTGTGGTGGTGGAGGACTAGTGATTAAGGAACCGGACTGGAGTCTGGAGAGTTGCAGGTTCAAATCCACCTACTGAGGTGCAGTTGGCATGGCACTGACAGTGGTGGCCTAGTGGTTAAGGAACTGGACTGGAGTCTGGAGAGTTGCAGGTTCAAATCCACTTAGCATGGTACCAGCAGTGGTGGCCTAGTGGTTAAGAACTGGGTTTTGGAGGTTTCCAAGTTCTAATCCACCGAATGCCAGGTTACCACTGAGGTCCACTGAGCATGGCTCCGTCCCCACTCACTGCTCCCCGGGTTGAGTTCAATGCAGATGACATTTCGTTGTGTGCAGTGGTGTGAATCACAATCACATAAGCTTACTTTCCTCTTGCTCACCTATTGACATGAAAGCAGGATTTTCTATGGTCATTTTTCAACTCCTGCAATAGTAGAGGACTCTGTATTTTCTGATACTGATTAGGGGGACGCTATTGTATAGGAGATATTTACTCTCCGCCACCTGTGACTGGATCCCTGTCATCAGAGATACCCAGTGCCGTGTCTTAACCTCCATGTAAAAAAAGACTGGTAACAGAAACTTGTTGCTGTTCATCCACAGGAACTTCTGTCTCATGCAGCCCTGACCCTAAAAGCTTTTTATCCCGCGCTGCCATATCCCACATCCCTATTATCAGTTAGAAGCAGAGGTTCCTGGACATGACAATGGGTCCCGTGTTATCTCTGCAGATACTGTATGTAATGCAGTCAGATTGCAGCCCATTTAATGTCAGTTAGAAACGTTAAGCCGGGGATTACGTGCCAGGAGGCAGGTCTCCATTTGGACAGATTTAGTTACTAGAAATGTCACGTTAATACCAGGGTCATTCACTCGATGTGTGTCAGTGGCGTAGGCACTGATCCTGTCCTGTCTGTGTGATGATAGGAATTGAAGGTTTGTGTGAAAAGCATCAGCTGACATACAGTCATGTCCATCAGCTGCTGCAGGGAGGGGGCTACAGGAAACAACCTTTTCTGTTGATGGATATTCTTTTATATTGTCCAAATAATTACTTTGAGGGCAACTGGATATAGCATTTGGATGAAGACATTTCTTCTTACATCCAAGAAGCTTCTGAAGTTCTTCTTTACAGTCATTTTGTGAAGAAGACACCACAAATGTCTCATCATCTCGCAAGTTGTGCAGCAGCAGAAGGAAACAAGTGTGTAAGGAAAGACCACAGCTTAGATCAGGCGTTCCTTTTTTTACTATTTACCATTTTTGTCTTGTATCCCCCAATTTGACATCACAAATTTCTGGCAACCCAAGGGGTTTTTTATTAACGTGATGGCAACCAGCTCAGCTAAGTTTATATAAACTTAATTTATAGTCACATAGTCCAATACAGTGGACATTTGAGGCGGCCGCATTTTTATTCCAGGCGGTCCCCCATTGGATCACGAGCCCAAGTTTGAGAACCACTGAAGACTTAAGTTGTGCCAATTGTTGCAACAATGGCGAAATACTTATGACACACCAACACCAATGTGCAGTCCAAGCCCGGTGATATTACATAACTGCTGCTCCCAGATATTTTATTCATTAGAACCAGACGTGTGTGAAGAAAGTCTTTTAGACTTTTTGAATTTGTTGACTAGACCAAGAACCCTATTTGTCTGGAAGCTGGCATTGAGCTTGCAAAGAAGGATCAAGTCTTTTTAATGAAATTCAACCATTGTGAACCAGTGTCAGCAGAGAAACAAGGGGTAACGAAGCGCGACTTTGCACCATGTTGACAAACTGGCACTCGTTGCTCACCTTCAGAATGAATTCATTTGTCTATTTTTGTTATTGCATGGTTAATCTCAAGGGCCTTTTGGCCAAGATTTTTCTTTTAAAGAAAAAAGTTGTTTTTTTGCTGCCTGTGGTGACGCAGCTGAACCCTCACACTGAAATGAAACACACCCACACCACCATATCCACCTCCCCAATAAATCTGCAGCTAATGTCACACTGCGTTGAAATCTGTCACACGGTCCATCTCATTAGAATCCTGACCAGAGGACGTCATCACATTTAAATAATAGGTTTTCAAGATTCCGCTGCCCATGATTTGAAATTATAGAAATTCACTCGGAGAAATAGTACAGGAGGTCCTAGTCGTACGTCAGAGTTCTGTTTCCACCTTGTAAACCAACTGCAAACAATCTAGGATTTAGATTAGGACTCAGTGATGTTAAGCTGGGATCCTTCTGGCAGGTGCAAGACCTCTGCACCACTTATCAGTCAACAGGCTGCCACACAGGAGGCCCCACCTTGAGCTGCATGATTGATATGCAAGGCATAGTTTGCATGAGGAAATGCATGTTGAATATGCAAGGCAGGCGTGAAAACGAATAAACTAAATGAATAACCTACTTGTAGTTAGATAATTCAAGGAAACAACAATTTCCAGTGATTTCAGGTTAGTAAAACAGCTTGAATGTATGCAAGTCACATTTTTCACTAGGTCATGATTATGGATGTCCAATAATATACAGGTATTGGTTGATATTGGAGATGGAAATAAAGTACCTGGACACTATTGGCAAAGTTGTATATCTGCAAATTTTTTTTCATTAAACTACAAAAATGGTGTAGTTTCTACTGAAGTTTTAGTTTCTGTACCAGGTGTTTGGAACAGAAACAACATCTTCCTCTGGTTTTTGATGTTGCAAGTCAGCGAAGCATTCAATTCTTCTGAATGACCAAAGCTTGAAATGAGAGTAGAACCTAAATCTGCACCATCTCCTGTAAAGGTTCTCAAGATATGGGTGGCTCCTCCAAGCAGGGCACAGCGGGAAACTTTATTTCCATTGTTCCATCTGACCCACAGCTCTCTAAGTACATGGAGAGGGATACTATCTCATACCATCCCTGTCAGGGTGAAAGGCTTTTATCCATCTCCTGGTCTGTGTCCCGTGATGATTATGGGATGCTAATTGAGTTATTGGTCACCTGATACCACATTGTAAAAGCTCCTCTTCCCCACTGTTTTCCTGCAAACCTACACCTTCCAGTGCAGCTCTACACCCGGGCCTGTTTGCCTTCAGTCTCAGCACACGGGAATAGTAGAGACAGATGGTACCACAAAGCCCAACAGTTTATTTGAAGCCCGGGCTCTGCATAGTCATTTAAGTGTGGTCTGATGGTAGCCTATGTTTTTGTCTATATCTGCCACAGATGTGGCTCCGCTCCACTCTCTGTCTGTAGTTAAGCATGTAGAAGCAGGGTCAACCCAGATTCCTCACTTTAACTTATAAGCACTTTGTTATGAATGGGGCCCCTGAAGGACTGCAGCTTTGGCAGAACAACATGGACATTCAGAAGGTATCCTGTCATAATTCTGCTAATCAATGCCCTTTATTTGTTCCTTTTTTTATCCTAAGAGACAATGTGCTTGATTTGACAAAGACATTGACATTGTAGATCAATCAGATTTCTTCAGTGTTAGTGTTCAAACTTTTCTTCTGTCTACAAAGGCTTATAAAAGCACTAGAATCACCACAGTGTGGCCCAAAGTCTCACTCCTCACATTTTTCCTCAGACTTGTGTAACTTGTGCTTGTTGACTCAAAAGGATATAATCTTGAGAGGGCAAAAACATGTTTTTCTTACATCTAAATATACATTTGCACTTCATGTTAAAAGGCAATTTTGGGTAGGCCATTTACTGACACAACATTTTCACGCCAGCTTCTGTATTTTGCGTCCGCTAGGAAAAATATTTTAGTGAATGTTGTTGCAAGTTGATATATATGGGTCAACTTGAGTCCAGAAGAAGGCATTTTATTTTTTGCATAAATGTTGTAATGTTAAATTACATTAATGTTGATTTTGGCAAATATTCCAAGTTAGATCTATCTATCTATCTATCTATCTATCTATCTGTCTGTCTGTCTGTCTGTCTGTCTGTCTGTCTGTCTGTCTGTCTGTCTGTCTATTTACTTGTGCTTTTCATTCCTTTTGGTGACTTTTACATGAACTTTCAAACGCCTCCCACACACATCTCCCAACTGCTATCCCAGCATTCCTACTAAACAGTTAATAAACATGTAGGTATAAACAGTTATTTTTCCCCCATCTCTAATGCAGTGCTCTGAATCCTTTCTGCACGCATGTCTTGGTGCCGCAATTTGGAATTGTGGAAAAAATATGTGCAAAGTGTATCATCTACGTAAACATTCCATGAAGACGTGCAAAGGACTCAGCGACTTGCGTTTGGATTTTTTGGTGACATTTTCTTGGATGTTTGGCGAATACTTTCCATTCTTAGCAGTTAGCTCAAAGCTGGAAAACACATCACGACCCCACACTGTCTGCCAACGACACCTGTTTTCCTTATTTTTTAAAACGTTTGGACCAAAACCCAGTGACAGGGGATGATGTGATTATGAGATTTTTCCCATCTCATACATATTTAAGTACAGATTTTGTCATTTACATTTGACAAATATGTCCGTAAATCAGATCGATGTGAACCCGTGTTGATGCGAACAAAGGTTTTCGAAATATATAAATTCAAATGATTTAATCTGCAATAAAATCTATACATAGATACATAGTATTTACGCTGGGTTAAAGATACAGAGGTTAAATTATGGAACAGCCGTTGGTCTGAAGAGGAGTCTCTGGCAGACGAGAGACTTCCACGTCCCCATCATGAACAGTTTCAGCTTGAAATCTTTCCATTCTGCTTGAATGAATACAGAGTTCTGGTGAAAAAAAATACTTCCTAAAGTCGGGTATGTACTGTATGTCACAAAGAGGCTTCTTCTTCACACTTAAACAGAAAACTTGCGTTTGGCTTTTTTCAAATCCATTCAGGCTCTTCAGTCCCTGTCCTGTGTTGGGGGACACATTGTCAGCTCACCTATATCAGAGAGTGTCTGACAGGGCTTGATAATCACCAAAGGTATTGTCCAAATGGCATTACCGCAGTCAACCGTTGACTTCAGTCCATCCTATTGCAGTCAAGTGTTGGATTCAATTAGTACTTTTTACTTTTTTTTGGAGTAGCTCCACAGAGTATTACACAAACATGTGCTACAACACCTTAATTAATACATGGGATAATGAGTCTTCTCTGAACTAAAAACAAGACGCTCTTTCATTAAGGAGTCTGCCGTATGTGGGGGGCAGCTTCCATCCACCTTAATAAAACAGCAGGCAGAGGAAGGAGAACACATGTTGTCTGCATTTAAGGGAAATGTCACTTGAGTTTGTTTTGGTTTGTTGTTTGTGTGAAAAGAGTAACTGTTCAACCATCGATCTCAGACCTTAACAGGTAAATGCAACTGATAGTGTTTGAACTTTTTATTCTCTCTCTGTCTTGCTTTTATACCTTCTACAAAACGTTACAAATCAAGCAATGCATTTTTTTTATTGCAGTGGTGATTACACCAAAATATTTAGTATATATATATATATATATATATATATATATATATTGGTATTTGTCAGTTGTATTACATTTTATTTAAACGTTTTCCCCATATTTTGTCCTGCGTCATTACCCTGTTACTGTGCAGTCACTAAGGAAAGGAAATCAAACTCCTTGTCATTGTGACATCGTGATTCACTCCACTGCACACAACAAAATGTCACCTCTGTATTTAACCCATCACCAAAGTGAACAGTGGGCAGCTTTGAGCGCCAGCGGAGCAGTGAGTGGGGACAGTGCCATGCTCAGTAGACCTCAGTGGTAGGGGGATTTAGGGGGATAGAGATTTGAACCGGGGGCCTTGTGACCCAAGTCCGCTTCCTTAACCACTAGGCCACCAACTGCCCAAAGTGTTTAACATGTGCCTTTTTAAACAGCTGGTTGCAAGACACTTGTAACAATATTTTGAGCATTTTAACAGCAGATTAGGTTCAAACAATTAAAACTTGTTGTTTTGTTCCTTACAGGTTGTGACCCCGTGCTGTCAGACACCCCCGCACACATGTCCTGTGTCAGTAATTCAACCCTTTTTACACTGGCACATCTTGAACCTACTGGTTAGGGTTTGCTCAGCTACTTTCCCGACTCTCAACGATGGATTTGAAACAGTCATTTTACGCTGCTCCCATCGTCTGCTCTCACCGTTGGAGGAAGCATTAGTGAAGCTGCTGGTGAGAGTCCCATCAAGAGGCCCAGGATGCCAGGATGCCCATCACTCAGGACAACGCCCTCAGCATCCTACCTTTGCTGGAGGACTGGCAGGGGGAACAGAGCACAAGATCGCAGCAGGAGTGCAACCTGATCCAGGATACATCCTGTCACAGGGTAAGTCGTGACACACGGTTGTATTAATTATACAAAATAATCAACAGGTCTTTCTTTTTGATGAACTTCTTCAATATTGATATGTTCAGGCTTCTGTACAGTTTGTTAAAATTACCTTTGTATGTTTGGGTGTCCAATATGGAGATAACAAAGAGAGGTCTGGTAGATAAATATCTACTAAGAAAATAATAAATATACATACTGATATATTTAATGTACTTATTTAAAGTATTGAGTCCACCAGCTGCCAGGTTGCCATTGAGCATAGCACAGTCCAGACACACATAACTTCCAGTGAGCTCACCACCCACAGGAAGGCTCACAGTATGGATTAGTGGGATTTGGGTGGCAGTCGTGGAGACTACTGGCCCTGAGACCCAGTAACTGAAAAGTTGATAAAGATGAATAAATAAATATATATCAATAAATGCTAAAAAATATATACATATTCTGACCATATACTGGAGTTTTAACATATTTTGCCAAAAAAGCTATTTGATCATACATTGAATAAGTGACATAACATGTCTTTGGTCATTTTGGACAGTATTTTTGAATCCAAAAAAAAGCCTGGACACATCTTGTGTCTTATTTCCTACATTGTGTGGCCAAATGCCCAGATGACTGAGCTAGGAAATACTCCTTAATGAGATTAATGATATGTTCCCATCATCAGTTGCCTTTGTAATCACTGAAAAATCACTTTCTTCTCTAGCATGTGGATCCAGACTCCAACCAAAATGGAGAAAGGGACAGTGTGTGCAGCAGCAGCAGCGTTATCAGTCTCAACACAGAGGACGTGTCCCTTTGTCTGGCTGCTATTCAGAAGTTGGTGGAGTACATTAAGTTCAACTTCATGGAGGACGATGCTGCCCTGTCAGTCAGCCCTTCTGCCAGCCCATCCTCCTGCAGGGAGGGTTTGGACCTGGAGGTTCACGCCTTATGCCTCAACAAGGATGACGGGGACACCTCAGAGTTTGGCCTCAGCTTTGGGAATATCCCAATTTTTGGAGACCCCGATGGAAGAAAGAAGGGCGGTCCAAGGAGGAGACGGGACCAGGGTCCTATCGTGGACGTGGGCTGCATCTGGGTGACTGAGGTGAAGAAGAAAAGCCCAGCCTCTCGATGTGGGAATATCAAACTGAGAGATGAAGTGCTTTCTCTGAACGGGCAACTCATGGTGGGAGTAGATGTCAGTGGGGCAAGGTAAGAAAAGTTCAGTATAAATTTGATGTATTTGGACCAAACCAAACCCCATCTGTCTCAAATAAATACGAATACAGTTTAAAATCTATAAATATTGTTTTTAAATATATATTTATTCACAATATAACTACATCTTTGTTCATGTCTCATGTCTGCTGATAATCTCCTTCAAGTATTAATATTGAAGCTTCTCATAAGATGCCATTTTCCTCTCTCTCTTACTGAGATTTTCTTATTTTTCACCACAAGTATTAAATCCTTCCCTGATGCCTCTCCTTTAGTGAAGTACTATGATGAAACCGATAAATTCCCCAGATCCTGGAGTTGATTGAAAGCCAAGGGAGAAGAGAGGATGGTGTCAGTGCACAACAATGAAGTGACAACACCCTTAGGTTCTACTTCAGGTTTTTTTTAATGAAAACACTACAGAGGAACTGTTCAAGACCTTCAATTTAACCATATTATACAATAAATATATATATATATATATATATATATATATATATATATATATATAAAATAATAATCTTAATCTTTAAACTTTAAACCTTATAGACAAAATCAAGAAATTAACAATAATCGATTTGTTTTGCCACCTAAGTCCATGTCTGTGTTGTCAATTTCCTATTGGACAATTCAGGCATTGTTTATACACTAAGGCAGACCTAGGCAAACTAGGGCCCGGGGACCGGAATCGGCCCATTTGGCATTTTAATCAGGCCCGCCAAACTTCTCCAAACTCTATAATTAATTAGTTACTGTTAGTTTATATTATTGTTATTTTTCTACCTTTTCCCTGTAAAGCCAGCATTTCCCCAATAGTTGGCCTCAAAGAGGCTTAAAGCATTTCGCCTATATTCAATACTTTACTCATCATTCATCTTAGTTCACGCAAATACTCAGTCTTTCTGATCCAGATCTGGGCCGTGACTCAGGTTTTAGTACCACCTGTGGCCCACGAGTCAAAATAATTGGCCAGGCCTGCACTAAGGGATGAGGCTCAGTAGTAGAGTGTATGCTTTGCGCAGTGCTAGCCAGAACACGGACAGTTATGGACGGTGTTGTCCATATGTGGAAGACGCCCTCAAGTTCTATAAACAGCTTTTAGGAGTGGAGTGAATAAGCTCTAAATAGTTGATTCAGCAGGATGTCCCCCCTCCTGTCTCTTCAAACACCCCCGTCCTACCCAGGAAATCTACAAACTCTGCGTCTCCATCAAAGTTTGCTTAAAAATGCTAACTGTCATCATGTGGTTCCTCTCAAAGTGGACTTGTTCACCTCTGTCCTGTTTGAGTGGACAGCTGCTGGATCAGATGTCCCTAATGATTCCATGCTACTGGACTTCCTGTCTTTAGTCCATGCAGGTTTTTGTGTCCGGGTGGTTAAAAGCAAGTCAAACAGCATTAACGCAGACCACGTCCTCCCTCTGTAATGTTTCCGTCCTTCCTGACCAGCGTGGTACTGCATGGAAAGCAGCTCTGTGGACCTGCTCCAGACTGGACCGGTTCCAGTGTCTGCTAGAGTACTGAGAAACTGTTTGGAGAGCTTTTCATGCTCCTGGTGGTTGAATCCACGTGATCCCTGAAGTTCCACAAAAAGCCTAAGATCCCGTTCCAGTTAGCGTGCCCTCCTGAGTGCTAATGCTCATCTTTCCCGTCCGTGTTTGACAAACCAGACGTTTGACAAACAGGATTATTGCACAGCAGGAGCAACTTTCCAAGGATCTATGTTCTAAAGAGTTTCTCCATCGTTTTATTTTTTTCACTTATATAAAGTTGACTTTGGTTGATGGTTAAATGATCCGCCAAGACAGTGGTTCTTATTAGTTGCTTTAAAGCCGTTAGCATTCATTATGTCACATTACTGTTTCATTGCTTTAATAATAATTCTATTTTTCTTTCCATATTCCTTCTTCTGATCTCATCACCATGGTTTCTACTTACTATTCTTACGTATTTTAAGCCACAAAGTGAAACAGTTCCATTACTTTTTTTCGGGGTTGGCATTCTCCACAACCACCACCCAAATCTCACTGCACCACTCCAGCCAAAAAGATATATTATGCTATGCAAAACATCTTAGGTTTCTTTTGAACATAAAAAGTCCTGCGCTAATAAATGCCTGAGAGCAGATGGTGGTTTGGTGGTTAAGGAGACGGATTTTGGTTTTAAATTTTTTAGTTTCAAGACCGTACCTGGCAAGGTGAGATGCATTAACATGACAATTCCCATCCATCAATTTCCGCCTGCTTATCTGTGTCTAGTCGTGGAGGAAGAATTCAGAACAATGATACCAAGAGTTCCCAAACCACAGACACTTCCTCCAGCTCACCTGGTTGGATCCTGAGGCCAGCTGAGCAACATAGTCTCTCCAATGTGTCCTGGGTCTTTCTCTGGGTCTCCTCCCAGTGAGACAGGACCTGATGGACCTCCTGAGGGAAGGAGGTGTGGATGTAGATGGGAGTCTACTGACTCCCCACCATGTTAAGGAGCAGCAGCTTAACTCTAAGCTCCTCCCGGGTGATAGAGCTCCTGACCTTTTCTCTAAAGGAGCACCACACAGCTCATTTTGCCCACTTGTTTTTAGGATTTCAGTCTAGTGTTCAATTTTTGAGTAGAACATGTCCTGCTCTTTTTCCGGCCATACTTTTTAAGAATATTTGTTGTAATTGAAAGTGAATTTTATCATTTTTTACCAATCTGGTTTAGTTTTTGTCCCAGTACACACCACATCTTTGTCCAGAAAATGGCTGCTCACTTTACTGGTTTAGTCAGCAGTGGTGGCCTAGTGGTAAAGGAAGCAGACTTGGGTCCACAAGGCTTAAGGTTTGAATCCACGAGCTGCCAGGTTGCCACTGAGGTGCTTTAAGCCATAAGACACTTCTTCTGGGCTCACCACCCACAGGAAGGCTCACAATATGGTGCAATGTGGTTTGGGTGACACCAGCTGACCCAGCAACAGACAATCTGAAGAAGATGAATGAATTTACTATATTACTATTTTTTTGTCCTGTCTATGTAAACAAAAGAGATGTTTGTGTGGGGAAATCCCAGTAGTAGTAATCAGCAGTTATTGAAAAAAAGAAAAACAGCCTGTCTGGCACCAACAACAATGTTTAAAGCATCTTGTCTTACTTTTTCCTGATTGTCTCAGTTGTTTATTTTTCCACATACATACAGTAATTTTGTTGTGTTGTACTTAACCAAGTGTACCTTAAATAATGTCCATGGATCGGTCTTTCTGCCTGAGGTTAACAATGATTTTCTTGTTCTTTTTCAGCTACCTGGCCGACCAGTGTTGGAATGGAGGTTGTATCTACATTATCCTGCTGCGGCGAGTTAAACGTAAGGCTCCTCCTCCTCCTCGTGAGGTCATAAACGGTGGCGTCTTTAGCCCCATGGGTAGTGACAGCAGTGACCACCAGCTACCAATCAGAGCTGTCCCTGGGCGCTGTGAGGTTCCAGTGAACGGCAAACGAACGCGAAAGTTTGGCGTCATATCCCGGTCGTCTTTTACTCGGGACAACAGGGACAGCACGGACTCGGAGCACCAGGGCACCTACAATGGTTACAGCTCGTCCGTGTCCACCGACCAGGAGGTCAGCACTCAGGGCTATGACTCCAGCTGTATCACCTCCACACGGAGTTCAGTGAATGAAAGTCCTGACAACTTTCCTCAGGTGACAGCAGTGTTTCACCGCCATCACAGCCGAGGGACCGCCACACTGCCCGTCAGGTGTCACAGTCAGCTGTTGGAGAGCAAAATGGATTCATTCAGCAGTGAACCTTCAACCCAGGTGAGGCACAAAGATGGCATTCATGATCTGAAGCCACCATCAACAGTCACCTTATTGACTTTGGTATAATCCATGAATTATAAGGATACTTCTTCTGTTTTTGGTTGGTTTAAGTTTTTCTACTTGGTCCAGAACTTTAAAGCCTTGGTTTTAAGGCAGGAATGGCTTGAATCTCAGGATTATCATAATCTTTGTTTACAGGCACACATTTTTAATCTCACCTTGATTAGCTCCGTAATTCCTCTGTGCAAAGACATTTTTGATATGACTAATGAGGTCAAGCACAATATGTTACTGGGCAATCAAAAACTAATGCAACATTTAGGGGGGACATCTGATTTTTCTGAGTGTCTTATCCAAAGAAAACCAATTAATCTGGTTCATTGTCTTGTACGACCAGTGTCGTAAAAAAGACGATTAGCAGAGTTGGCAAAGAGCATTTGGTTTTGAGGTTTTCACCAACATGGTGTTGTTTTTGTTTCCCTGAATACATGAAAAACAAATCTCCAGGGTTTTTTTTTCCAGCTAAAGAGTTTGTTTGTAGATAAAATACATTTGCATCAGGTGACAAATACTGTTTGCATAAAGGTTTGCATAATGTTTTCAGGGCTTAATTAGATCACGAGGATTAAACAGAATGGAATTATAGAACAATTTGTGCCAACCACAAACTGTATAAGTATATTGAGGCGGACAAAACACAATGTAGAAAATTTGGTTTCTCTATGGAGCAAAATCCGTAGCAGACATCAGACGAGACAGTTGGTCAAACCCAGGGATTTTCCCAAACCTACAGGAATAAAACTATGGTCAAGTGAAAAGTGTAGCTCTTTGTTCTGAAACTCGCTCAGTTCCTCTGTGTCCATTCTGCTCCTTAAGTTGCAAAGACAAAGGTTTTTATGCAAAAAGTCAAAAAATGACATTAGTCCATTATTGTTAAAGCCTATTTCTTTAGTCTATTCTATTTCTCTGAATCTGAATAGAAAGGAAAGGCAGAGAGGTGTGTGAGGTCCATGCAGAACATGGACAAGTGAAAGTAGCAATGGGTGCTCACAGAGTGACAGATGGGTTCAAGGTAGTGTTGTTGCATCAGGATTGAGACAGAACTGGTCTACTTGTCCTGAGGACAAGTTGACTAATCATTACTATAGAAAACAACTGATTAACAAGAGGTATTTGATTTTTTTTTAAGACAACAAATAAACCTAACAAAAATATCAGTTTCCATTAATAAAATAAGTCTGGTCTAAATATGGTACTGAACCAATGGGAGTTTTTCAATAGCAGGTTGTGTAGTGAACATGGGTGGGTTGGATAATAGAGCATCAACCAACTTAGCGCTCCTTGAGTTAAAACACTTCTTCGCACTCCTACTTGTAAACAAAAGAGGACACTGTGTTTGTACACACGCTCTGACTGTGACTAAGTTTGTGTCAATGTCTTGCATGCGCTACAGCTAAATTTAGACTTCTTGGTGAGAACCAGATCAAGCCTGTAGTACTGGGTTTTGGTTCTTTCTGCTTGGCCGAGGTTCAGGAAAAGATTGTGGTTTTGGTGCTGTGAGTCTGTCCTAACCCAACCCTCAAACCATAAATCAGGCTCCAGTTACCAGGAACAGATATGGCAGAAAAATATAGACTACAACACACAAGCCTTGTGCCTTATGTCTCCCACAAACATATCTGGTAATGTTCGCTGGGTGTATATAAATGTAATTTCTTATTTCATGTGGTTTCCTTCATATAAAAGTCGCCAAAATAAAAGTCCATTCTTACATTTCCTTCTGGTTTTGTTGCTACATCAGGGACCTTTGAGTCTGATCTTTGAGGACGAGGACAGAAGCGGAGCAGAGTGTTGTGAACAACTCTACACAATAAATCTGTCAGCAGTTCTTTCAAAATAAGATCATTTTGTCTACCTTTACATATTGATTTTTTTTAAATAAAATATTTGGTGAAGCATGTTACAGATTTAATTATGACCTGCTGGAAAGATATGACTAACAGACTTAGGGTTTGAGGGTTTGCTCATTTTTAAGAACTTTGAGTCCGGATTAAGTAAATCGTTTCATGCTGGAACAGTGACCACTCCGGAACCGTCCCGAGTCTTTATACACCAATTTTCTGTGAACTTTGTGGTTGAAATAGTGATTTGGATTTATTGGGCAGTATTGATGCCTGAGTTTTGGGTTTTACGGTTTTCCTCGTACTACGCAACCCAATGCCACATGTTCGCGTTGTGATTAGTACAACAAGAAGAAGAAAGCTGACCTACTTCCCAGCTCACTGGGATGTTCTCTCTGTGTGTTCTTCCCACATGTCTGCAAGGTTTATAACTCTAATGTTTCTTTCAGTTAATAATCACATAACATAGATCAGGTTAAACAGGCATTTCTATTCCAATATAAAAAGGCATTTTTTAATGCATGTGGCTTAGTGACATAATGGGAACCCATCGATATTGTCAATCACCTTAGGTCAGCTGAAATTACAGCAATACTGGAAATGGAGGATGAATTTCCTTGTTGCCATCAAACCAAGGACCAAGTTCATGTGTTAAGTGATTGCAAACATTGGCAGATTAGAAAAAACTGCCTTTATAGGACACTGAAAAGGAGGATTCTGTCGGCCATATTTGGCCCACCAGCTGCATGTTGATGAAATCTTCACGGGGGGTTGCAAAGAACTAGATGTAATCTATATCGTATTATATATATCCTGTACTTTAAAATAAAATTGATTGGGGAGAATAAAAAGGTAGTGTGTACTGCCATCATTACAGTCTCTCACAAACTGGGAGATTCAGGATTGTGTGTTCGTTCACTCTTCTTCTTCTCATGCACATAATCTACAGGGAATGTTGAGACTGAGGCTTATTTTTGTCAAACAGAAATGTTAAAATAATCTGCTACTGCTGCCTCACATTTTCATTTGCCGCAGCTGCCATAAACATTTAAAACCCTGATTTGGCCGCCTGTGTTTGGGGCTAATGTGAATGAATAAGACAGATGCTTGACGGAAAAAGTGCAGGATGTGAAGATGCTTTCTGAGAATGTGTAACTGAATTGGTGTTAGTTACTAGGAAGAGCGGTAAAGTGCTCCATAAATACTGGGCATTGGTATTTAAATAATCTGACAGGACAGATTAGTGGACTTTTATCTACGTCACAGACGTCCTGTTAATGGATCCAAACCAACTAGTTCTGTCAGAAAAACTGATCTGGGTTCATGCGTCTTAAAGCACTAACAGTATTGCATTTACAGCCTCTATTAACAGTGTTTTATTTGTCTCTGTTTGAGGAAACAAAATTGTATTTCATACCGTTAAGAATTCACAACTATTTTTAATAGATTTCCAAATGCCGCCTTCTCACAGGTATTAGTCTTTAATTTGATCAAAATGTCATTACAAGTTCAACGCAACATGGCTGCAAAGAGATACTTCTTTCTTAAATTGTGTTTTGTACTTTTATTTCTTTTCAGCCCAGAGAAGGCAGCTACATCTGGAAGATGCACATGGTGAAAGGCCAAGAGGGCCTGGGTATCCAGATCACAGGGGGTCGAGGCTCCAGGCGCTCTCCTCATGGCATCATCATAGCTCACATAGAAGAGAGTGGAGCTATTCACAGGTAGAACTACCACAAGTTAAACTCAAAAAGTGTCATTTACCTGTTTTTCTGCACATTTTTGGTGACAGGATCAGGAATGAGGTGATTAGAGGGACAACACAGACAGGAAGGTTTGGAGATAAAGCTAGCGAAGCCAGATTGAGATGATTTGGACATGTTCAGAGGAGGGACAGTGGATACATTGGTAGAAGAATGATCCTAGAAATGGAGCTACCAGGTAGGAGACAAAGAGGAGATTGATGGATGCAGTGAGGGAGGACATGGAGGTAGTTGGAGTCAGAGCAGAAGATATGGAGAACAGGGGGAGATGGAAAACAATGATTTGCTGTGGCAACCTAGATATAAAATAAACCTGACTCCTGCTTTGAGCAAAATACTAACCTACTCGACAGAGGTAACGTCAGGTAGTTAAAGGCAGTGGTCTGAGGCTGCTGCTCCTATGTTGATTACTTTGTTTTATTTGTAGTATTGAGAATCCTGGAACAGTAGGATTCTCAACTGGTACCAGGAGGCCCAGTAATGAGGACGTAGAATCCCCAAAGTTTGAGTTGAGTTTGGAAGGTTATCAGGAGTAAACTAGTCAGTGGTCAGTTGTGAGTTAAGAAATATTATCAATATCAAACATAATCAACTTTGTTTAATTGAACTTAATACAACTTAAAATAGCAAAAGATATTAATTTACACTTTGAAAACCCCAAAGTATCACATTCATCTGTCATCTATCTCAAAAATACCCTCTGCTGAGTGATGCATTATGGGACGGTGATTGTGTTATTTGTCAGCTGATACTCTGAATACTCTGAGATAGAATACTGATCTGATTTTCCAACTGGCAGCTAATGCTTTATTGATCCTGTGCTTTTCTAATGCAGAAACACTAGACCACACAGAGAGGAGTCAGATGTACAATTGTTACTGATGGTTTGACAACCAGGTGTCATGAGACTCATAGCTCCAGGTTCTTACTTCTTTTTTTCTACATGGTTTCTCTGCGAAATATTCTAACCTTATTTTTCCTCGTCTCTGTCAGGGATGGACGTCTCCATGCAGGGGATGAGTTGCTGATGATCAACGGTCAGTCACTCGTGGGTCTGACGCATCAGGAGGCTGTTTCTATCCTCCGCTCCACCACTGGTCTGGTCCAGCTGGTGGTGGCCAGCAGGGTGAGTTCACAGACGCAGAGAGACAACAATAGACCGAGGACGGAGGACAGACTAAAGTAGGTATTAGATCATGAGAGGAAGCAGAAGCAGAGTGACCTCCTGTTTGGTTCCACTTCCTGTTTTGCTCTGACATCATGGTCTTTTTTCACTCCTCTGCTTGAGTTATTTTTATGAGGGTCAGCTGAGAATAAACAATCGCACATTGGGAGGTCAGGTTTAGGTTAAGGTCATTAACAGGGTTCCTGTCAAACAGAAGAAAGGAAGACACTTAAATAGATTTATGATCACGAGGAAGGAGGATGAGTTGGATGAATAGATCCAGATAAGACAGGAGATTGTGGATTGGGGAGATGATGGTACGTGATTTCCTAAGGTGAAATCACATGAAAATAAATCACAATAATCATGATCTCTATGAAGATTCTCAGTTATTCAGGTCATGGTCAAGTTAGGCAACAGGAAGCGTCATTTTCTCTGCAAGACTTTCACCTCTCATCCAGATCTTACTGCTGGTGTGGAGTACAGGGATCCTCCTGTACTCCCTAGGAGCCTCAAGAAGCTTCATCAGTTGCCTAACAGAACCCTTTCACATAGTTTCCTGGTGTGGAAAATGAAATTCTTATTTTATTAAGAATTTCGTTATTATATTTCCTGCTAATCAATCCCAACTCCTGCTCTGTTCTCCTTTTGTCCTATAGGAGGAGTCAGAGGTTGGGTTTGATCGCTTCCCCTCCACCAGTCTGCCAGACCTGGTCAGCACCTGCGGTTGCTCGTCAGCGCTCTCACACTCTCCTTTCCCTCGTCCACCCCAGACCTCCAGCAGCAGCACAAGTCTTCACAACATTTTCCCGGTATATGCAGATAGATGAAGGTGTAGTAGATAACGTGAGATTATTCTGCTGCGTCCAGATTGAACTGAACCAGTCTGTTGGTTTTCTCCTTGAAGTTGTCAAACCTGGAGAAACTTGAAGAACAAAGTCCAGTGGAGGCTCCAAAAGGTTCCTGCAGTAGCCCCGGACCCACCAAGCTCTGCAGTCGCTCCCAAGGTCTGGTATCTCAACCTACATCCCCTAGTCCTTAGTTTTTCTACAACATGGCCCCTCAATACCATCTCCCCAAGGTTTTTTCAAGCAACTTTGCAAGATTTTTCCCAGGATATAAAGAAACATCTAGATACAAGTGCTCCACCAAGCTCCATTTCTCCTGACACTGTTGTGTACTTTTGCTAACTGTGTTACCTGTCAGGGTTCCAGTCCCATCCATCCATTTTTATCCCCTTAACCATCACCTGGTCAAAGGGGCAGCAGTCTCCACAACTGCCTCCCAAATCACATTGCACCATACCATACCTTTCTGCTGGTGGTGAGCCCACTAAAGGTCAACCGCCCTATAACCGGGATTGGAATTTGCCCAAGAGGTGAACCCAGAGACATTGCCTTTGGCCAAAATGAAAGACTAGTTCACCATCCCTTGCTTGGTTATTTTACCCATTTATATAAATGGGTAATATATGTATTTTTAAAATATATTTTCAAATATATACTCATTATTTATATATTTACAAAATATATTTTCAAATATATATTTTATATATTTGTTTTTGTTGATGGGGCAGCGAGTGTGAGCAAGTGGTTAAGGAAGAGGACTTTTGGGTCCGCAAGACTTCAGGTTCTAATCCACCAGCTGCCAGGTTGCCACTAAGCTTCTCTGATCATAGCACCGTCCCGACCAACTTAACTTCCATAGGACTCACCAACCACAGGAAGACTCACAGTATGGAGCAGTGTGATTTGGGTGGCTGTTGTGGAGACTGCTGCCACTGTGCCCCATAACAGAAAAAGTAGATGAATGAATAGATAATTATAATTATTTTATATAATTTTAATTTATATGTATGTCATTTGTTAGTTAATGGGGAAAATTAATTTGAAATAAGAGTGAATCGAGTGATGTTCTAGAATGGATTAAACTCAATCTGGAGATGATCCTCTGCCCAGTACAAACCTAGTGTAAATTCATCCAATCACATCCCAGGAATCTGACTAGAAAGGTTTACCTCATAAAGTGGCCGGTGTAGATGTTAAATTGTGTGGAAGAAAATCTTACACAGAGAATACTCTTTAGAAAAAACTTGCTCATTGTCTTCTTATTAAACAAGTGTTGTTGTAATCACTTCATAATCAAGTTTCAACACCGGTCCATGGTGTCCAACCCTGAGGGATAAATATTATTTGTTCACTTGCACCAGTTTCATCAACACTGCACACCATAAGCTTGGCAATTTCCCGACTTATTTTTTCACTACCACAAAAGTATGTGGAACATGTATAGAAAGTATGTTAGGAATGTTTTTATTTTTTTTTTCTCCTTCCTGGATCAGGCGGGAGCAGTCGTTTGGAGTCTGTGGGCGAAGACGACGAGCTCTTTGTGGCTAACGGTGTGAGTGGCTGTGAAGTAACGGACAAACCTCCACCTGGTCGACGTAAACACTCTCTACCTCAACAACTAGATACAACTGGAGTGAGACAGGTCAGTGAATGCCTCACCTGTTCATCCTCCTGTGCATCCTGGAAGACTAGACAGAAATAATCAGCACAAAGCTAATATCCAGACGCTACATGAATTTATTTGAATATATTAATGGACGACACATATAAGAGCACACACACCCAAGCCTTCTCACTCCACGTCATGACGCAGTAATTGCCTCATTAAGTAAGTGGAAAAAAAATGCAGAGTACGTCATTGTGCTTCTGTTTTTGAAGTTTGGCATCGGCAAACCCTACAGAAAACATCAAACTCTGACGGCTATAAATAAACGTATTGTTTTCGGGCGAAAGAAGAAGGCAATTACTGTTTCTTCATCTTCTTTGTGGCGTTCCTGCCTCTTTTCATATTCCCAGGATTATCAGATCATTAAGAAATCAGCTCGCTCCCTGAGCACCGTTCAAGTGGAGTCTCCATGGCGCCTGGCACAGCCGTCCATTATCTCCAGTATAGTGCTGATGAAAGGCCAGGGCAAGGTGAGTGCTCTCCTCTGACATGTGTGCGTGAATGAGGCTCCAATAATGCATACACACAGGTATAATTAACCACACACTCACTTTTCAGTTATACATTTGATGTCCTGATATTAATGTTGGTTTCAGTGGGTTGACGTCAGATGTTTTGGATATTTTTTATTTAACCCATGGTTCATTGTTTGGCAGCCCAGGCCGTGACAAACCAGTGTGGCAATCGATTATCTGCCCCGCTCATGTGGATCCTCTTCCTTACACAACCTTAGGAAAATACTGGTTTGGGCTCCCTCTAGTGGCGTTTGTGAATATTTCAATAATTTGTATACTTAAAAAGTAACAATTACTCCAGGAAATAACTAATAATAAAGAAAATCGAAGGTTGTCTTTCTTTACAAACTAAAAAGAAAAATACGACAGAAAATAGACACAACTTTGAGCAAAATTATGTTTGTTAGTCTTTTTGAGACACTTTTTAAAACCATATTTTCTAATGACAGCATTCTGATTCTGATGTGACAGATAATATGGCATCACATTCTTTCATATGAAAATGTAATATATTTACATTTATTAATTATAATGTAAAATAAGTAAATAAAATTAAATATAATGTAAAATTGTTTTGATTTTTTTTTGTATTATAATATCGAATATATAGATTTTAATATAATTTAAAATGTATAATATCATAATAAATGATATTATGTATAATATTATTACAACATATTAAGATTATATGATGTAATCCATATTTCTTTAATTAATCTTCATCCTCCTCTTACTGGGTCTCGGGGGTAGCAGTCTCCACAACTGGCACCCAAATCACACTGCTCCAGACTGTGAGCCTTTCTGTGGGTGGAGGTTATCTTGGTTGTGGCAGTGATTTGCTCACATCACCTCAGAGGCAAATTGTCAGCTGTCATTATTTGTGTGTGTGTTTTTCCAGGGTTTAGGATTCAGCATCGTTGGTGGACAAGACTCAGCTCGAGGTCAGATGGGAATTTTTGTGAAGACCATCTTCCCTCATGGGGCAGCAGCTGCTGATGGACGACTGAAAGAAGGTAAAAAAAAATGTATTAGATTTTTTTCTGAAAAATATAGAGGTTTCACACCGGACCTTGCTGATTGTCTTGTTTTTTTTGTGTAGGAGATGAGATTCTAGAAGTGAATGGAGAATCTCTTCAAGGTCTCACTCATCAACAGGCCATCCAGACATTTAAGGTGGACTTCCCATATTATTCTATTCATGTATTTTATAATAGTTTCCTATCCATTCCATTATTAAACTTCACATTTGTTGTTTTGACAGCAACTGAAGAAAGGTGTAGTAACCCTGACGATCCGAACACGTCTGCGTAGTCCCAGCCTCACGCCCTGTCCCACTCCGACCCTCCTGAGCCGCTCCAGCTCCCCTAACTCCAACACCAGCGGGGGGACACCTGTCCCATCAGGGTCTGAGGAAACTGAAGGACGTAAGGGCCCAGGTCCTGGTCCGAAAGACTGCATCGTCATGGAGGTCACACTAACAAAAGGTCACTAAGGACTCTGAGTATTTCTGGTTATACCTACTGAGAGTAAATATTAAGGGCTGTGTGAGTCTAACCAAGGCATGGGCAAACTAAGGCTTGGGGGCCAGATGCGGCCCATTGAGCTTTTTAATGCGGCCCACCAACCTTATTCAAATTAAATGATTTATTTATATTATAATTATACTTCTGCCTTTTTCCGTCATATCATAGAGTGTGTTAGAAATGTGGGAGTTTTATACATGGCTTTGACATGCCATTTATCTTAGATCAAATTAACGATCCATCCTTCCTCTGCTCTGGACTCGGCCACGGCGTCCAATTTTAGGACCAATTATGGCCCACAAGTCAAAAAGTTTGCCCATGCCTGGTCTAACCATTCCACACTTTTATGGTTCATTATCAGTTCTCACTCAAACCCAATACTGTTAGCTTTCTCTGTTACGTCGGCACTGACGTCATGACTGTTTACTCTCCCAGAACCTGGTGTTGGTCTGGGTATCGGAGTCTGCTGTCTCACCCTGGACAACTGTGCTCCTGGCATCTACATCCACAGCCTGGCTCTGGGGTCTGTGGCCAAGTTAGACGGCAGACTCAGGTTGATTGATTTTACATGTTAATACTACAGTATATGACTGTATTGGAGCATCTGTCACATCGTATACTTTTTACCTTTGCAGTCGTGGAGACCAGATCTTGGAAGTGAACTCTGTCAGCCTTCGTCACGCTGCACTCAGTGAGGCCTACGCCATCCTCAGTGAATGTGGCCCAGGTCCAGTCAGTCTCATCATCAGCAGACATCCCAACCCCAAGGTGGGAGCAGAGCAGAGCAGAACACACTAACCACTTGTCACCAACACATATATTTTGTGAAACCTTTATTATTGTCATCAAACTCAGCGGCGGAGACTTTTAAGACCATGAGTTTCTAATGGGTTGTTTGAAATATCATTACAAGTGCAAATCTGTTACTGCTTTGTTTAAGTGACAGACACAATGAGTTGATAATCAGTCATCAGGATCATTCTGTCTGTTTGGTTTCCAGGTGTCGGAGCAGGAGATGGATCTGAACATAGCCCGCTCAACTCACAGGGAGAAAATGAGCCGAAACAGAAACTCCCAAGGTTCACTAACATTTTCATTTTTTTTTTCTACAACATTTCCTTTCATTTGTTGTGTCAGGTGGAGTAGATCATATGTCTTTTTATGATATGATTTACAAAACCTGCTCATGTCTTGGCATTTCTGCAAACAGATGGACTTGTTTTTGCCATATGGATATGAAGAGATTTACAGATTAAACTAACTGCCCTGGTCTGGGACAGATTGATGTGTCATAAACAATTTAGGCAAAATAGAGAATTAAAACTATTCTATTTCTATGGTGATTTAAACTGCAGAGTTAGTTTCGCTGAATAAGAAGAGAGAGAGGAGAAAGAGTGTTAGGCTTTGATTTTGACTATTTCACTTTATCACAGTATCAGCAAAGTCTTTTTCCGCTGCAGGTCAGTCCTGTAAAAGTCCCTGTCTGTCCATGAAGGACAGACAAGGAAGTAGTTCCCCTGCTCTCAGCTGGACCATGAAGAGATTCCTGGAGCCTGCCAGCAGAGTAAGTCTTCTCTAAACACTGACTGTGTTTTATTTCTTTTTCCGTGAAATTAATTTTTATTTTTTTTGTGTTTTTAAAGCAGGGCTCCCTGAGCTCAGAGGCAGAGTTGTCTCAGTACTTCTCCCAGGACATGTCCAATCACTCTTTCATGTCCGACTCCACACTGATGAGCGTGAACAGCGACGAAGGTGTCCACCAGCAGAGACACAGCACCTCCATGGACGACAACACGACACATGCACATGGTATCTTTTTAATTGTCATTGTACATCATGACCAAATCATGGTCCAGAATTACTTTGCATTACATTGTACCTCCATACATTCAATGTAATTTAACAGTTATCAAGCATGTATAATAACACATGGGTCAAACTTATGGCCTGCAGACCCAAATCCGGCCTTTTACATATTTTTTTCTGTACCCGCCAGATATACCTTGATATACATATACATATAGCTAGTTACAATAAGCCTTTAGCATAAACTATGTCTGCACTATGTAGTAGTGAAATTCTGTCTGCGAATCACATGACAAGTTATTCACAAGGCTATTGAGTCCCAGGTGCAGCAGTCTCCACGACTGCCACCCAAATCACACCGCACCATACTGTGAGCCTTCCTGTGGGTGGTGAGCCCACTGGAATTTATGGGTTTAGATGGTGCTATGATCAGAGCACCTCAGTGGCAACCTTGCAGCTTGAGGATTCAAGCCTTATGCCTTACAGACTCAAGTCTGTTTCCTTACCCACTAGGCCACCATTGTCGCACTTCACCTCCAATAATTTGAATTTATTGTCCATCTATTTGTCTTCCTGTGGAGAAATGTGTCTGGTCAATTTGTGTAATAATTGTGAATATTGTATTCACGGATCTGTATTTTACATTTCCAGCCTCAAGTCCCTCCATAACAGAAGCAGAGAGCAGTTCAGGGACCAACCAGCCCAATGAGAACTCACCTGTTCCCCTTAACCACCATAAAGAAGAAGCTCCACCACCCGCGGTCGTTGCCTCCAGCCCTTCATCGGTGCGTAGCCCTCTCCTCCGTCAGAGGAGGGTGATGTGCTTGGACGACGAGTTGAGTGATAACGATGACCTGGAAATGACCGGAACTACAGTTCACTCAAACACAACAGTAAAATCTGCCACTATTGAAGCCAGTGAAGCTGAAACCGACCACAGCTCCAACCCAAATCACGCAGTCGGAATTCCTACGTCGACTACGTCATCTTTAGACGTGGATGGAGACAGCGAGGACGGTAAAGACCTGCAGACTTGCGAGAGCAACGAGGCCTCCTCGCCTCTCAGTGACCGTCTCTCACGGCGGTCTGATGGAGGAAGCACTAAATCACCTGGTTCTGAGTCGCCCTTCGTGCCTATTCGTTGCCCGTATGAAGAAAAAGCCAGAGTGGTCATCAGTGCGGGGGCCGTGTCCACCAACCTGACCGTCGGCAACAACAACCAAACCAACCAAGACGAACCTCAGGTGGAATCAAAGCGCTCGCCCAAACTGGAGCATAAAGCAGTGACACGGGTGAAGAGCATGATGAGCATTGAAGCCCCAAACCTCTGCCTGCAGCAGAGGACCAAAAGTGAGGACGCGGCTCCATCTCAGGACCCAGCTTCGTCCACTCAGTCTGGGAGGAAGCCAGCGGTGGTCAGTGGTTCGATGCCTCATCAACACTGCAAGAAGGGAGACGTCAGCGAACTGGCAGGGATTTGCACCATTGATACTGTGACCCTGATAAGAAGCACAGATGAGTCTTTCGGGCTCGACCTGGAGATCCTGTCGTCACCTCTGAAAGTTCTCATCACTGGGTTGAAGCCTGGAGGTGCAGCAGAACGAGTACGTAGAGACAGCCTCAATGGTTTCTTCAGACTGGGTTCAGATGGTAACATTTTAATTCCATCTTTTTCTCTCTTCCTTCTGTGCTACAGGGGTTTTCCTCACAGCTCTGTCCTGGAGATGAAATTGTCAAACTTGGGGAATTGCTGGTTTGCTCCTCTACTTATCAGGAAATCTGTGACATGATGCACAACCTTCCCTTGACACTCACCATGGAGGTGAAGAGACCAGTATCAGGTAAAAGTCAGACTTTTATTTTTGTTTACAACAAGAATAAATCGATTAATGTTTAACATTGTTTTTTGGGGTTTAAGGCAGATCTAATTTAGGACATTATGATGCTAATGTTGCATAGCAACAGTAATGATATTTTGAGCACGAAAAAAATATTTTTATTTATCCTACTCACTTATTTGCAAACTAGACAAGTGAGTCCTAACCGCTGTGTTGCAGCACATTATTGTGTTATGTAGTTGTGTTATTCACGCAGAAAACTATTTCAAACTCTAATTAAAAAACTTTAAAATTCATTTGTTTTCATCTTAATCATCAGTGGACAAAAAACAATTAACTACTGCTCCACTAGGTGGCAGCAAATAGTTAAACAACTAAAAGTCTGTGCCCTTGAACTGTTGAAACTCCTTTCTTTCCTCAATTCCTGTGTTTGTATATGAGTTTTTTCAACTTAACAGATCTACGTTCATACAGTGAGTTAATTGACACTAAAAATTTTTATGTCATATTACATTTAAAGACATTTTTATTTGGTGTTGCACAGTTGTATTTAATTCTAAATTCAGTAACTATGGTTGGGAAACATTAAATTCAAGAAAACTGAGTGAAACTCTGTAGATTCCATCCCTAAATGTTTCTTTCCCTTTGCTGCGGCTTTAAGATATAGGAGCCACCCTCCCTCACTCACTCCCCCAAAACAGCCTGCAGACCTCTGGCTATTTATCCATGGTGACTATGCTGAACAGTATCTTTTACCTCATTGTAGATGTAGCTTGTAGTTAACCTCCCTGTATCACAGTAGTACTAACCTGCGTGTCAGAAAGTAGATCATAGATCATCGTAGAGTAGAAAAGACACTGCTGTGGATCACTGCTGATGCTACTGATGTTACTGCAATCAATTTTCTGGTTTATATTTTCAGACTTTACATTTTTTTTTTGTTCTATTTATTTATTAGAAATATAGTTCTTTTAAGCCAATTTGGTACAAATGTTATTTGAATGTCATATACATTTTTTAATGACAAAGTACACAGATCTGTTTAATGTAGATTTGATGTTAATAAAAGGCTAAATATTGATTATGTGATCGAGACGATGGACTGATACATCAGGTTGTCTCATTTCATGATGTTGTTGTTGTTGCAGAGCCACTGATGAGATGTGATGAGATGTGATATTTCCCTGAACTAACCCTAATCCACCATTCATTTCTGGTTCCAGCTGTAGATCATCTCTCCAGTTTGATGATGTCATCAGGGAGCAGCGATGGAAACATCAAACCAAACGCTGCCCGATGCTCACCGGGGATATCTGATCAAAGAGTACATTCACAGACAGAGTCACAGACAACAGACTGTGTCCATCAGTCCCCCGTCACCCATGTAGAGGACGTTGTAGTTGATATTCTTCCTGTGGAAACCACACCTGTGAAACCAACTGAAAACGCTAACTGTAAAAGTATGTACCCCTTAGAAGACGATAGCGATGAGGAGAGTGACTCTGAGGCGTCTTTGGGGATCACTAAGACCGTGAGCACACACAGTGGTGAAAGGTACCAATATTCCTCCTCAGATGAGGAGGAGGTGGAGATTTGTTCACGGGATGAGGAGCAGAAACTTCCTGCTGGTGTTGGACTCGTCGATTCAAAGCTGTCTCCTCACAGGACGTCACCATCAATACTGTCTCACACCTCTGAGGTGAGTCCTGTCACTAAAGAAGTCACGGTTCAGTGCGTCGCTTGTACTACACCTGTGTCTTCTGAACAACCTGGTGATGTCAGTAAATCATCACAGCCACCTGGAGAACCAGTTCCACCAACCCTTTTTAGCATCAACAGCAGCACTTCCTTGACAGACAGTGGCTCAGTTGTTCAAGGTCCATTAGCAGATTCAGCGTCAGATTCCTCAAAGAATTTGACTTCATGTCCCTCACCTTCCCCAGATATGGAATGTACAAAAAACAATAAATCAGATGACATGTTCTTCTCGCCTTTAACCTTCAAAGATAGCACTGCACTCATGGAGACCTTGGTCCTTGATAATAATCATAACTGTCCTCAACACAGTGATATCCTTCTGTGTCAGGATCAACCTCAAGGTGAAGTGAACCCCCCTGCATCCAATGTCTGCAGCATTTCTGAAAATATTGAGAACAAAAATCAGAAGGAGATTGTCCAAAAACCTTCGCAGACTGAGACTCCACTCCCTTCAAACACTGTTGTGTCCTTAAGTCTGGAAACCATGTCCCCAACATTGGAAGATGAATCAAGTGACCACACCAATGTGGACAATAACATTGATGTTCCTCAGGGATGTGATGGAAGACAAGACGCACCCGACACCATAAATGTGGACTTTACCTTAGAAAAGATGCCAGCAGACAACGATACGGAAATCTGTTTAGGTTTTAAACCAACAACCCAAGCACAAGGACAATCACGGCCACCTTCAACGCGGAGAACCTTCATTGAAGTTCAGCTGGTGCCTTCATCTTCTTCATCCTCATCAAACCTGCCTCACAATCAAACTGCAGATCCAGAGGAAGCAGCAGTGACGTCACCTGACTCTTCTGCTGAGGACGGAACCAAACTCACAATATTCAACTCACTGTACTCTGCTGAAGACACTATTGACTCAAATCAACTGACTCCTCCAAAGTCCGGCTCATCCAGACTGTACATGAAGGCATCAGAGAGACGAAGCGTATCCACCAAAGCTGCCTCGTCCGCAGACTACAACCCCTTCTCTGTCCGACACAAGATCAAGTCTTTTGAAAACCTGGCTCACTTTGACAAACCTGTGGCTAAAAGCAGTGACGTCCAGTCTTTCGCACTGACCTACAGAGCTTCGTTGAACCAGAGGATCGCCGGCTACATGGGTTCAGTTCATTCTTCCAGTTCCCGGTGCCGTCAGAGAAGTTTCAGCTCTCACATGGAGAACAGAAACTCTGTAGCATCCTCTTCCTCTCTTCTGGCTAAACCTTCATTCAGCATCACAGACCTGGGCCTCGACTATTCACAGAAGAGCTGCAGCACAGCTGCTCCGTTGATGAGCGGCCCAGCAGTGGAGGTTCCACAGACTCCTCCAGTGTTGAGGCGGAAGCACGGGAGGCTCTCACGCAGCAGGTCCCAGCAGCTCAGGGCCCTCAGTATGCCTGAACTGGAGAAGCTGTGCACCGAGGACTTTCCAGTTGGGAACGATGCAGCTGTGAATGAAACAAACACTGACAGTCTGACAAAAGTAGCGGAGACGGGAAGCACTGCGTCCTCCGAGACTGTGACACAGATGGATTCAGACAGACCGAGCCAGGGCCGACCTGGATCCATGGAGAAGGAGCCTCGGAAAACCCCAGATACGAGCAGGACTCAGGCCGGATGGTCAATCAGGTGAGTGGATGTTTCGTACAAGGATTTCAATTAATCCAACATATCTGGTTTTTATGCCATAATTTCTGTGGCTTCATCCTCACCCTCAGTGATGCAGGGAACAGGAACACAGTAGACCCTGTCTCTTATACAC
>JAFBJS010006122.1:131809-155949 GCA_016785265.1 Paraplagusia blochii
TTGTATAAGTCTTTCTCTTGTGTTGTTAAAGGTGGTAAAGGTTAACTCTCGTACGATGCGTGTAAAACCACACAGATTATAGTCAACAGTCTTGATTTCACTTTACACTGTCTGCGTTTCCACAGCGACTGTCTTTCATTTACAGTCCGTCCATCTTCGTCTCTGTCTATAATGGTCTTTATTGTCTCTTTATCCACAGCTTAGCAGAGTTGGTGACGTCTCCTGAGAGCCAAGATGAGCTGCAGAATCTCCTTCTTTCCCTCACAATGAGATCATATGTCACAACCTTAATTCAAAAAGTCAAAGTCCTCTCTGAGGTAACACCATGACTGACTCTGGGGTTTCAATCTTATTGACAATGACATGTCCTCTCGTAACATCCATCTTGTGTTCGTTCTTCCTTCAGCTGATGGCTGACACCCACCTCGTGGTCCTGAGTAAAGATGAAGGCTCCGGTCTGGGCTTCAGTGTCGCAGGAGGATCTGACCTGGAGCAGAAGGCAGTAACTGTGAGTTCACTGTGTGGGAATTCCCGGAAACCTCAGCCTGGACAAGGCTGTTTGTGTTTTTTTTTTATTGAAGTGAATTGAATTTAAACCTTGTGTCCAGGTCCATCGAGTCTTCTCCAAAGGCGCAGCAGGTCAAGAGGGAACTATCCAGAAGGGTGACACCGTGGTGTCTGTAAACGGTGCAAGTCTGGAGGGTAAAACCCACGGAGAGGCAGTGTCCGGTCTACATCAGGCCCGGCTCTGCAGCCAAGCCTTGGTTGTCATTAAGAGAAACAATGACGGAAAACTGAAATCCCCAGACAGAGGAGACTCATTCAGCCGGTCAGGACAACATCAAACTGGAAGGACATCTTTGGACACTGATCCAGGTAGATCCTGCTTTAACACCTTGGGTTTTCAGAGGAAGTGAAATTTGACTGAAAGGTCTATAAATTGGTTCATTGTTAGGATAAATTCACTATTGTTTTTTCTATTCTCTTCACAACTGTCATATCTAGATGTTATAAAATCTCATCCATTCATCACCTTCTAAAAGCATTCTAAAAACATTGATAAATAACTAATAATAACAAGTTTGACATTTATGATTCATGATTAATGGAGTTTACGGATCTTAATCCTGATTTACAACGTACCTCAAAAACCAACCAATATGATCTGGATTATATTCCCTTCCAGTAAAGTCCATGTTCTTCATTTCTGTTTCTCAGTTGCAGATGTTTCTTCAGACAGTGGAGCTAAAGTGGCACCACCTTCCAAAGGATCCCCAGGCATCGGCTTCAGTCTGGAAAGAGGAAAGTCTTCAAGACGTGGAGACAGGCCTCTGCTGGTGAACCGCATCTTCAAAGGTGACCTGTTCTCCATAAGTCTGTCAGAAAGTAGATATTAGAGGTAAATGCTCATCTAAAGCATCACATAATGAGTCTTATTTACATTAATGTCTGAAACGCCTGGTGTTTATATTTTCGATGTGGAGGAATTTCTTCCGTCTGCCTTTTGTTGCGAATAAACGAGACACGTTGCTAACATAGCGCTGTCACACCAGAAGATACAACCAGCCGGAGAACGCCAACATGTTTTACAGCGTCAGTAGGTCTGTTTTATTTTCCCACTGCATATCTGAAAGCAGGCCGAAAACCTCTGGATTACATCATGCAGTTCCAACAGCTCTCCACTAGAGGGAGGGCTCAAGGACCATGTGGAGAGTCTCCTCCATTAGGAAGCTGGGAGCGGGGGGGTCAAAGCTGTGCTTCAAAAGGCTGAACCTTCTCAGGTTACTGAGGAAAGAGGTCAAAGTGCTGCTGAGCCACGATCAATAATAGAACAACAAGCAGAGGGCGTCACAGTGGGAGACCCAGCAGACAGGAAAGCCCAGTAGGGGGTGATAGAGACAGCATATAGAATCATCAGCTGACCTCTGCCTTCCCTGCAGGGCGTCTCCAGCTCTTGGTATTTTACCAGTCTGATGTCTAACGTTCTGGTCTGAGTCTCTTTATTCCCTTTGTTCTGGTAGGAGATTAAAAAGCAGAACAAATCAAGGGGTAAAAATCAGGTTCACAGGACACTACCTCGTGTCTTACAGTGCTGGACATATCTCATCTGACATATTCCAACTTTTTCCTCAGCTTCACCACTTTTGTGTTTTGTCCTGAAGTTGCACTGTACTTTATGTCACTTCCTGTCTCCAGTTTGCACAACATTATGTCTGTGTTTCCAGCTCCTCGGGCTGACCAGAGTTTGGGTTTCTTTTGTTTTCCCAACTGCCTGAACAAAGCAGTGATAAAACAGTGTCCTGGGAGCAAGAGAAGAAACAGCCTGGAAAAAAAACTGTCACCATTTTTTTTTTCACCTACTAAGCATTGGTGCAAGTCAAATAACCCTCCTACTCTATCAGAACAGAGACAAAATCGCTTGGCAGCTTCTGATTCATCCCTGTTTAATTTTGTTCTTTAAAGAACTTTAATTGAAGGCTGAGAAACAAGATTTTTAGTTTTAGTGACACTTCTGAACCGGTTAGAACAGAAAATATAGTCCGTGGATTGTTTTAGGAGATGTATGACTTTGATTGTTGGTACACAGGATTTGTAAAGAACAAAATACTCCAAAATATTATTTTTGGTTAAGCATTTCCGAACCAAAAAACGGGATGAGATGGAAATTGTTGACTCGCTGTGGCAATCCCTGAAAAAACGGGATAAGCCGAAAAGAGAAGAAGAAGATTTCTGAACCAAAAAAGAAACTCCTGGCCTTCATTTCTGTTCCAAGCATAAAAAACTTTCTGTTTTTCCTGTCCTTAAAATGGTTCGAAGCCCTGATTTTGAGCACAGGAGAAAAATCATCTCCATAATAATTACCATACTTTTTTTTTCTTTCAATCCTTAAACATGCATTTGTACTTGTCTAATAAAAAAAGGCTAAATTACTGAATAGCTTACTTCTGTGCAACAGAGGGCGCTGCAGATCTCTCCGGTCTTATCCAAGTTGGAGACCAGGTCTTATCTGTCAACGGATGTTCTCTTCAGGGCCTAATGCACCAGGACGATGACGGACCAAACCAGCTCCTCATCAACAGGCAAAGTACAAGACTTTAGTAAAGGCATCGACATAAAACAGTTGGATTTATGATGACAGTGTGTGGAACTTTTGGAGACCAGGACAATGTGAACTAGATCATGGACAAACAGCAGCGATGGGAACAGTACCGTCTCTATGTAATTTAAAGCCTGGGCTGGACCTGACATGGACTGATGTGTGGTTGTGTTACTGAATTTTATTTTATTTTAGTAGTTGACAATGAAGGGACCACTATTCAGTGCGTTGCTGAATCATGGCCGAATCATGTGCATCGTGTTTACAGTAGATTCACTCTGAAATACTTCAGTAAAAAGTTGTGAAAAGACACAGGTATCAGACCTGGGTGACTGAGAGGGGACACTCCAACAACTATTTAGCCCGAGTCTGTAGTTGAATTGCCCGGAAGTGTGTTTTTTTATGTGAATTTTAACTTGTGTGAACGCGTAAGGTCAACGTTAGGGAAAATACTAATGTTTGGACACTTATGTTTTTTGTGTTTTCTGTGTATGCTCGAGGTTGCGTGCGTTTGTGTGTGTCACAAATGACCACTAGATGTCGGTAGAAATGCGCAGACAAACGGCTGTGTCCGAATTTGGTACTAATTTATTCTTGTGAATCTTTCTTAACAAACTGTCCAGTTGTATTCTTTAGACATAACGTGTGTAAACTAATAAATATGACATTAATTGTATATAATTATACATAAACTGTATGTACAGTGGATGTAAAGCAATGTCACCGAGATATTGATTTTATCCTTTGCTTCCATCTTTAATAAGTCGTTCAAGCTCATTAAAAGAGAAAATAATAAATGGTTTCTCTTCACACGTGTTCATCCTTATGTTTGGTTATAACCTTATTCAGAGGTAACCGCAGCATTTTATCGCAATAAATTCTAGGATGTCATTGGTTCTAAACTCGTGGTATGCATATCTCTGTTGGTACTATGGGAATATTTTAACTACAGTCGAGCAGAAGATGACAAAAAAAGTGTGAAAATATTACTATCAAAAGCAGCTTTGTAGTGACACAAGAAGGGAAAAGTAAGTATCCAAATTATTTTTATTCTGATTAGGTTTAGTTTAATTAAAGATTACGCATATTTTCCATCACTATGTCATATTTACAGAATCCTTCATCTGTGATTGAGATCTTCACATGATATTGACCCTATTGTTAAAAGTAAATATATCTGATAATATTGCCCCATTTTTTTAGCATAGCAAAACATTTCTTCTGACATCATAGTCCCACGCATAGTGTCCCAAAACAGAGAGAGCAGAGTGCTTGGTTCAATTCCCAGAGGAACCACAACCTTGGTGCTTGTCAGGTCAGCCTGTCAACAGCAGTAAGAACAACATTAATTTCCAAAATTGGGATCAAAAAAGTATAACTTCCTACTTTCGTTGATATTGTTGTTCCTTCTAATAATGAAAATCCGATGACATATTGCCAGTATTTTGATTTACTGATATTACATGTAGGGTTCTGAGACCTCAGTTTGACATTACGTTATTGGACAATGACGACCAAAGGTAGTATCGTACTAGCCTAGCTAAAAGTTACTTTCGCAAACAACAGTCGCCCCCTAGTAGCCGTCCAAACATTGCATTTGAAAACTTTATCAACACCAAGCAACATCACTCTGATTCCTACACCTGGCTTGTTACAGTGCGTTGTCCATATTCACATCTTTGACACATGTCATACTGGAGACTCATTAGAAAAGAACCACTGTCCCACAGAGGACAGTGGAGTGTCTGAGGAGTGACCTGGAACGCTGGCTTCCAGCCCGATCTTATCACTGGAATGAATGATTCTAAATTGTAGTGGAAAAATGCATGAAGCCATTAGAGTGGAAGCTGGCGTACATTCTTTTCAATGATGTCACCTCCATGTGCAGCGATGACATATGGCAGCAATGAGAACATTCTTTACTACCGTATGTTATACAGTAGCTGTTATGCCGCCAAAATAAATGACATCTTTACCTAATAAAATAGTTAAATAGGGACGAACGCAAACTTAGATGAGTGACGTTTATGGACGTTTCGTAACTGGTACCAAATAAAATGAGAAGGAACGCGACCTCAGACTTTCTACGTGAACAGAATCTACATTTTAATATGTATGCAGCTCTGTATTCATACTGTTCATGGAGATCCCTGATGTGTTCAATCTGATTCAACACTTCTGGTCTTTTACAGTGTGTTGCGTGAATGGGTAATGATTTTGTTGTACAACAGCAGAATTTCACATCCTCGTTTTTCTAATCTGATCCGCCGTTCAACTCATGCACTTCAAAAAGCTCGCTGGATATTTTAACCTTGCGACTTTAACGGTAAGGCTTTGAAATGGGGAGATTCCATCAGTTTACTACAACCTCACGAAATCGCAGATCCCGAGAAGCACATCACTCCAGAAAATGTTTGTTCGGAAACAATTTCCCAAAATGTGACTTTTTGTAACCACCGATTTATCCATTTGACGTTTGTCACGCTGTACAAGGAAAGTAAAGTGCTACAATTTCCCTGCTGTTCCTGGCCATACATCTATAGACAGTGGCCTACAGTGACTAGATATCCATCTGGAACACTCACACCCATCAATGCAGATTAAAATGGCGCAATAATTACCCTCAGACCTAGTGGGTTCCCACAGGCTCACACTTCACTGCGTCCACGGCTGAAAGATGTCATTACATGACAAGGTGCTGACTTCAAGTTTAATGACCGTAATTGTGAAATATTCTGCCAGTCGCGCTCGCTGCTGTAATTTCAGATAAAGACAGCACAGAATTGTGCCTAACATCCAGTATAATACCTTACCTTTTCATGTAACCATGTAATGAATGTAATGGTTTTAAGTGGAACGAGGACTGTGGAAAACATTGGCACGCACGGCAGAAAATTCCACTCCGCTTGCCAGCAAACAAAATGTGTCTTCTGAGAGAGAAAGAGAGAGAGAGAGACCTGGTGAGGTGAGTCATTAGTGACACATGTTAATGTGCCATGATAAGTGCTAGGCTGCTAATTGAGCTAAAGGGAGATGGGGGTTTTTTTTTTGAGCTGCACAGACGTCAGTCATGCTGCAAAAAACTTTCTGTTTCACTCAAGTGTTGATGGTAATGGTGGATTAGAGAATCAAACAGTCGATAGAATCAAATGTCTATTTCTACTTTTTCCAACCCTCAAGACAAAATACAGTAGAAGTGAATGGTCCATATTCACGCAGCACTTTTCTTAGTTCCTGTAATATGGTCCCATGGCGTAAAGGGACTATCCATCCAATGTCATCCGCTGTTACTGTGTCACAGGGGCAGCATTCTCCACACCTGTCACCCAAATCCCATTGCACCGCCTGGAAGAAGGTGAGCCCACTGAAAGTCAACTGTCCTATCCGGGATTCGAACCTGCCCAGGAAGGTCAACCCTGGAATTTTGCACCAAGACAGACACATTGCCCCTGGGCCAAAGCATATGCAAAAGGTCCTGGGTTTGAGCCCCAGTGGAAAAACAATTATTGCTTCTCCAGACCACTATCGAGACCTGCAAAGACCCAAACTCGCAAAAATATTAGGGAAAACCAATAATATCGGCCAATCAATATTATTAGCTTGGTTTAAGCAAAATATGCAATATCTGCAGGTGATTTTTTTTTTCAGTAATGAAGATCTGATAAGGTCATGCCTTGGCTTCTGCAGAAACGTGTAGGTTCTAAAAATGTTTATGTTGGGGGTGAACAACCATAAGTTAAAATGGGAGTCACTAGATGGCAGTGTTGCAGCTTATTCAACGAATTTCTGGCTTTTATAGCTATTATTAATTCATTCACCTGCTTCCGATTGTTCTGCTAACAAGACGACGGGGCAACGGTCTCTGTGACTGACTCCCAAATCACACTGCACCATAGTATGAGTCCTCCTGTGGGCGGTGAGTCTACTGGAGTAAAAGCTGTCAATAGATAGTAAAATTGGAAATTAAATGTTTAATAATAACACTGGAATTTTTTATATTATTATTGAGATTACCAGTATGAAAATGCCAAAGAGATAATTTTGCATATTGCTTAAAAAAATGTCTATCATACATATTTACATTGTTCGTGTCAGAGCCAACATCACGTCTCATCTGATGCCTCTCTATCTTCAGTTTTTACATTTTAAAGTCCAAGCATCAAGTTTCCTTCCCATGGTTTTCTACGCATTATGTGTTACTAAAGAAATAAATTCAACTTTGCTCTGGTGTTTGATCACATTGTTCATTCCTGTCAGTGGAATAAAAATATGAACATTTGGTCCAACTCAATGCGAGTTGTCACATCGAATCTATTTTTTTATGATTGCTGCCCAGCTTCAAAGTAAAACTAAATGGGAAAAATTTTTATAAGACCTCGTATTCTGCCTATTAAAGTTTTGAAGAATAGAATAGAAATTAGAAATAGAAAACAGTCCACGGTGCATGTAGCTTTGTTTTAATCCCAGGTTGGTGGTAAAAACAGTTAACATGGTGCATCGGTTCTTTGTGAGTGTCACAGGTTTGAGATGTCCTGAAATGGACAACTGCTCCAGGGCTATAACGTCAAAATAGATCAAAATCCAAAGCCAGTCTTAATATAGATTTCTCATCGCATCATTCTCGTCGCTTCTTCACTTTTATCCCAGAATGCATTTGTTTTTTGTTGCTGGGGACATTTATTGCTCTTCTAATCAAGAGGTAACAGGACAGGACAGACTATATTTAACCTCCTTACTTAGTCCAACTGTTGCAGCAGTTCAGAATCACCCAGAATACACTGCATTCCTGACCCAGCAGGACACTGTTGGACAAAAACGCTGCTCCTCAAAAGTACCTGCTCTTATCTTTGAAATTTCACTCATCTGGAGAACAGAGTTCCATGTTCCTGGAGAGAAATGACAAGAATTTACATAAAGAAAAAAAAAAAGCTTTTCTTTTTCTCAGTGTTTGCCTAAGAGAGCAGAGTGTTGAATTCACACTAGTTATAAAGGATGTTGTTGAAACAGGAAGTGACCAGTGGGGTCTTTGTTGTGTTCAGTGGTGAACCTTTAGTTTGGCCTCAAACACATGCACTATAATCAGTCAAGCTTTTTAAATGATTTATCATTAACTTAAGTTTTTTTTTTTCATTCAGTTTCTGTTTGGAAGAGCTTTTCTGCACAACTTCAGTTTGATCCACTCTAGCGATTCAGTCAGACTTTACCTCAGCTACAGGTTAGCCGCTCAGAGCTAGCTGGTCTGTACCAAGAAGTTTCTTTGAATCTCATAAAAACTAGTTTCTTCCTCCAACTGTGAACACCAACCACTCTGACTGGTCAGGTTTTTATCAGGTTTGATATCATGGTTGGGCCAACGCTAACTTCATTAGTTAAAAACAAAAATAATGTGAGTACGTTCACCCGTGGTTAGTGCTACGGCTAACAGAGGAGGTCACTTCTTACTGGGCTACGATTTCAAAGATTGGTTATACATTTATTAGTTAGTTAGTTAGTTAGTTAGTTGGTTAGTTAGTTAGTCGGTTACTCACTCAGTAAGTTATTTAGTTACTTGGTTGGTTAGTTATTTAGTCAGTCAGATAGTTAGTTAGTTTGTCAGTGTGTTAGTTAGGTTGATAATTAGTTATTCAGTTAGTCAGATAGTAAGTTGGTCTGTTAGTATGTCAGCCAGTTAGTTATTTATTTAGTAAGTTTGTTAGTTACTCAGTTAGCTAGTTAGTTAGTTGGTTTGTTTGTTTGTTAAGTTAGGTTAGTAAGTTGGAATGTTAGACACTTGTTTTTTTTTTTTGGTCAGTTAGGTATTGAGTGGGTCACTTAGTGAGTTATTTAGTTAGTTAGTCAGTCAGTCAGTTACTTAGTCAGTAAGTTACTTAGTCAATTAGTCATTTAGTGAGTAAGTCAGTGAGTTAGTCATTTAGTTGGTCAGTCGGTTAGTTAATTAGTTTGATGGTGAGCTATGCAGTTAGTTGGGCAGTTATTTATTTAGTTAGTTAATTAGTTAGTTTTCTAATTTGTTCGTTTCTGAGGTTGTAATGTTGTAGTGACCTTATTGTTTTTAGAAACACTTGATCGTTGAAAGAAGCTCAATATTGGGAAAGTGTCCTTGAGGCGAACACGCTGTAAATGAACTTTTTCTCTGAAGCCACTGAAACGCACGCGAGTGAGAGAGAGAGGCAGAGAGAGAGAGGGGAGAAGAGGGAGAGAGAGAGAGAGAGAGAGAGCTGTGAAGGTGCATTGTGAGGCCGGCTCTGCCCTGGGGGCCGTGTCACTTTAAGAAGGAGGTGGGCTGCGCTCTGATGACGCAGGAGTGATCCTGAGAAGATGCTTCAAAACTCCAAGCAGGAGCCAACGTGAGCGTGTGAGTGAGTGAGACCCGGAGTGCGCGCGTGTGTCTGCGGTGTAGTGACTGCCGCTGCTGTTGGCTCAGTCATAGGACCGGTCTGCCACTGAGGTGAGAGCAGCCACAGACGCAGCAGGTACCGAGCTCCGGTGAGAAGACACGGCGGCGGCTCCATGCGCACCCAGCCAGACTGACACGCTGATTTACCCTCCAGCCACCGTGCGCGGCTGTCCTCAGTGAGCGCAATAATTGAAGCGACACCTCTCCTCTCCACGCTGCTTCACTTTAAATACGAACTTGTTGTTGAAGCGCAGCCATGGCACACTTTGGCGCACTGTGCTTGTACTTTCTGACGCTCCTCATCCCCGCGGTGAGAAGCGGCAACGGCGGCATCGCCGAAGACGTAAACGTGTTGGTGTTTTTGCCCCAAAACAACTCCTATCTGTTCTCCCGCGCCAGAGTAGCTCCGGCCATCCTTTACGCACAGCGGACGCTCTCCGCCGACGCCGGACCTTACTCCGGCTTCCACTTCAACATCCACTTTGAGAACTCCGACTGTGCCAACGAGGCGGTGCTGAGGCTGGCGGACAGGTCGTGCGACCGCAAGCCAGACCTGATCCTGGGGCCGGTGTGCGAGTACGAGGCGGCGGGGATGGTCCGACTGGCGTCTCACTGGAACATCCCCGTCATCTCGGCAGGTGCTCTGGCCGCCGGCTTCACCGCCAAAGAGGGAGAGTACTCTCACCTGACGCGCATCGCTCCGTCCTATGAGAAGATGGCAGAGACCTTCGTGGCGATGTTCGAACACTTCACCTGGGGGAGCGCGCTGCTCCTCTACGAGGACGACAAAGCGGAGCGCAACTGTTTCTTTACCATCGAGGGGGTCTTCACCCTGATGCACCAATTTAACTTCAAGACCTACACGTATAACGTGGATGAAGGCTTGGACACTGTCCTGGAGCACATGACCGACATTGAAGGTAAACAACTGTTGCCATCTTTAGTTGAAACCTTTCTTAAAGATAAAAACCTAACAGTGAGGCCAGTCAAAACAGCTCTGAAATTATTATTATCTCATGTATGTAGATTTATTGAACACACCATTGATTGAAACTTCATTTGTCTGTTTTTATTTACTGTAAAAGTGTACACTGAGAACTATTTCAAAGAATATAACCACCAAACAGAGAGAAAATAATATTTTCTATTCTTAAACTGATTAAAATATGTCGGAATTTAATATATTTGTTTGTAGACATACTGCACTGTCGTATGTATGTGAAACATCATTCTTTTTCTGTGGGAACTTTAAAGAGATGAAAAGAAAAATGCACCTGCGATGACAGTCTGTCCTCCAACCACAGTCTAAATCTAATGTAATCCCATCTAATCTGATCTGATTTAGTAAAAAATTAGAGTATACAAAGGCTGTTTCTAGATCTGTGTATTGAACAAGCGACAGCGTATCAAGAAATCTGAGTGTGTATCTGAAGTACTGCTGACATCCCTTAATATTACGTATAATACACAGTAAATAAACCAAGTTAAGTCGTTTTTAACTGTAATTTGCCAAGAAATCCTGTCCAGTCTTCATAAGACTACAGTCAAACCGGAGTAACAGTGACAGATGATGTAATATATCAATGAAAAAATGAAAAAAATATAGGCAACTTCTGAGAGTAATTGGGCAACTGGACGTTGTTTTTTTTTTTTTCTTAGAAAGTCTTTTATTTCCCATCCAGGAGGCTTCTTCAGTTACTCATTTCTTCTAAAAGAAAAAACCTAAATTTCCAGTTGTCTGATGGAACTCCTTAACCTTGATGACAGTATATTACTCAAGTACTTTATAACCACTCACAGGTTTCCCTCACCTGCCAAAAGCCTCTCTTGCCGTTGAGCTGTGGACACAGAAAAGAAAAGTAATTCTCGTGTTCCTAAACGTCCTTCGACGTCCTCAGATGTAGTTGATGAGATGAACAGCAAATCCTTCAGAAAGCCTTTTATTCTACAGGTTGTTTCCTCAAAGTTTGGCAAAGGGTCGCTGGAAAGACCCGAGTAGTCTGGTTCTGATTACAGTAAGTAAAATACATACATAAAATGTTCAGTGACTTCCAGATGAATTTCCATGAAGGCGGCTGCATTTAGGCCAGTGGATATCTGCTACTCATTTATTACTGTAAACTCTGTTCTCCTTTCATGCTGCATCATTGTATGTCCCAGGGAGAGAGAGGAGGGAAGAGTCAAACTGAGGGAGACAAGCCACAGAGGGGACATGTCATGTATCTAAAGGGGTCGTCTCAGTTGTTTGAAATGTGCGCAGTGGTTACGGTGTCGCAGTTTGTCATCGGACATAATCTCTCACATTGTATCCTATCTTTAAAGACATTGAAGTGCATCATCCTAGGATAATAATCTGATATTTCGTCTCTTCCATCAACTAATCCAGCACCACCCTAGAAATCTTTGTACTTTGAGCTTCCAATCGGCACCTTTTCACCATCTACTGCAAACTGAGGAAAAAAAAATAGAGAGAAAATACAAGCAGCCATAAGCAATTCAGCAAAATAAAAAAAAAAACTTTTAATGGTCAGTCCAGATCTATGTTCTAAGGATATTTCTAGACAGATAGAACTTTAAATTAATCCCTTGGGATTATCCTTCAGGAATTTTAGAACATTTACTATATCTACTAAGTCTCAATGTTGCACTGTATTTGAAGTCATATTTTGAGTGTTTCCAAAGCACTTTTTGACGGTCTTGACTTGTGTTTTAGCTCCTTCATTCAACACCCAAGGGGTGGTGAGCCCACTGGAAGTGATGTGGGTTCTTATGGTTGTGTGTTCAGAGCACCTCAGTGGCAGCTGGTGGATTCAAACCTGCACCTACCTACTGTACTAATCCACTACTGACTATTTTAGGACCTTAACCGCTTTAGATGTTGAGCAATTCTAGATTTATCATCTCTGATGATTAGTAGTAGAAAAAAATACTCTGTTTCTCTGATGAGTGGCCAATGGTCAAATACCAGCTTAATATTTCCACATTTACGCTAATGAGCGCGTATTCATTATTTCTCAAGTAATTGACTGGGATTAATAACAATCCTGAGCTGCTGTCCTGAGTGGTCTCCTGTTCAGTCTCTGTTACCACGCAAAGCCAAGTCAAGCATGTACTGAGTAAACAGTGGAGCCACATGATCCTTCCCTCATGTAGCAGGAACTGACGCCGAGAAGAAAACTGATTGATGAGCTTTCGCACCCTTCAGCACCGAGACGCACTTACATAACGCACTGCGTGCTATTGGCATGGAACATCAAGTCATGTCTGCAGACTCCACAGATGAGCCACATGGTGTTGGCTGCTTGAAATTCTTCAGGATACAGAGAAAGAAAATCAAGAGAACAAACAGGAGGAGACTCCCACCCCCCTAAATATTCAGACAATTCCCCTTTAGCACTGTTCAATGTAAGGATAATGTGTAGCATGCTATAAATATTCATTAATATTAATTAACCACCACCACAAACTTCTCTAGAAAATTGCTAAATACTGTGGAATCAACCTTTTTTTTAATGAATTGTGTTGAAACTGTGTAGTACAGTTCCATCGTCTGTGGCACAAACTAAAACATAAACCCATGACCTGCTGTGAAACGACAGTTGTCTCAGGCAACTGTGCTGGGCATAGGTTATCAACTAATGAGGTTTGTTATCAGAGGTATGTTATCCACAGGGGTTACAGTGCAGCTTGTGATCATGCAGCCGGGGTAATGCATTAGTCAGTTTGAGGTCCAACTTACAGAGAAGACTGTGTCCTTCTCCATGTTAGCTGTAAACAAAAGTATGTTTTGCTCTAAAAATGGTACTACTACTAAGTAAGGTTGGTTTGTTAATGAACACAAATTAAACTCTCTCAATAAATTATGGAACCAGGTGTGCTACAAAAATACAGGCCTTAAGGTCAAAAAAGGTTCAGAACATGGTCTAAACCAGGTGTGTGCAAACATTTTGACGAGCCATGTGCAATAACTGGCTGATATTATTGGCACAGTATTAGCATAATTACGTGACTTCGAGAAGATAGATATGGGTTTTCCTCCGATAATAAAAATCCGATAACACAATGCCTGGGTTGCCAACATTTAATGTGATCCAATATAGGGTTCTGAGATGTTTACCTCAGTTTTGTGGGCGCAGCGAAGTGTTTGGACAATATCGGCAAAAATGGGTATCAGGTAAAGGTAATACCGAACATCCTGATATGGTTTTAACTTACAATCTGTCCTAAAATTTGACATGGGGGGCCAGGTTAGAAGGAGATAGATAGACCATTAGTGTGAAAAATAAATGTCATGTAAAAGTCATGTGATAAAGGCCTAAATGCTTTGAGCCTTTCCTGGCTACGTAATGAGAAGATGCAGAGAAATAGACAAAAGTAAAATGATAATCCATGGACCTTCAGGGCCTTCGCCTTCACAATGTCTAGGTCTTCGTTGTAAAACTCTGGGGTGTTTCCCTCTTGGGCAAGATCAAATCAAGGTTAAGGTGATTGGCTTGTAGTGGGCTCACCACCTGCAGGAAGGCTAGGTTCGTTGCTGTTTGATTTGGGTGGCAGTCGTGAAGAGCTGCCCCCTGTGGCCGGGTAACGGATAAGCGGATAAAAATGGATAGCTGGATAATGATAATCCAAAAAAGTTTGGCAGACCGATTTAACAGCCCATATCTGGCCCTCTGGCCATAGGTTGCCCAGGTGTGGTCTAACCTGAAGTATCTCAAGGTTTCACATGTGGCTCTCTCCAGAAGAACAGGACGTTAAGGTTATTTTTCACCTGATCTTCACTCTGCTGATGTGAAGAGCAGCTGGTGGACCGGCGTCCCCTGGTCGTAACCCATCCATGTTGCGTCACTTTAAAACATAGGCGTTGCATACATTTGCATGCATTAAACACATGTAAGAGGGCGCTGAGCTGTGAAAAGCACCTGATGGAGTGGAATTAGTATTCGCTGCATGTCAGGTGCTTCAGTGAGATGTTTGAAGGGCCGGAGCAGACGTCGAGCGGCTCCTCAGCACAACAGAGCGAGTGTTAGAGGCGAGGGCAGGCGTCAGCTCTACCACTGCAGCATCGTTGTATCAGCGCCCGATTCGCATGAGTAAATATGCTAATGAAGCCACGCTAATGCAACGGCATTTTCTTTAGACGTCTCCAGAGCCTCGTCTGGGACGTGGAAATGAGAGATTTCATATTGGACAGTGACGCATTTCTCGGCCTTTGCCAACATTAATCATTCAGACGACTTTCAGCACCTTGGCCCTCAGATTAGATGTAACTGTGCAGCAGACTGCCAGGAATCATAACTGTCACTGTCGCAGTCCCAGGACGCCGTGTACAGACACGGATCCAAATCTGCCCTCCAATAAATACCTGGTTTTACAGTAACAGGGAAATGTTGGCAGAACTGCAATTAATGATTGTCTTTATCACAACGTACCTCTTTGTTTGTTTATCACATGTTCCAACAATCTCAGTAGTTTCCAAACCTAAATGTAAATAATATTCTACAATTATTAACTGTATATATATATATATATATATATATATATATATTTGTGAAACGGCAACAACCATTTTTGTTGTATAGATTTGTCACTTCACTTTCAAAACAGCTTATTGAGTGCAAAAACAAATGCACATATAAGAATTTCATTTTGTATTTTGAATCATACTTACTTTTCTAGATGTCTATACAAAAATTGACCACTGGGGCAGAATTCAAAGTACATATGTATTTATTTTTTGATCAGTAATAGCTGATAAAAGATTATACATTTTTATGCGATTATCCCTGGACTGATCCAAATTAGTGATGGTTAATCGGTACCGAGATGAATTAAATTATTACTCAATATGAAAAACTACTTTTTTGCAGTATGTTTCAGTGTACACTGGCCTTTATGTACAGAGATACAGAGTATTTCTTAGTAACTCTAGCAACTTGTCTCTCAGGGACATTAGTGTTTGGAAATACTTGTCTTCTCAGCAGCGGAAGTTAAACTGTCATCAGGTTAAGGATAAAATAAGATTAAATCTTCGCCTTCACCGTTGAGGCTAATGACCAGCTCGTGACTTAGCACATGTTTGAGGCACAATATGCAGGTAGTTAGAGACAGTTTTTGTTTGTCAAGCAATAAGTGGAAAACTTGATTACTGTCACAGCACCTGCCAGTGGCTGCACATTTGATTGGCTGCAGTCACGTCATGCCACTTTGTCTGCTGTGTCCAGATGAGAAAGATAAACTCCAGAACAAATCCAGTTATCTGGTGAACTTCTGTGGTCATGCATCACTGTGGTAGGGACCGACCGCTGTGTGTCAGAGCGTTGGCGTCAGTGCCTTTGTCCTCAGTGATTTTGCAAACTACTTGTTGCGCACGTAGACCATCTGGGTCTTCACGCTACAGAAGTGTATTTGGAGTTGAACCAATAGTTTTATTTTGAAAAACAGTTGCCAATGACAAATGGCAGGTAATAGTGTAGATTATTATCATTCCATGCGGTATTAAAACTAGCTTGCATGGGTATTGGTTGTGTTGGCAACGACGCCATCATGAAGCACCAAGCAAAGAGGACATTAATGGTTTGCTCACACTGTATGATCCGTTGGTCGGGTGCGATTGGACTGCTCACACTGTACGACCATACACGATACGTCTGACTCGTATTACTGATTGTAATGTAATGCCTATCAGTGTGTTGTGTTCAGGGAACCTACTCGAGTATTACAAACTCACCTGATTATGGAAAAGGAGCAGAAGGGAAATAAAGCAAACTCAATGTGTCATTGTGACACACACCAATGGACACAATGAAATGTGACCTCTGCAGCTCTGAGCGTCCAGGGGGCAGGAAGTTCGAAAGGGTCCCAGGCTCTGTGTACATCAGTGGCATCACTTGGCAATTGGTGGATTTAAACCTGAAACCCTTTGGACTGTCAAGTCTGGTTCTTTAACCACCATAAATGGGATAACACACATGTAATACCAATGTTGGAGCCACCAGTGCCCCAACATTGTGTACGCACCAATGATATGTAAGGACCAGGAAATGTCCCGAAAGACATGGTCAGTCCGGTCTGTCAGTTTTGTCAGGCTGATCCCTGTTGTTTACATGTTTTCCCCCTCCATACCTACAGTATGTCTGTGCAGCGTGGTGTGGTGGAGGGGCGGGATGGCAAGAGTTGCACAACGGCCAATCATCTCATGACTAAAATATCCTAGCAAAATTCTTGGCAAAATCGCACAAGTGTACGTTCGCTTCAGTGTAGGTGGGTGTCATACATAGGTACTAATGAACAATATGGAGGTTTCATAAGGACAGAACTCAAGTGTAAGTTAAAGAACTTTATATTTTTAATACATTGCCGTATTGTACATTTACAATATATTCCATGCAAGACTGATAAGAATTTGTTATGAATTGTGATAATGGCACAAGTCCCGGGAGTTGAATCCCATGTTGCTGCGGTGACCGTCAGGTAAATAGTCCCTGTTTCAAGTCAAGCGAGTCATAATAAATTGACTTGATCTACACCAGTTTGTTTGGTCAGTGACAGAAAAGACACTGGGTTTTATCCTCAGTATTAACTTGAACGTGCAGAGAACAGCTGTGGCTTCCTCAAATCCTCAGACTCCTTAGTCATATTTGACAACACGGGGAAGTGACGGCGGTAAAGAAAACAAGGGAATAAACAAGAAATGTCTGTAAGAATTATAAACAACACACATTCTGCCTGCAGCAACAACAGTCACGACACTGTAAACTTCCACATAATTCAATGAGGTGTGTGCTGTTTCCTCTTCAACAACATGGGTTGTTTTGTGCATGTGGAAACAGACATGTTGGCTGTTTATACGTCTGTTTGCAGCAGTTGTTCATATATTTCCCAGTCTCTGCAGTGATTCAACAATAGCAGACACAATCCAGCTCTGGTGTCATGGTCTTCATGTGGCTCTGTGACACTTTGGTTCAGTCCCACAGAAGTGTTTTGATCATTGCTCTGTCGCCTATGCCCCGATCCCTGCTGAAGGAGCTGATACATCAGAGGAACAGGGGAAGGGGGGAAAAAGTGTTTTTGTTTCTTCTGCCGGCGCACGGATTTCTGACCTCCAACCACCAGATTCAACCACTCATTGGACTCAAAAACAAAACGATGAAAGAACACGTTTTAACAATCTGATAGAGGCAAAAAAACATCTTTTTTATGGCCTAAAACATGCTGTCAAGTGATTTTTTTTTGCTATAAACTCAAGTAAATATAATTTTTGAACATCTCAATATATGACCAAAACATGTAAAAATTGATAAAATAAAATGGAAGTCGCTAAAATGCTGCAAAATTTCTCAAAGTACAATTTTATGAAAATGACAAAAAAAAACAAATTCTGAACATAACAAAAATATCAAATTTGTAAGTGGAGGCCATTACAATTGGGAAAAAAATGAAAAATTAAAGTCCCCTCTCTACAGTAGGCCTCTCCATTCGCTGCCTCAGCATGTTACAGTGTTTTGAATCAGATTTGATACAATATTTGTTAAATTTACAAAAGTTTGGCTTCAAAAATGTGGCTGTTTCCATTGTAAAAAAAAAAAAAATAATAAGATAAGCACAGTTGCAAACACTTGCTTTTCGTGTTGTTGTGTAAAAGTGTAAATAATAAAATAACTCTCTTGCCTCTACTTTGCAAGTGTTTGCAAATGTTTCCCAGCTTTCGGTGGGTGTTGAAACACAAGTAATGCAGTAGGAGATGGATCACTGTACTGACTGGGGCTGCAAAATTACAGGAATTTTCCTAAAAAAAATGGAAATATTCTATAAAAATTGATGGAAACTAATGGGAGTTTATGGGTACAAAACAGAAATTTACATAATCTAACAACAAACTTAGATATAGTTTATGAAAATATATTGTAGCATATCATGGTTAAAACAACCAATGTTGCAAGTAGATTCCTCCGTCATCTGCACAGATGATTTCTTGGAGGCCACATTTTTAATCATTCATTAATTCATCTTCATCATCTTATTTGTTACCGAGTCCCAGTGAAGACCACGCCCACTCAAAGTTACGTGGGTCACAATGGTGCTATGCTCACTCACACACTTGGCAGCTAGTGGATTCGTACCTGAAGCCTTGTGTGACAACTGTCACCTATTGTATTACTTGCTAAACAGTTTTCTAAAACCAAACAAGAATTTACATTTGATTGACATGATTATTATATTTCATTATAGATATTATATTTCCAAAATCTTAACATTCCATGGAAAGATTCCGGAAGTTTTTCGCCCCTTTGCAACCCCTTTGCAACCCTAGAACTCACCCTAAATTTCCACTGTGACCGAGTTAAACACACACAGTGGTGACCTAGCAAGGAGCTGCTTCATGTTGCATAGCACCTGCAATGGTATTTTGAGTATTTATTTCCACTTTAAGTGTCCTGCTGACAGGTTGTTGTTTTACAGCAACACTCTCCCCGGCTGAGGTGAAGTACTTTCTTTGACCCTGTCATTCACCAAAATCCTCCTCCGACGACTTCCAGGCATAGACCCCAGAGGGCAAACATCTCCCATAACTGTGTGAAATAAGTAACACAGCAATAGACATGTGCAAACAGTGCACCAATGAGGAATGGCCATTCTGGGCGTGCTCCCAAACACTGTGTTCTCTGCAATCTATACACCTTAGATAAAAATAGTGACGATTCAGGGTCTGGACGTTTGTTTTGCAGATAATAGACAATGTAGATGGTTTTAACGCTGAAGATCCACAAACCAAAAAAGAGATGTTCTTGTTGTTCTAACTGCACCATCTCCTCAGGACGCTTCAACTCTCTGCCCTCACTTATCACATCTGACCGAGGGGAGACGCTGGCTCGCTCAGGGAACATTACACACCAGTGTGTGACATTATAATCTGCCGCGAATGATGTCCGTCATCTCAAGGGGTGAAGGCCAAGTGGAGCCGCTGGCTGGAAGAAGAGATTCCTGAATATTTTACACACAGATAATAAAAAAGCCTGAGAACAGATGAAGGATTCAGGCAGATTTGTCAGCCGCAGTTTAACAGATCCAGATTGTTGTATCACGCAAAATGTGCAGCGGGTGACACGCTAATTCCTAACAGGTCTCGATGTTTCTTTTTATTGTTGGCTTTTCTAAATTTTCTCCAAATGATAGATGTTTTTTTTTTCCTTCTGGAGCCAACTGTTGTTGACCTCCCACCGTTCCTCTTTCTTGACACTTTACTTTTGAAGTCTAATCTTCAAAATTGGACAATTGGACAAATGTGTAATTGCAACATCACCGCTCCTTGAAGTGGCAGCAAAAATGTTTGACTCTGAGCCAATCCTGTCTAATAAGGTTACAGTTATTTGCAATGAGTGCTTTTTCTTCACATTTTATATTCGTCTGAACCACAGACTCGTAAAAAGACAAACACGACATCACCCACTCGTGCGTCTCATACATGTCATGTATTTTCGGGAAACTGCAGGTGATTATCATCATGTCCTGATTTCAATTTAGTAAAAACCGAGACGTGAAAAGCATTTGTCGGGACAAGAAAATATCATGCAATGAGATAGAATCTCTTGTTTTTTTGGGGAGATTTTTTGCCATTTTGAAGGATTTTTTTTGTCTGCTAATTCAACCTTTAAAACCGCAAATGCAACTCTGTTTGGAAACGACACATAAACATAAACTGTTTAACAACAACAATCATCTTCATCATCTTATACATTATTGGGTCGTAGGGGCAGCAGTCTCCACATCTGCCACCCAAATCACACCGCACCATACTGCAAGTCTTCCTGTCGTAGTGAGGTCATCACCAGGTCATTGGCATCTAGGATAAGTCATGACCACCTTCTCACAGACTTCTCCACGACTTTTTATCTTAAAAAAACCTGCAGTTTTACACTGGGTTTGCAGTAAGTCATAAACTTCTCTCATTCCATTTGTTTTCTGTTTCTCCTCAACTGTGAGGTCAGCAAAGGTGCACTGACAGCTTCTGTCCAACAGGTCTGGCAAAGCTGGAGCCTCGGGCTCTGTGTCTGTAATTACATTTTAGATAAATGTTTGTTTCCGATCAACAACCTGACGTCAGGGCCAAATGCGTTCAAGCGGAGGTTGCAGGAGATGATGAGAACCTGCATTTTTAAGCACACAACACTAAACCATGGAGTGTAAACTAAAGCAACATGGACAGACAGACTCCGTGTGACATGAATACACATCATATTTATGAGAACTGATGTTTTACTGAACTTTAAAATGAAGTTCAGTCCCAGTCAGGCTGAGGTCCTGCAGGCCGGATGTGGACCACCACAGCTTATCAGGCCTATGGTTGTCCTAAAATAAATGTTTATCTCAAAGAGTTAACACATATGGTTTGTGTATGGATAACACACAGAGGACAAATTATGTGCAAGGCGAGTAATTGATGCTTTTTCCTTTTGGAGTCTTAATTCTAATGAGATATTTACTCACATTTGTTTACCAGAAACACAAATCTCAATATCGTACGTTGATTGTGGTACGGTCCAAATAATCTTAGCTACTTCCTCTTGTAGTTCTCTGACTAGAACGTTCTCACTGTGGTTTTGCATCTGCCTGAATGCACCAACACTGAGGAGACTGCAGGGGATTTCATCTGCCAAAGCAAAAGCTATAGTAAAATATATATAGTTCTACAGCACAAATATATATATATTTACCTTATATGTAAACCTGAAGATGCCCATATGATTAAGTACAGTAAAAATAGTTTCCAAAATTGCGAAACATATCCTTGAATTTGGCTTCAAGAAAGTGTGTAAATCCTGATAACAGCAGAGGGCAGCAGCTAGAACCTCTTTATGGTATTTTTGTTCATTTATCATTCTTTACTGGGTCGCAAGGTAAGCAGTCTCCACCACTGCCACCCAAATAACACTGCTCCATGCTGAAGATGAAGAACCATTAATGAGCAGAGCACCTTTTCACTATCAAAGCAGGTGGGAGAAATTGAGAGCAGCAGGTAGCATCTCAGCAAAATAGAATACTTTATAGGCTTTGTCAGCTTGAAACTATGTTTCAAGGGGATTTATATATAGATAGGTGGGTAAAACTTGAATAATTGTAACTTTATTAAGTCTGGCATCCAATGAATAATCACTTAATGTTGCGATGTACTTGAAATGATATTTTGAGAGTCTGTAAAGCACTAGTTGACAGTCTGGACTTATATTTTAACACCTTCATTCATTCATTCATCTTCATCTTATCCGTTACCAAGTTGATGGAGCAACAGTCTCCACCACTGCCTCCCAAATCACACTGCTCCATAATGTGAGCCTTCCAGTGGGTGGTGAGTCCACAGGTTATGAGTTATAGGGATAGGATGGTGCTATGATCAGAACAACTGAGGTGGGTTAGCACCTTAAGCCTTGCAGATCCAAGTCAGTCAGGCCATCACTGCCAACCAATATAAGATTAGATATTAGAAAAATAAATAAAAAACAGGATAGCGTTACATTGTAAACCAAGCTTATCGATACGCGAATTAAACAAGAAATTAAAATAAAATTAAGTAATGTTTCTATAATGACCTCAGCTTACGGCTCATTAACACCCTTTTCACTTCTTTGTTCAAATCAGCCATTTAAATCTTCCAGATAACAAAGAACTTTTTGTCTCAGCATTCAGATTACACTGACTGAAGCAGATACAGCTGAATAAGAGTTGTCACCTCATGTATTTCTCCATTTATATCATAAATATACCTTTATCTTAACATATCTCGGTTAGTATTACCATGTATTTAAATCTCATATCTTCACAGGTTCCTATTATTGCCCAGCCACAGCCTGCAGCTAGATCTTAATGGTTCGTGAAGGTGAAATGATTATAAATATGCTCTCCATTAGGTGGCAATGGTGCGTTCGAGAACGTCGGATAAAGACAAGAGTATCGTAGCAGTGTCACTTCAAGTGCACTTCAAAGACCTCTGCTAAAACGCAGGTTTTATCACCGACTTCATGCAGCTAATCTGAGTCAGATTAGCTTTTGTATTGGTTGCCAATGGTGCGTTCAAGAAGCGTAGATAAGAGCAGCATTTCAGAGATGGGCGTCTGTGTATGTTTCCACCGCCATCTTTTAAAAGCACACAAAGACTCTCAGTTGTGCTTCAGTCTAACGACAGAATCAAAACAAGTGGACAATTTCCACGTCTTTATCAGCGTCCCGTGCCTCGCTCCGCTAAACCCCCACAAAACTCTTTCTTAACTATTAACTTCACAATATTACAGCATCTAAGAGCCAGTTAGGAGGGGAAACCAAGCACCTCTCTCATGATTGGTCCATTTCTGATGTAAATCCTCTTGAGACATGTACTCCCATCCTGAGTCTGTATGAAGTCTTTGTGTTTGGAGGAGAACTCCCCTTGGGCTGCTGCACAGTTGTGAGGCAGAGACTCACTCTTACTGTATAACCACAAATGTGTTAGGGCTCAGGCCGAGATAGGAGTTTCCTACCAGGGACAATAGTGTTAACCTCAGACCACTAAACCAGTCAGATTATCTCTAATATCCATGTCGTATTTCCTCGTCTTTCCCTCAATCCTTAATCCCGTTCTTGTCCAATGAGCAGAATCTCTTTTTTAGGGAGTTACGCTTATGCTTTGGGGTTGTTTTTTTTTTTTTCAGATTATGACCAGCACTGGAAGCACACTGTGGGCACTTAGTAAGTGCACCATGTGCTGCCCCATACCTGAGTTAATGTCTAACTACCATCAGTGCCCTAGCAAAAAGGAAAATCCAGTAGTTTTAAAATGCTGCTGGCTGCGAGCGCTGCCCCGTGGAATGGCCTGCAGAGCACACACAGGGCCAGTAGTGTGTGTAGAGCCCAGTGTAATTAAAGGGTGCTATAGTGCTGGCAGGACTGAGGTGAAGTTTGTCCCACTGACTCAAGGGATATTTCAGGAGGTGTGTTTAAGTGACAGAGTTGTGAGGAATGTTCCAGCGAAACTCTGAATCTTCCTTATTAACAGGGACGCTGGGGGTTACAGTGTTACTTCATTGGAAACCCTGGTACATATATATACACATAAATATATGTAGCAGGGTTACCAATATATATATATATATATATATATAGATATACATACACCATGTGTGTATATATGTGCATTTTACATATACAGTATGTGTGTGTATATATATATATATAAATATATATATATATACCATGTGTGTATATATGTGCATTTTACATATATGTGTATACAGTATATATGTGTGTGTGTGTGTATACATACATAAATAAATATGTATATGTGTATACAGCAATATAGATACACATATACACATAACTATATCTATATATATGCATATATGTATGTTTAGATACATAGATATATAGATATACATATAAACATATATACCTACAGTATGTATATATATATATTACTAATTACTAATATAATATATATATTACTAATGACTACTGTATATTACTAATACATTTATGGCTATGACTGTGATCCTTGCAAGAAAAAAACCAATTGGATTAATTAATATTTTAATGAATTACATAATTATGAAAATATTTAGTTAGAACATCCCAACAAAATAAAATACACTGGAATTCTTTACATTTTAGAAGACACTAACT
>JAFBJS010006122.1:156055-223409 GCA_016785265.1 Paraplagusia blochii
CACATAACTATATCTACATATATGAATATATGTATGTTTAGATACATAGATATATAGATATACTGTACATATAAACATATATATAGTATATATATATTACTAATGACTATATTACTAATACAATTATGGCTATGACTGTGATCCTTGCAAGAAAAAAAACCAATTGGATTAATTAATATTTTAATTAATTACATAATTATGAAAATATCTAGTTAGAACATCCCAACAAAATAAAATACACAGGAATTCTTTACATTTTAGATGACACTAACTATTGTTTTTGTTTGTATAATCATTTTTGTATAATCACTTTCTGTCTTAGTCCTGGTGTTTTGGTGATAAGAGTGAATTTTGCCTGAAAAACCCAAAATGCACTTTTGGCCCTTTTTTTGGACAAGAGGTCCCAGTCAGCAAGAATTTACTGTATCTCTTATAGTGTATATATACCTAATATGTATGTGTATGACTTCAATTAATAACCATGATCTGAGTGGTGGTGACACAGTGATGAAGATGGTGGAGGACTGATAGAATCTGTTATATACAATGGAATGAGACAGTTCTGTAACAGTTTAGGGCTGTATTTCATCAAATTGTCTGGCCAAAATTGATTCAATGTTGGATCTCTGCTTTGAAGTACTACTACTACTTGGAGATAAGGGTTAAGGTTGACCAGGTCAGAAAAAAACAACTAAAATCCTTTGACTTCAGTAATTCATGGTCAATGTTAGAATTTGGAGGAATCATCAGGAATAGAGCTGTGCATTGTCTTCCATCTCCTCCTCTCCCTCTCTGTCTGGGTTTTTTGGAAGCACATGGATAAATAAAGGTGGAATTCTAACTATGGAGAGGGCTGGTGCTGTTCATGCTTTCCCCTCTCTCTTACTGACCTGTTTTGTGTCTGCAAAACTCAAGAATGTGGAGAGTGGGAATATTTGGGTTATTTCATTCACCCCTTCCCTCCAGCTCTGTCTGGTTCATTCAGAAACGTAGCTTTTACTTCAGCAACATTGTATTGAATTATGTTGAGTGAGTCCTGCTGAAACAGACACCATTAACACAGTCACACATAGAATATGGTATTCAAGCAAATGAGCGATCCCTGAGACTAGGGATGTCCAATATCTGTCTTATCCATGTCCAATATTATGTGCCGCTATTGGGTGAATAGCGACACGTAGTATTGAATGATATCAGTATCAGAATATTACGTTTTTAGACAATATTGGTAAAATTACCTATCAGCAAATGTAATACTGGACATGCCTAATGGACAGTTTGACCAGCACCATGGTTGTGATGCGGCCAGATGCTAGTTCATTGGTTGAGATGACGTCCAAGATGGGGTTAAGACATCCATTTGGACAAGTAGATAAAAATAAATGAATTATTATATATTGAAAAAGGCAACATCAAGAAGAAGGATCAGGAATGAGGTGATTAGAGGGACAGACAGGAAGGTTTGGAGAAAAAGCTAGAGAAGACAGATTGAGATGGTTTGGATATGTTCAGAGGAGGGACAGTGAAAACATTGGTAGAAGAATGATCCTAGAGATGGGGCTACCAGGTAGGAGACAAAGAGGAGATTGATGGATGTAGTGAGGGAGGACATGGAGGTAACATTGAACAGGGTAGAATGGAAAATGTTGAGAGACAAGCTGAAGAGAAGAATAAAATGTTTAAGATTCTCTGTCATTGGTGTGGAATTCCGAGGTCCATCTACTAGTCAGGGTCAGATCCCATTTAGGGAAGTTTGTGCCTTCCATTGGTCTCACCACCTGCAGGAGGGTTCAGGAGGGAACATTGTAATTTAGGTGGTGTTCAGAAAACATCTGTCCGCTCGACCCATGAACGATAAACAGGCAAAAGTGGAAGTGTAACAAAATGTAATTACCAAATGATTTTACAATTAAAGAAACTATGTATAAGTTAATTAAATTTAAAACAAAATACATGATATTTAACATCCCTCATGGAAATATGGCATGTTTTTCCCCCACAAATTACTTAAAAAATGTGAATAAACATTGTGTAATTAATGCAGAGATGATTCACGGAACCAGACTATTGCATGCAGTCCTTCAGCCGTAACTAAAACTGCTAGGTGTCTGTTCCATCTGCCAGCTCTAATCAGAGTGATGTTCCCTGGAAAGCCAGGCTCTCGCTCTACACATTCACTTGTTACATTTTGTGCAACCAACACCAGACTGTTGCAAATTAACCACAGAGGAGTCTGTGCTCATGTGCTTCATACACGGCAGTTATGACTCATTAAAACAGACGGATGTGATGGACATGCATTAAAAATAGTTTTATTAAAAAAAAAAAATCTGTTTTTTTTTTTTTTTGTTCTAACTCCACTGGCTCTCGGTTTTTTCCGCCCATCGCCTGTCAGGGTGAGTATTGCAGACCACACATTGTGGTTTTATCTCGCAGACACAAACAGAAACATATGAACTAATGGTTCTGCAATGACCTGCCATCCTGTCTGGAGACGAGGTTAAGAAGGAAAAACACCAGCCTCTGAACAACATCACGGTTTGGGTGTATTTACCATAGATACTTCATTAACATTTCCACGTCCAAGCAGCTGGGATTACACTGATAACTGGATTTTCCCATGAAATTGTGCAATTCTTAATAATCCCACTACCTATAAATATCTGCAATGGTGGCCTAGTGGTTGAGGAGGCGAACTTGGGTCCACAAGTTCAGGTTCAAATCCACCTGTTGCCACTGAGGTTCTCAGAGGATCACAGCACTGTCCCGAACCACATAACTTCCAGTGGAAACACCACCCACAGGAAGGTTCACAGTATGGGATTTGGGTGGTGCCTTCTGCCCCTGCAACCTGGCATCAGACAAGAAGATAAAGATGAATGAATGAATGAACGTATAAGTATTTCAGGTTAGTTGCGTTTTTTTTTTGGGGTGAAAGAAATGAACAAGTATTTACTGACAAATGTATTTCTTGGGACTTTGTCCCCAGTGTCAGTATCTAAGTTGACTTATCACCATAAACCAAGGGTGTCCACACTTTTTTGTCTCGTGAGATACTTTTCAAATGACCAGGCTGAAGTGATCTACCTATATTGAAAACTCTAAATATATTTACCCATATAAACTGGATATCTTATGCTATACGTTAACATATAATGTACGTTATACTGTCTGACTAAATACCTATTTTATTCTAACTCTAGCCCAGATTAGCATCTTGAAATACATTTACCTCTCTAGTTTTAACTACTATTTTTTTGTCCTGGATCTACCAGCACTTCTTTGGAGATCTACTGGTAGATCAGGTGTTCTACTGCCTGGTTGTAACAAAAACCTGGAGCCACAGCGGCCCTATGTGGAACAGTTTGGATCTGCCAGGTCTAGAGTGTGAGCAGGAACGGGACAGGAACACTATTTGTTTCTTTTCTTTTTCTTTTTTTTTCATCAGCAGATCATTGCCAGACCTCATTCTGCACGAATGACCAAATATGTTGATTGATATAATAGTGAGTCCAGATCTGTTTCCACCTATAATTGTCAACAGCATCACGAAAGGGAAAACATAGTAACATTAACCATGTGCCCTTTCACATCAAGGCTAACAGACAGTATTAAATGGTACAAACGGTGCAGCATCCAAGAATTAAAACTCGATTAATAAGGAGGCGCAGAGGGGAACTCTCTGTCTCTCTTGTTTTGTCTCGCAGATATTACACAGTTCTAAATTAAATCAATGTCAATGAAGATTCCCAGTCATCTAGGTCATAGTCAAAAGAGTATTAAAAGGCAACTGGACATTGAGTTTTTTTTTTTAGAAATGTTTCACCTCTCATCCAACAGGCTTATTCAGTTTTAACTGTTAGTGGGGAAAAAAGGTGTTTCAGGTTCCCCCTGTTGGGCGGACCTGGAGTCACCTGTGAGGTGTGTCAACAGTTAGAGGGGTCATTACAGTCGTGATGTGTGAAACCAGCTGATGAGGTTTTGTGATTTTTGCTTGGAGGGCTTTGTACGTTTTTTCACGTTGACAATCTATCTTGAAAAATCTGTCTTTCCAAAATCTGAACATCTTGGTCCTCTAAGGAGTGTTTCGAAGCCTTCAAGTGTAGATGGACGGCTGAGTCCTGTCCTGAGGAGTTGTCCCTCCTGTGTTGGGCCTTGCGTCAGTGTAGCGCTTGCTTGTTCTCCCCGATGTAGAGGTCCATACACTCACAACACTGGCTGACGCCATGTTTTCCAGCAAGAAGAAAAAAAAAATAAACACGTTCCTCCAAAATAAGGGTAATGTCTTGACTGTATCTGTGTCTGTGTTTTTCCCAGTTGTCATCATGTGTATGGGAGCCGACGTAATACGGGAGGTGATGCTGGCAGCACACAGACGAGGCCTGACCAACGGCAGTTATATGTTCTTTAATATTGAACTCTTCAACGCTTCATCCTACGGTAATGTCAACTATACTATACTATACTTTACTCTTTTAAATGTGTGGGTTTGTCTGCAGTTTGTGTCCTGACCTCAAAATTTCACCTGATACGGTTTAAAGTGAGAAGTAAGGCTGACGTGGTGCAGGGTTTTGGGATCGAGACTCATATTTAACCATTTACTGTAAGACTGTGTGTTTTTTGTTGTTTTATACATATATAAATTTTTTTTTTAATTATGTTTTTCTGTAGCAACCACTGAAAAAGGGTTAAGCTGAAGGAAGAAGAAGATAAACATTTTAGGGTCTTAAATAGTTTGGTTTAAGCCGCATTTTTTTAATTCCAAAAAAATATTTATTACTTTTGACCTCAAGAAAACTTACTCATTCTGCTTTTTGTGCTCTCAGGTAATGGGTCATGGAAGAGAGGAGACAAATACGACAACGAGGCGAGACAGGCCTATGCGTCCCTGAACACAGTGACGCTGCTGAGGTCAATCAAGCCCGAGTTTGAGAACTTCAGCGTGGAAATGAGGAGACAGTCCAGCCAGAAACCAGAACTTAGAAACTGCAAGGACTGTGAAAGTGTACGTACGAAGTCTGTGTCTGACTTTTTGCTTCTCCTTTCTTCTGTTGTTACCAACCAATCATCACTGCCTACATTGTGCGATCATGGCAGCCATCTGCTGCTCACCAGTGACTTGCAGGGTGTGATCAGTTCACACCTCACGAGTTGTGTGCTCATAGTGTTCGATCCTATATTAGTTGCTGGGCCACTGTCTTTGAACCAGGGATCATAGCATGTCTCACTACTGACTGCCACAGATCAGACCTTTCATTCATTGTCTTTTTATAAATTCTTAGTCATTTATTGGAATTTATATTCACCATGAAGAGAGCACCGTGAAGTAAAAGACTGAATCACACGGTGTTAACATTAGATGAGTTTATTTTTTATCTGGCAGAGAATAAAAGAGTGTGGGTGGGTAAACATTTTCGCTGTAAAAGGCCTTGTTAGGCGTAGGCAATCTACAAAGGACAACACGGAACATTAGGACACAGCAGAGGATCCTCCTACATACTTGGCCAATTATACATATTTAACAATAATTTTGGATGACATAAAAAAAGTTAAAACCTGAATATTTATCTTCTTCTTCTCCTTTTAGCTTGTCCCTTTTTTCAGGAGTTGCCACAATGAGTCAACAATTTCCATCTCCCCCTGTCCTCCCCATACCTCCATGTCCTCTCCCACTGCATCCATCAATCTCCTCTTTGTCTCCTACCTGGTAGCTCCATCTCTAGGATCATTCTTCTACCAATGTATCCACTGTCCCTCCTCTGAACATGTCCAAACCATCTCAATCTGGTGTCTCTAGCTTTTTCTCCAAACCTTTCTGTCTGTGTTGTCCCCATGATTACCTCGTTCCTGATTCTGTCCATCCTTGTCATCCCTAAACCTAAATATTTATCAGTTTTGCTAGTTTTGAGCCTCACCTTCAGACATTTTCAGCTTTTATTTACTTCTGCAAGATGAAACATGAAATGTAGTCAAGCACTTTACAACAAGGTCTCTGTGGAAAACCGTGGACTTTTTTTAGAGACTTCAGATGTTAGTATGGAAGTAGCTGCAGACATCTCACTACTGCGTGCTCTTCATTTACTCCAGGTCAACATGTTTGTTGAGGGATTCCACGACGCCATGCTGCTTTACGCCATCGCTTTACATGAGGCCATGAAGAGCGGGTACAGTAAAAAGAACGGAACGGCCATCACTTCGCTCATGAGGAACAGGACCTTTGAAGGTAAAGCACGTTCTTATCATGTAACATGAAGTCCCATCACAGCGGCCTGTACCTTATGTAACCCTGTGTAACCTTGTAAACCCCCACCCGCTGCTGCTCCACCTCCTATAGTTCTTCTAAACACTGCAAACCTTACACAAAAATCTAGAAACACTACAACAAAAACAGGATTGCTTCCAATTATAGCAGCCTGGACACATTTTTGACACTCTGTGGGACCATGTCAACATTGACTTAACCCCAGCTGCTGCTGCTGCTGCTGCTGCTGCTGCTGCTCAGAGGATAATGTTTGGTTGATCTTTCCACTGGCCTCTTGAATCATAGTAGTCAATTGTTCCATGAGTGTCATATTCAGGAACAATGTCAGATATAGTGAGCAATTTATGATGATGACGATGATGATGACGATTATTATTCCATAATCCGTTACCAGATCGCTGGAGCAACAGTCTCCACCACTGCCGCTCAAATCACACTCCATATTGTGAGACTTCTGGAAGTTATGTGTGTCTGGACGGTGATATGATCAGAGCACCTCAGTGGTAAACTGGCAGCTGGTGGATTAGAACCTGAAGCCTAGTATTATTATTATTATTATTATTGTTATTATTATTATTATTATTATATTACAATAATCTACACTGACTTTTTCACTTACCAGCCTGCCGTGCATGAAACAAATTCCATGTCACATGGGAAAAGAAGGATATTGGCTGATGTTTTTTAATGTAAAATACCATGCAGACTAACGCTTTATGTGTTTTTTAACAATATAGATAAAAACACCTCCTTTTTTTTTTATAATATTTATTCATCAAAGTTTTCAAAAATACAAGCACACACAGGAAAACCAGAAGAGAACCAAACAGGAACATAGAAATGCACACAAAACAAAGGAAAAAAAAATTACACGTAAAAGCATCTTCTTAATAAGATATTTTATTCTCTCTGCATGACCTTGTACCACTCGATCCCTGTCCCACTAGTGGACATCTTCATCCATTTTTTTGATCATAGATCTTAAAATCTTTAGTTTAAATGAGAAGTGAATATAATGATAGTTTGGGCGTAAATCAGTAAATTAATTATATTAATATTCATGCATTAAGTAAACACTCTTATCTAAAGTGATTTACAGAGTGAAATGAACATTATCCAGCAGGCGTACCAATCAAGACACTACAGAACCCATGATAAAACTGTGGCCTGTTACATGTGATTTAGTTTCAATATATTCCTTGAACACTGTAAATAAGGGATGTGTTCATTGTGTTTGACAGGAATTGCCGGCCAAGTGTCCATGGATGCAAACGGAGACAGAATCGGAGATTTCTCCCTGATGTCCATGACGGATGTTGAGGCTGGAACTTATGAAGTAAGAATAAGACATTACATTATATTGGAATGTCCACTTTATCGCGCAAACAATCATGAGTAAAAGAAATACAACAGAAAAGGGTTCAAAAAATGGCATTTAAAGTTGGTCTGAGAATATACACAACACCACAGAATCTATAATACTATGATAAAACCTGTATCTACCACTACTTATAGATTTTTTACTAGTTAGGCCTACTATTTGAGTTAAACTAAACTGACAATAAGAAAAAATTGGGGTAAAAAAAGGTTTAAACAAAGTTTGTAAACACTGATTTGATTCTTATTGTCATTAATCTTAATAAATCCACAGTAAAACCCTTTGAATTGCTGACACTGTTTAACGTTGTAACGGTGTGTTCTTCTATGTTGTAGATGGTGGCCAACTACTTTGCTGAAAATCGAACTTTTGTGAAGCTGCCAGCCTTCAACGAAGAACATTTTATTTTGAAAGGAACACCCTTATCACAGCCAGAGATGACAGACAAATCATGTGAGTTGTGGTCACCTGAGCCGGTCACCTACTGGGTATGTTGGAAATATGCGCAGGTTTTGACGAGTGACTGTTTCCCACAGGTGGACTAGGAGTGTCAGCGCTGACTGGAGTCATAGTGGGAGCTGTGCTGGGAACAGCTATGCTTATAGGATTCTACTTTTTCAGGTATTTATATATACATTTATTCCAGATTAACTAAGAGCTATTTTATATGACATTGGAGTGGGAATCCCATGTTTTTTCAGTAAATATTGGCTTGTGAAAGATTGTAAAATATTTATGATTTCTCTTTAAAACACTAAGTGCATTAAGGACAATTGTTAGATCATTTCTGGTCCAACCTGCTTTATTCCTGCATCCAAGTCATAGGCAAAGGATCCATCTAGATCGCAGTGAAACATGTTCTGTTCACTTATGTGTCCGTCTAGACCTCTTTTCTTCAACCAGACGCACACTGTCCATTTTTTTGCTGCTCACACAGTGCGGTCATACACGACAGGACTGACTCCTTTAGCCAAAGGTTTGAATCCCGTTTAGTTTAGTTTAAGGTTGACTTCCTATGGGTGCATCCCCTGCAGGAAGGTACAGTAGAGTGCAATGTGATTTGTGTGACAGTTGTGGAGACTACTGTCCCCGTGACCCACCAATGGATAAGCAGATGAAAATGTATGGATGGATGTAATGTAAATAAAGACGAGGAGGAAGTAGAAGAAGACAGTAGTGGGAGATGCACGGATGCTCACGGCCTCTCTCTGAGACACAATGAGAATAATTCAAATTTTCCTGTAAATTTTTTTGCCATTCTGTGATGAAAAAAGGAAAAGGACCAGGAAATGTCTAGGAAGACGTGGTCAGTCTGGTCAGTCAATACTGCCATGCTGCAGGATTCGCAGGACTTCAGCCGACAATTAATTATTTTTGCTTGCTTTTTGCAACTTCCTGCATTAGCTGTTTTATTTCAGGGATAAAAATCTTAAAAACCGGTAATATGCACTTTGCAGCCATTAATGACCAAAGATTTTTGGTGACCAAATATTCCTCCCATACCAATTTTAGACTCACAAATGATGAAATAAAGCTACTAAAAGTAATTTAACCTCCCTGTGATGTGTTGGTGTCTCCGTAGAAAGAACTACAGGATCACTGTGGAGCGCCGCTCCCGCATTGATGAGAGCAGCACGGGGAAGCACCGTCAGCTACGAGAAGACTCCATCAGGTCGAACTTCTCAGCCGCGTAACCGGCGCCATCGGCTGGCTCTGACTCGACAGAGCATCACACATGTGAATGTGACCAAAGACTGAGATTTTATGTGTTTGTATCCTTCAGTGTTTTGACTTCTTGTAACTCAGGACGGTTTTAAAACAGTCACAAAGCACCACTTACTTTGAACTTCGTTCCTCCATACCAAGGTATATGATTGTACTGGTGTATAGACAGCTTTGGCCATGAGGATCTTTGGAGAAGGATGGGTGACATGACTGCGAAAGATTCAGGACAGACGGTGTGTGGGGGCGGGGCCTGGAGGGGTTTGCGTGAACGTGTCTTTGTGTCGTTCATGCACAACACGGTTGGTGATGTCTACTGTACTTTTGCCTTTCAGGTTAATGCACAGAGGCTTGAGAATGATGAGGCGAGTGATTGAAAAAAATGGCAGAGCAAAACTTGATATAGCTGGAGTTAACTGATAAAACCAGATATAGGCCAGATCTATATCTCCATGTATAGGCTATAAGCTACTGATATTAAGCTACTGATATTGTAATGTTTTCACTTCACCTTGGTAAACTACCAGCAGCCTCCATTCAAACCCAGTTTATTCTATTCATGTCACTGCTGTCTCTCTCTCTTTTTTTTGTACCACTCTAGATCAAGGCTGAAGCAGACTTTCTGTTTCTATGTTATATTTTCATAAAAACACAATAAATCTGTGGTACTGCTCTCTGAAGAAGAATATTCTACAACTTCCTGCTTCATCATGAACACAAATGCTTGGTTTCCCCAAAAAATCTGATCAACAGAAGAGTGAGCAACTTTTATAAATCCCCCAAACTTTCTGTTGACAGTAAAGCATCTAATGTGTTTCTATGATCTCCATCATTTCCCTGACTCTCCTCACGGTCGGAGGTGGAGTTGAAGCTACGACTGATTTGAATTCCATCTTTAACCCCACTTGTTGTAGCTTCGTTTTTTTTTAAATATTTAATTTTAATACAATTTTCCCATAATGAACAAATTGGTTTGCTTAATCGCAATTTTTTGTCCCATTCTCTTGTTTCTTTCTACTTTCTTTTTTGCCCTTTTTCTATAGGAAGTGATAAAAATTCATCTTTATGTTATTTGTTGTTGACAGCCCGACTGCAAGAAGCTATTTTATATGAAATATGACTTTTAATTCAGTATAACATGGCCAATGAAGGCACAGTTATGTGACGGTTTATGTTATAACACAGTTCACTGCCCCATTTGTTCCTCCATGGTAAATCCCAGTAGTTTTCAACCATCCCAGTGAGGAAGGAAGTAGCAGGAAGATGATCCAGTGTAAATACTGCTTGATACTAATATTCTGATTGAATCATTACAATTTTAAGAAATATGGATCTTCAGAAAGTGGAGTGGAGGTCTTTACTCATGGACACTTCTGTGTGATACAGTGAACTTCATGGAGAGCAGAGAGGCCATCATTTTCCCCTGCTTTATCAGTGAAGTCTAAATTTGTACAAAGGTCTTTATCTGTGACATTTTTAGAGCAGAATCTAAGGACTGGGTTTTTTTTTTAGAAACAAAATAATGTCAGTGAACTTGTTGAATAAACGTCTGCTGGGTCACTTTGTGTGTTGACAGTGAACAGTATACAGTATACACCAACAGCAGCAGTGTTAATAAGGAGCACCACATGCACTTCCCTTAATGTAACCATCTGTATAATGTTACTATAATGACTTTTGTTATCTGGTAAGGTGTAGTGACCTTAATGTATTTAAATTATTTCCTGTTATTTATAACACCAGTATTTCAAAAACCTGTTTTCCTCTGGATTTTCAATTAAACTTCCTACTATTGGGTTTCATCCTGATTATTTCTGCCTGGTTTACAGTAGATTACAAGTATAAGGTGGGTTGATGATACTACAGTGATATATAGGGAAGGGAATCAAACTCTTTGTCATTGTGACGTTGTGATCCACACCACTGTACACAAAGAAATGTCAACTCTGCATTTAACCCATCACCACAGTGATCAGTGGGCAGCTTTGACCACCCAGGGAGGAGTAAGTGGGGACGGTCCCATGATCAGTGGACCTCAGTGGTAACCTGGCAGTTGGTGGATTCAAGCCTGGAACCCTCCGGACCTTAGTCCAATTCCTTAACCTCTAGGCCAGTGGTTCTTAACATTGTTGGAGCTGGACTGAACCCCACCAGTTTCATATGCGCAGTTTCATACCGAACCCTACTTCAGTAGGGTGAGTTGGTGTGTCTTGACCTCCGTGGTGTCTTGACCTCCGCGGCAGAGGCTCCACCGAACCCCTGGGGTTCGATCGGACCCAGGTTAAGAACCACTGCTCTAGGCCTTACCTAACCCAGCAGGCTACTCAGTTCCTGATGCAGTAAAAGGTCCCATCTCAACTACTACAAGGTCCTTCTAAAAGGCACCTCTACACATGGTCCAAAACCAATGGTGGAACTTGAGGACAGGCAAGCCAGGCAGTTCCTCGGGGCCCCAGCCACTAGGGGGCCACTGTAATCCCAGTGTATGCCGGCCTTTAGGTTGCTCTGCGATCTCCCCACTTGTCAAAGGAATGTCTTCTGGCTCTCCCAAAACCCACACAGGCAAGTCCAGGCACTATTGTTAGGGGTTGTCCTATGCCGGTGGACCCAACACTACCAGAACAGAAACTCTTAAAGACTCAACTCTTCAGAGAGCTCCTTCTGCTCCTCTATCTGGTCTCCTTTCAAGATTTCCTTCATGCAACCTGATTATTAATCCTCACCTTGTCGCTTTGGATAAAAGTCTTTAAATGTATAATTGTTAATGTATTTCATTGGTTGCCATAGCAGATGATCTGCCTCCATCTCCGTCATCCAGGTCATGGTCAAGGATCAAGAGTTTCATTAGACAAATGGACATTAAGATTTATCCACTCTTCCAAGAGGTTCACTGCTTCATGAACTGAAGAGGCCAATGGATGAGGACTGTCCAGTTGCCTAACAAACATCTCCAAATCTGTGTAGTCCAATATTGTAATGTCAATGGATCTAATCTACTGATCCTACTGTCAACTGATCTACTGGAGGAATTGATGAAAGGGATCAGATCCCTCGAGATGATCTTCTAAAAGACTTTAAATCCACTTGTTACACACATCTGCCCTTCACCCTGCAAAGACCTCCCTGACTGGACCTTGCCATTCTCTTTTCAAATCAAACATCCCTGAACCGCTTCAGAACACATTGAAGCACTAGTCTGCTTTTCTGCACTCCTTCCCCTATGCGTCCTTGAGAATCGTCTCGCGAATGTCTGCAAATACGCTCATTTACTGCGCACTTCACCGTTTTTGTTGAAAACATTTCCACTCTCGTCCAAGAGCCTTCCTCAGTTCTGACGACTCCTGACAGAACCGGGAAAACCTCTTGGCCTGGACATGAAATGTTTTTATATCAGAACCACAGTTCCACTTGCTACTGACTAAACATCTGAGTACTGTGAACATGTTCTCTGGAAGCCCTCGACCCAACGCATTCTTTTTTTTCGCCTCTAATCCAGCGAGTTTCATCCTGGCAAACTGTGTCACTGCCAAACAGACATAAAGCAACGCCAGGACAGAGAAGGAGAACAGACAGTGCTGGCACCACATGGCCATGTGGAGAGTGAAAGGGAGAAATGTGGTCCAGGAATTAATAAGTTCCCCTCCGTAGATCGTACAAGTCTGGCTTTTAATGGTCCTCTGATTTTATAAAAGCAACATTATTGAAGCCAACTGCAATTACACACCACTAACAACGGGCCGCTGCCAGGGAGATTATGTTTTTAGGTGGGTTTACTGTCTGCGAGTAAAAGTGGATTGAGAAGTAAAGGGCATATTTTGGGGGGTGTGGGAGTGGAGAGAAAAAAAAAGGATAACATTTCATAGTGGGTTTAGATGTTTAGGATAAAAAAAGATACTTGATAACCTTTGGAAGAATTTGTTTGATAATACACAACATAGCAACCAATCTGATAATGTCCACCGATGTTTTCAGGTTCCACAAACTGTCAAAGTAAAACGAGAAAATCATTAAAATGTCCTGAGTGTTTTACAAGTGAAATGTGAGGCATTACAGCGGAATCCAAACAAAAGCTTGGTTGATTTTTGATATTTTCAAACGACTCGCTGCCAAATAGGACTTTACGAACAGTAGAATCCTCCATCGTGACATTAATGTCAAACATACACATTCCATAACATGAGAGACAAATAAGAAGCATTTCCAAAGAACATGTGGTGGGATTCTGAGAAACCTGAACATGACTTTTGGTTCAACTCCTGCAGTTTCTTTGACTTTAGTTGTAGAGCTTTGGCTGTACGTAGTTAGCAAACCTGGCTGTTTGAGTAGTAGTAGAATTTTTTTTCTCTATAATGACACAATTGGCATTTTTTTTTTCTTTTGCTGAAAGCAGGCCATTCTGATTTGTTATTAAACAATACAGATCTGAGTGATCTTTGATAGAAGAGAGTCAACTAAGGTGAAGGGAAAGATTTATAGGACAGTTGTGAGACCAGCCATGATGAATCAATTAGAGATTAGGACTAGGTAGAAGACAGGAGACAGAGCTGGAAGTGAAGGAGTTAAAGATGCTGAGATTCTCTTTAGGAGGAACAGTAGAATCCTCCATCGTGACATTAATGTCAAACATACACATTCCATAACATGAGAGACAAATAAGAAGCATTTCCAAAGAACATGTGGTGGGATTCTGAGAAACCTGAACATGACTTTTGGTTCAACTCCTGCAGTTTCTTTGACTTTAGTTGTAGAGCTTTGGCTGTACGTATTTAGCAAACCTGGCTTGTTTGAGTAGTAGTGGAATTTTTTTTCTCTATAATGACAAAATTGGCGTTTTTTTATCATTATTTTGCTGAAAGCAGGCCATTCTGATTTGTTATTAAACAATACCGATCTAAGTGATCTTTGATAGAAGAGAGTCAGCTAAGGTGAAGGAAAAGATTTACAGGACAGTTGTGAGACCAGCCATGATGAATTGATTAGAGACTAGGAATAGGTAGAAGACAGGAGACAGAGCTGGAGGTGGAGGAGTTAAAGATGCTGAGGTTCTCTTTAGGAGAGACAAGGATGGACAGGATCAGGAATGAGGTGATTAGAGAGACAGCACAGACAGGAAGGTTTGGAGAAAGAGCTAGAGAAGACAGATTGAGGCATCAATGGCCCTAGAGATGGAGCTACCAGGTAGGAGACAAAGAGGAGATTGATGGATGCAATGAGGGAGGACATGGAGGTGGTTGGAGTCAGAGTAGAAGATGGAGAGGACAGTGTGATATGGAAAACGATGACTCGCTGTAACAACCCCTAAATAACACACAAGCTGAAAGGAGAAGAAGAAAGAAGGAGCTTGACTGACTTCTTCTTCTTCTTCTACTTCTTGAACACTTTGACTTCTACCTGTGAGGTGCTCAACTGTCTTTGGTTGTTCATGACTTCCAGGTTTCAAATTCCTCACTGCACATGTTCACAAAAAAGTCAGAAACATACAGGATTGAGACTGTAACCACCAGTCCTACTGCTCTCCATGGTTTAGCCATTGCCATGGTTACATAATGCAGTCCTCAGGTCTTCACTCGACTGACTTTGCTGCAGCTTAATGAACTGAAAAGCATGGGCACAAAACTGTGATCTGGTCAAGTCAGTTTTTTTAATCAAACCCAATGTTTTCCTTGATGAGTGTTTTGTCCTCATGAGGTGGAGTTGTCAAGAAAAGAAGTTATCAAGTAAAGGTGGAGGCAGGGACACATAGGTCAAGTTGTCAAAGACAGCTTCAATCAGTCAAGTGCTGAAGTTTTTTGCACCTGTCTTCCTGTCTACTCCATTTGCCAAATCAAACTCACCGTTATTAAACTCCTCTCTAAACTCTTCACTCCTGCACTGACGCAAGTCAACATTTAGTAGGGCTTAAAAAAAGAAAGATTTTTACAGGAAGGTATTGATTTCTGAAAATTACTTGTCTCGACGTAAAGGAGATCTAGGAGTAAGACTAATATTTCTTTCAAAAGAAAGAAATCATTTTCTGCACTTTCCTGGCAAACACTGACTGCTGGATAGAAGCAGCGCAGGTTTGACAATTTCTTTTTTTTTTTCTTCAAATTTCTCCCGCTGCCCAGGGTTTTTTGTTTTTATTTTTAAAAATTTCTTCTGGAGAGATCAGGAAAAGGCATTTAAAAGAAAAATCTTCCCTGTTATACTCCAGGGTTTCCTACAGTGTGTGATCGTGTGGTATGCATCCATTAACAGTCAGCCTTCAATCCAATCCAGTGCAAACTATTCCAGCAATGTGTCTGGGCCGTTTTCAACCATCACTTATGTGGTTTTTTGAAGGCTTATGAATGCATGCATATATTTGAATGTTTTAAAACAAGACATTCTTCGTTTTCAGGATGGCTGCAAAAACAACCTATTACACAACAGCTGAGCCAGAGAGCTGACAGGAACAGGAGCTAGGCGTCCATCGGTATCTATACTGATGGATGTTTCCTTTCAGCACTGGGCTTGTCCCACAATCACCTTGTTTATTTATGCTCCCCTTTCCCCTTAAGATACAATACACACTGCTGAGGTGGACGTCTGAGGAGCTGAAGGTCAGTGTTCGTTAATAATAGCTGAGAAAAAAAAATGTAAATATACATTTAACTCATCACCAAAATGAACAGTGGGCAGCTTTCTGTGCCTAGGGAGCAGTGGACTGGATGTACCTCAGTGATAACCTGGCAGCTGGTGGATTCGAACTTGGAACCCCCCAGAACTCAGACCGGTTCTTTAACCACCAGCCACCACTGCCTGTCTAAACTTTGCTAATCACAAACATTTATGATTCAACAACAACAACAATTTTATTGATTTAGCAGAATCCAATAAACATAATTGTATTGTTATTGCAATACTTATGAAATGTTGCCCATCCAATAATAAAGGTTTTGTTGGACAGATATTTCATAAAGCGTACCTCATATTTCTCCAACAATGTAAAAAATGACTACCTAATTTGCATACATTCATTGCCACCTGCTGGATCACAGCTGCAACTGCATAGATAGTGCCTGACTGGTCGCGCCAGAGCAAAAAGAGTTTGTGACGGACGGAAAGTCGATGCGTCCTCTTGATACACTGTAAAACCCCTAAAAAGTTGTTAAAACGCAGTGCACTGAGACACGCGCAATGTTTGTGAGTATGGCTATTTTATTGTGTGAGTTTTGTAAGAATTCATACTCAGGAGTAAACATTTTAACCGCCGATACTATGTTAGCCGTGTGCTAATACGAGCTGACTAGCTTAGCTTTGTCGATATGCTCTTTGGCTTGACGTTTCCGGTTACTTTTCAAGAACTGACTTAGATTAAAATAAATACAATTTAAGAGACACAGAGCCATAGGAGATGGATTCATAATTGGTTATTATCGCCAAAGGCAGCATTTGTTAAATTATATGTAACAATTTCAATGTAGTAATATTTATATTATAACTTTGTTGATAAAACTAATTCCAGGGAAACAGTGTTATTTCAAGCTTACCCATTTGCAAAGATTGTATGTTCAAAACAATGTGTTCTACCACACTATGTTATTTTTGCCATTGGCTGTTTCTACTGTGTTTCCGCTACAGTCACCTGCTTCATTGTGTTGTCCCTGTTTTTTGTTTTCTTAATGTACTCGACATTACAAGATTTGACATAGGGCTGAGTCTCTGTACACACTGTTGCACAGGCAGTGCATAGAAGTTGCACAAACATCCCATATCAATAATTAAGAAATGTTCATGGTGTCCATTAAAAAAAAACATAATTCTAGTTTTATTGTTGTTGTTTTTTAAGGATAGTTTGAATAGTACCAGTATCTAACATTAACTGCAATTTGTGTTGACTAACTATGGGGGCAACATCATGGTTTCGCAGCAACTGTACGTTGTTGTCTCATTCATGATTTGACTGATCAGATGGCGGTGTGTGTTCCAGGGTCATTTAGGAGTTTACATCTCGCAGATGGAGATTAGACTTTGTGTTGACATTTAACTGCATGTGAGATGAGGAAACAGCAGCGGGATGTTTGGAGTGATGCCTGAGTTTTGATTGGCATCAAATGCTGTAAACACAACAGAAGGAGCCACTCAGCGTTAGCCTCAACAAAGAAAGCTCATTTTGCCCACTTCCCTATTACCATATCAGAACTTTGACGACGTTGATAAGGATGTTATCCATCCGAATCTGTTGAGGCCGGTGACGTCAAGAGCTTTTTATCAGATCAAATTCTCACACTCTCCTCGGCTAAGTTGACAATTTGCAGTGGAACACTTCCTCTCTCAGTTTGGAGAGAAATGTCTTCCTTCCTTCTTTACTTTATACTTCCTTTCTCATTAGGCTGTGTTCAACTTCTATGTTTTTTTTATTTTTGCTATCCTTTTTCTGTTTCCCCTTTGTTCTTCCTGTTCTAAATTTTGTTTTGACATTTTAAAAAAATCGTAGACAGAATAATTGAAGCCATCTGAGTTTTTCCTCATACAATCCTTTTTTTTTAAATATTTCAACAGCATAAAAAATGTCAAGGTTTTCAGCTTCGTCAAATATAATAGTGCATTTTTGTTTGTTCCATATTTCAGCTAGTTGATGTCCTAGTGTAAAATATTTTATAAATTTGGGCAAAGGGAAAAAAAAAATCTGAGGGAAGTTGTTGTACTCGGGTTTCGTGATGTCATGTTTCTAGAACAGTGATATTTAGGTCTTTTTGGTACTGTCTTACTTTATGGTACTACAAAAACTATGTCTAAGGTAGTAAAGTAAATTCACTTATATATTTAACCCTGTAGCTTTGTGTGGGTGTTTTGGTTTGCATAGGTTGCTTTAACCAGTTACCTGAATTCTATTTGAACTTGATTGAGATTATCAGTCATCTAGGGCATGGTAAAGGTAAAAAAAAAGTTGTTGTCTCAAACAAGAAGATTCTTCAGTTCTAACTATTAAATCATAACAACCAGTTTGAAGAAAACTTACTTTCACACTCAAATTTGTGCATATAGCAAATGCTTTTATTCAAAGCCACTTACAAGATGAGGATTACTGGAGAAACTCAAGAAACCTGGCACCTAATTGTGCTCAAGAAAAGGTCGATGGTTAGAGGAAGACAGGGCAATTCAAGGACAGGATGTGCTCTCTGAAGAGCTCGGTCTTAAAGATTTTCTTGAAGACAAGCAGAGACTCTCCCATTCTGGTAGTGCTTGGTAGATCATTCGTCTAGTGTGGAAGACCCATAAAACAAGCTTGGATTGTCTTGGAGATGAAAATTGGGAATCTGGATAGCGTTCCTCCGATGAGTGGCGACATTGCATGGAAATGCAAGGCTTTATCCGATTATTTTAGTCGGTAGGAGCAGAGACCCATCAAGCACTCTGTAGGCTAGCAAAGGCTTTTTTAAATTTGATGCAAGCAGCTGTGGGTATCCAGTGAGACCCAGTGAGCAGGGATGGAAGATGTTCCCTTCTAGGCTGATTGAAGCTGAGGCGCAGCACTGCTTCCTGGACCATCTGTAGAGGTTTCACAGCATAGACAACACAGCCTGTTAGAGGGCTTGTTTAAATGCTAGCAAGAATTTAAGACAGTGACTTTGCAATCCTTGCAAAGCTATATGTAATCAAATACAAAACAAAATCAATGTATTGTAACTTGTAAAGTATTTATTTGCAAATACAGCACATACTCGTGGGTTTGCAAATTATCATTGTGCGCCAAGTGCAGGTGAACAGTTTAAATGGAAACAGGTGAGCTCAGTTATAAAAAGACAGTCTTCCGTAGCATTCCTTTACAGAACACAGCTACACTGCTTGATTCATGTTTTGCCTGATTTCAATCTGCAATCAGAAGTTCCTGCAGCGGTCCTCATTATGATTTCTTTAGAATTGTGTCATCTCATTAATTCATCAAAGTCAGTCAAAGCAGAATGTGGAGAGCATTAATCTCTCAGTGCATCAAGGAGAAATTGCTCCCTCATGTTTTCCACATCTGAACATCAACACAACAGCACCGGCTGCTCATTTCCCTGCACTTAACATCCCACGGGAGAAGCGAGGAAAGGCAAAACAGGCAGTGCTCTGCAGCCTTATCAGTGATTGCCTGACTAAAGCAGGCAGCAAATAAGCAGAGTGTCACACCAAAAACATTAGCAAGAGCACCGGAGCTAGAGTCAGTCAATCAAACCACAAAAAACCTTCTAATCAAGTGATTTCTTTAGCACGATTCCATTCAATTGCAATCCAATATTGGTTCACATGATAAAAACATCATGCACCACAGGTTTTTTGTACATGTGTTTGCAGTTTGCAGAAAAGTTAATCAATTGTGATAAAAGTCATGGTGATGGAGCAGATTATATGCAACTGTTGAAATGCAAGTTTATACTCAAGTAACATACAGTACAGGTTTGTTCATTACAATGGCAAAGAGAAATCAGTAAAGCAACCTTCTAGTAAAGACAAAGCAACTCCAGTGGTTAGATTTGGACTACAACCTTCTGGTCTGTAGAAATCATCACTCAGGACACCTGATTTTTTTTTCCACTCCAGTAATTTGTCTTAATGCAAATGTCATAACTTCAAAAAAAGCTTGGGCAGCAATTCTTCTTTTTCTTTCGGCTTGGACCTTTTTCTATTCATAGGTTGCCACAGCGAGTCGAGCAAATTTCCATCTCCCCCTGTCCTCTGTATCTTCTACTCTAACTCCAACTACCTCCATGTCCTCCCTCACTGCATCCATCAATCTCCTACCTAGTAGCTCCATCTCTAGGATCATTCTTCTACCAATGTATCCACTGTCCCTCCTCTGAACATGTCCAAACCATCTCAATCTGTCTTCTCTAGCTTTTTCTCCAAACCTTCCTGTCTGTGTTGTCCCTCTAACAACCTCAGTCCTGATCCTATCTGTCTCTTGTCTTCTACCTATTCCTAGTGTCTCTAATCGATCCATCATGACTGGTCTCTCAACTGTCCTGTAAAGCCTTCCCTTCACCTTAGCTGACTCTCTTCTATCACAGATCTTTCCTAACACTTTACTCCAGGTGTTCCATCCTTCCTGTACTCTAATAATTGTACAGCAATTAAACATGTTAAATCTTAATATACATAAAGATCCACCTGCGTTCCTGTTTCACACTTGTGTTTTGTGGGCACATTTACATGTGTATTCTTATATATAGACTGAAATGAATGGACCCCAAATTCCAATGTACCTGTGCTGCCTGTCTGAACCTCTGCAAATATTATTAACGTCTAAAGTCTTAGATAATTAGAAGTTAGGCTGTTGGCACGGTTGACCTTGCCTGTGGCAGTCGATCTGTGCTTCAACTTCTGCTTTTAATGAAATGTCAGGAAATCAGTTATGTTAGTGTTAATGACTGGTAATTATTTCAGACGTTACATCACATATTGTTCGTCCATTCTTAAATGTGTATCATAAATTTGCCAGATGGTGTGTTGGTTGCACAAAGCCTGGGCGCATTTTTGTATTCCCACTTCAATAATCACAAAAAAGGTAAAAGCATGAACGTGGGCAGAAAAATTATTATTGCTGAAAACGACTGCTTTCCAAAATTTTGCCTTTTAACCTTGTCTTTTCTTTTGTGATAACAGACTGCAACACAAGGTTCATATTTCTAAGTCGGTATCAGTATTTACACAACATTACACACAGACACACAGAGTCCAAATGTAAAAATAGCCCACCCTTCATAACTAGTTTGAAGAGTAGGCTGTCACGTGGCCCTCAGGCTGCCCCCGCGCCAACCGTTGCCTGGGAAACAGCGTATCAATGCTTACTAGCTAAGCACTTTCCTCTTAACTTGTTACTTTGACAACAGGAATGTCAGTTATCTCCGGTGGAAAAGGGAGAGGGAGAAAAGAAGTTTGACCATCCTTTTGTGCGTCCTCCTTGTTTCTTGTAACAACGATTGGAGCAGCAATAACTAAAAAGCAGTAAAGTGTAGCAGTAAATCAACACAGCTTCTCATTAACAGCAGTTCAAATGACCCCTTTAGGCATGCATTCCAGGCTGATGCTCAAACGTGTCAACACGTCGGCGTATCTTTAATGTGGCTCGTTTGGCTGCAATCTGATCTTCAGTGCAGTTCATACTTCAAACCTTGTAACTCCTTTTATGATTGGAGGATTTTTTTTCACCTTTCGTCCCCTGGTGCGTGGTCTCCACGACGTTACCTTGTGTGAAATAAGAACAGACCAGTTGAGACGCTCCTCTGAATGTCTCTCTGGCAGTTTTTATTGGTCCCAGTTAATAGGCTGTGTCTGCAGACCTGCTGGTGAAAGAAAAAGGGTTGGATTTAACAAAAGAAGGCGTGCATGTTTGACACAATTACATTTATTCAAGATGGGCAGAAACCAAAGTGGAGCCGGAGGTTCATTAAACTCACCCTTAAAGCCACTGGGCTGAATGGCTCTGTGTAGATTTATGAAACACAGATGAGCTGTCTCACTTCATCGTGATATAGAGATACTCAACCCCAAACCTATAGGCTTTAAAGCTCTTTAGGTACTCGACATGCCTTTCTCTTTAATAAGACAGCATTCCTTTGTCGAGCCGCCTTTCACGGCTTGTCACTCACTGTTGGTGACCAACGGAACCAAGACAAAGCATGAGAGGCCCCCAGGTGGGCGATGGAGAAGACATGAAAGAATAAATCTGTCAGACATCCAGATGTAGTCTCTGTTGTCCTGCTCTTAGAGCACTATTTTAAAATGTTATTATTATATAATATATACAAATAAGGTTTGGTTTGGATTTATCATATTTAATTGTAATTTTGATTAATCAGGATAAACATTATTAAATGTGTCCAAAATGTTCAGATTCATTCAGGGATAATTCCTCTTCATTCCTTGTCCATCTTCATCCCATTCTTATGTTTTGAATGGTAATTTTAAAGGGGTTTATATGAATTATGATATAGTGGTGCTTCCGATTTTGAACGTCTGAGCCCTCAACCCTCGACAAAAATGTACCTACTTTCGACTGAATTTCAACTTTCGAACGGCCCGCGTCAAGCGTCCTGGCATCCGCGCTAGTCTGAGTCAAGCCAAACTGCGTGCGTTCTTTCTCGTTCAGAACCTACGACCGGCGCCACTTCTTATTGAATTATTTCTTATGGGAAAAATTAATTTAGACCTTGACCACCAACCTGGAACAGATTAAGTTCGAAAGCTGAGGCACCACTGTATATATAAACAATTGTATATTTGTTTTAGTTTTTAAAAATGTTACAAAGCTCAGAAAGTTATGTATACTTTTTGATCATCAGTTATATTTACATTTTACAGCCTGTCCTTTTTTTTCTGTGGTATAGAATCCACACAACATTTTCCATATGAACTTGAACAAGATATTATACTTATAACTCCAGCAGCCATGTCAAAGTCTAATATCTAAAACAAAAAAATCAAATCCGATTCCTAATTTTAATTTTTATCTATCTCTGCCAGGACCATCTCTGAAACACTTGAGACAAAGATACCCCTGATAACAAAGTATGTTAGTAATTGGTCAGATTTTTTTTTTATTATTTCCAGCTTTTTTTTAGCTGGCAGCCAAATTTTCTTCCGTGCTTGTTTTTCCGATCTCGTCTTGCTATCACAAGTGTAAATGAGACCATACCGTATAAGGAGCTAAACCACATCAGTATCTACTGACTTTTAGGGATTTGCTCCACATGTCTGTGATGCTATGACCTTCTAGTGACTGCAGCCCATGAATGGCTAAAATTGTAAAATAAAAAATAAATAAAATATTTGCATTTGGCGTCAGAGCAGTGACGGGGATAGAGATTGGTATGGATTTTCTGGCATGTCTTATACGCGGCAGGTGACTTACCACAGGGATGTTGGGAATGTGGGAAGGAGGAATGTGAATCCTGTTTTTCTTCCAACCCCAGTGTCTGCTGCAAGAGACACAGTGGCAACCGGCCGGACCATTTAGGACTGTTTGTTTTGTTTTTGTAAATGTTTAGGAACTGGCTCTTCTGACAGGGAAGAACATAATTGTTGGCTCTCTCACTCTGTCTCAGGCTCACTTTCTACCTCTCTCTCCCCTTCGGAATCCTATGTCCCGCACAACTGTGAGGAAATCCAAACATGACGCCCCCTGGAGACCCAGTGGAGGAATGTGGAATGTGTACATATTTAGTTAAAGTGTGTAATAAGAGCACATGCTGGTCCAGTAGAGTCAACATAGTACAACATACGATATAAAGTACACAAGTCGAAGAATGAAGCACAGGTTAAATTGTTTACATTAAGCAAACCGCTGTGACATCGCAGTTAATTACACTGGCAATTGAACCAGGCCTGTGCTTAATGTCACCGATATTCTGGCATGGTTGAATTTGTTGGTCATAAATAATGATGTCACGACTTAAAAAGGCTCACATGCCACACATTTTTGAAGCTTGCGCTCATTACAATTCACATTTTCATTTAAACGTAACAGGCTGCACCTGATTGGCCCCTGGACGTCACCTCGTAGCAGGGCTGGACATTCGTGTTTTATAGGGACTCTGTTTAAGCGTAATACAAATGTTTACATGTCTGCAAATTTTGCACTTTACTGTAAAAGTCCAAGGCCAAATTAAGTTGTCTTGTATAAAGTTGTTTAAAGAAAGAGGAAAAGAAAGATGCTCAGCAGAATGGGTTGTGTTTGTGCAGCAACTTTTGTGTCTTGACAACCACCTGGAGTGCTTTTTATTAGAGATTCTGCCATTCCTACAATCAGACAACAGACAATACTCAGTGTCCACTTATGAAAGTGGACACAAGTAAAATTTACAGCTTTACTGCATTAAGGTCACATTCTCTTTATTCCTAAGAAGCTTTCAGAAGCTGTGCCAGAACTTCTGCTAACTTCTCAGTAGAGCAGGTCATTTCTTCGTACTTTTACTGGGCACATCCACAAAGTCATGCCTTTCTGATCTTTTAAACTAAATACATTACTGGTCACATGGTGTTCAATGTGATTGTCATCATTGAACATTCTCCTTCCCTCCTATGCAGCCAAGCAGCTGCAGTACTGGCCTCCTAAACAGTTACACTTCAGTTTGATACTGGCAAAGTAAATGTTCCCTCAGTATTGGCACTTGTGCTTCCAGACTGTAATAGTATTTACTGTAGGTAACACTATCACCTGTAGGAGGCCGGGGTCTAAGGAAATGTGTAACATATTCAAACATCTGTATTTACGCAGCACTTTTCTAGTCTTAATGAGTATTAAAACACTTCAGTCCAGAGTCACTTTACTCCATCACTCACTCGGTACCAGCCTGGTCCTGATCGAGATATGAATAGTTGTATCAGTGAAAGCAAACGCTGACAAAGTCTGTTTGTAAATAAACTCCTAGTTTGGGACGACGAGGGCTATTTCCTGTATTTATACAAGAGAGGATTCCTATCAAATTTAAACAACAACAATAATGTTTTTCTGGAAAGAACCTTCCTTGTCAAAGCATGTGTGCACACATGTGTGTTTGTGTGGCCTGTCTTGTTGTTCCCTTTATTTTTATCCAAGTTAATTGCAAGTTCCCCGACCGAGGTGTCACAGTTTCTAGTTAATGAGCCGAGTTAATACGAGTAGTTATCACACGGGACATAACATGGAAAACAACTATCTTAAAAGTCGCTGGTTGTACTGAAGATCAGTGGTCCCCAACCACTGGGCCGGGGACCAGTACCGGCCCGTGGGTGAATTGGTTCCACTTGATCCATACCCATATCAACAAAAGAACTGAACAATAGAATGGCTAGGATTCCATCATCAATAATGCAATTATATTTGATTAGGAAATATTTTCTCTGTGAAGACAACAACAATAAACTCAAAATGAGGCAAAGTATTGAGTCATTGATACAAGATTCTAACCTTTTATACCAGTCTGGTAGCAGAAAATAAATCGGTTGTGTGCACTTGAGAAATTCTTGTTGTGTTCATGCACAGTTAATTCAGGTAGGAAGATTTTATAGGTAGTAAAATATTTCAGAACACTGGAAATTTGATTTTATTAAGGGGTATTTATCTGCCACAGCTTAACGACCGGTCCGCCATGGGTCCGGCATTTAACTGGACCCATGGCAGGAAAAAAGGTTGGGGAACACTGCTGTAGATCAAACATTGGATTGTGCTTCATTCCCTTTATTTTGTGTTTGTTGAGGTTTTTGTCCCATTCCCAAATCAGTCGCTTCTTTTGTTTTGATATATGGTAATATATTTTACTATTTAACGCTGTGATGCAGTAGGTGAGTGACAGTTATCTGTGTTCACGAACACCAAGCATACATTGTGCAATTTTTTTTTTTATGTTTCCAATTGTGGCAGCATTCGGTTGCTCACACTGGACAATTGAATCGCAAGGTTTTGTCAGTTCTCTCTGTTTTGTCCTTCCTATCAATGTTCACACTGGTGGCATGGTGTGTTGGAGGAAATCCTGGGCAAATTGATTTTAAACACAATTTTCAAACCGATCGAGAGTTAGTTGGGAGTCGATTGTGAGATGATAAACGGTTGTCGACTCAGTGAAAGGTTGGGCTTGATCACCGATTGTCGAACAACTGAAAATTTTGTCAAAAATAACATAATGTTAACTGGGCTTAAGTGAGTTTAGGTTTGCAGTGAAAATAATGATGTAATTCAAGGACCCCTGTAGATAGATTTATGTTTTCCATTTCTTTCTCAAGATCTTTTCTGCAGTAGATCTTGCTGACAGATTTGACACGTTGTGGACCTCAGTTTAAAACATGCCCAAAGATACTTACTGATAAACTACTAAAAAAAGTTGCACTCAGTCTAAATCTGTTTGTGGCAGATTTCTTGGTACGAATTGGCAGAGATGTGGTGAAAAGAGGTTTTGGGGCTTTTTTTAGACCCACCCTCACCCTTGTGTGCTCTTGTGGTTTTCCAGCAGCTTTCAGCTCTGCTGTCCTAAAAAGACACATTGACAAATGTTGGCACGGGAACACAGTGCGACAGAGAATAAATGAGTTTGAGGCTCATGTTTTTCAGCCTGTCTTTTGTCAGGTGACCCTGCTCCTTGTTGGAAATCTGTGTCCACAAGGCAACAGCAAAAGTAAAAGCAACTGCCTGGGAAATGTCAACAAACCCCCCTTTCCCTCTTGTCAGCCCCTAACTCCCCCTCCTCTTCCCTGTCCTTACTTGACAGACCACCAGTAAACTGTAAATTCTGTTCAAACAGCGGTTACCATCACACTTAAAGTCACAGCAGGTGTCAACGATGTCTTGAAATTTGCACAGAGCGAGGACAGATTCAGGGAAATGATCCTATTATGCAGCAGTCCAGCAACAGTCAATATGTCTCTCTGTCTCTGTCTGTGCCTCTGTCTGTGTGACAATGGCTCATCTGGAGCATGTGTCCAAGGTAAACATGCAGCAGAGCTGACACATAAGGAGACACTAAATGTAGCCAATTAGATGTTAGATCGACTTACAAAAGGAATGTTTTATGTTTAGCCTAAGATTCATGGATATCATGTGGATGTGTTGGAACATGAGGTAGTAAGAAAGTGATGAAGGAGGTCTTTATTTCTATAAACAGACTTCTAACTCCCAATTGGCCCTACAAGAAACTAGTAAAATCTTCTTAGATTCCATGAATTCATCACGTGTCTTCTCTTTAAATAACTGAAATGCCTCAAATGTTGGCAGATAACCTTGAATTTTAGTACGGAACATTGTTACTCTGGTGGATGATTTGTGGGGAATTAATGTGTTGCACCCTTCGCAGACATGCACCTTTTTTATCCTAATGGATATCAATGATGTGGTAACATATATGATATCTTGCCACATAAGATATTTAAGGGTAAATATTGTGTTAATACAATTTGATGAGTTCTTTATTTTGTATTTTTTCCTATATTCATCTTTCATTTATATTTCTTCAGGCGGCTGTTTGCTTTTTTCAGTTGCATATTAGGAAAGCAAGATTACAACTATTTTTAGGAACATTTTGGCATATGTTCATATGAATTGATCAACTGACTTCCAGTTGTCAATGAAGATTCTCAGTCATCCAGGACGTGGTCCAGGCTAAAGGGTTTAGTCAGGCAACTGGATATTACGTTTTTTGGAAAAAAAACATCTCATCTCAATGGTTCACCTGAAGTTTGATACCAGTTGTTGGGTGTGTAATTCCCAAAAGGTGCTGCAGGCCATTTCACCTGGTCTTAAAACTCTGACCTATTTGTAACCATGAACAGTTAAAAGTTTAATGATAAATTTGGTACGCTATAAATAGTGAAGGAGCTAAAGAGGCTGAGATTCTCTTTAGGACACCACAATGGACAGGGTCAGGAATGAGGTGATTAGAGGGACAACATAGACAGGAAGGTTTGGAGAAAAAAGTCATCCAGGACGTGGTCCAGGCTAAAGGGTTTAGTCAGGCAACTGGATATTACGTTTTTTGGAAAAAAAACATCTCATCTCAATGGTTCACCTGAAGTTTGATACCAGTTGTTGGGTGTGTAATTCCCAAAAGGTGCTGCAGGCCATTTCACCTGGTCTTAAAACTCTGACCTATTTGTAACCATGAACAGTTAAAAGTTTAATGATAAATTTGGTACGCTATAAAAATAGTTAAGGAGCTAAAGAGGCTGAGATTCTCTTTAGGACACCACGATGGACAGGGTCAGGAATGAGGTGATTAGAGGGACAACACAGACAGGAAGGTTTGGAGAAAAAGCTAGAGAAGACAGATTGGGATGGTTTGGACATGTTCAGAGGAGGGACAGTGGTAGAGGAATGATCTTAGAGATGGACCTACCAGGACAAAGAGGAGATTGATGGATGCAGAGAGGGAGGACATGTAGGTGGTTGGAGTCAAAGTAGAAGATACAGAGGACAGGGGGAGATGGAAAATGTTGAATTACTGTGACCACCCCTGAAAAGGGACAAGCTTTTAGTTTCTTCTGTTTTGCTAATCACAAGAGTTCTGCTAGTTTAACTGTATTGTAAGTTTAGGAAACATTGTTATGGTGCTTAAGAAGACGACTCTGACAAACAAACACAATGATGAAACATTTAGGTTTAGTTACTAATTTTTATTACCATTTAATACAAAAACATCAGTGTATTGATGCAGCCCCTTCCCTCAGCCATCGTCCTCCTCCTGCTCAGCCACAAGAACGTCCACTAACACCAGCTCAAAAAAAAAAAGTCACGCATACAAAAGAGAACTATGCACACAAAACAAACACTGGCTTTTTTTCTCAACTACAAATGAAACAAGTTAGACAAATTAGAAAACAAGCCCAGGATTTTTTTTCCATTTCTTTTTTTACAAAAAGTGGAGCAGCCTATAGGCAACACTAAAAGGGGCATTTATAGTCTCTTAATGGCATCATCGATGTCTGACATCTGGTCCTTGAGCTGGTTCCATTGTTCAGGATTGAGGGAGATACCTGCAAAGGAGACAGAAATAACGCTTTCATTTCAAACCACTAAAAGATCAAACATCGTGCTGTGATTATCACACAGATATGAAAAGTGTGTGTGACACTTATTGGGAGGAATTTGCAGCATGTGCACTCATTACCTTTCTTGCCCGGCTTCATCTCCCCGTCTGAGTTCATCCAGTACTCTCTGATGTCAATCAGGACTTTGCCTTTGAACTCCCGCACACTGACATACCTCATCTTTCCGATCTGAAAGGAGAAAACCGGTTGTCAACCGCTGTCAGCTGCTCCGTCAGAAGTTTCCTGTCTTTTAATCACCGTCGAAGATTAAACAAAGAAGTAAAGGCTGAGCCTGTTCCTTGTTTAAAGAATTTAGGGGGCTTCTTAGTCCTTTGGCACAAGCTTTTTTTTATTTGAGACAAGCTGTCTGGAGACATTTTGTCATTTTACAGCTGCGGGTAGTAAATCCTATAAGGTTTCATCCATCAGGTATCACTGAGGATGATGCCTTCATTTTGAACATCTGCAACTCCAACCTGACTCTTTCACCAATTTCACTCAACTTGGTTCAAGCAGCTCATTCATTTTCTTGGAATTTATTTTGAAAAAAAAATAAAAGATAAAAAACGGTAACTACTGTAACTGCTGTCCTACCCACATCACACAGTGTCATCTGTAGTCTTGCCAACATCCCATTTCTCTTCAGCTAAAATTTCCCAAAGTCATTTAACATGTGTTCAGGCGTCTCCTACTTTGAACACTGGCTGCTGATTGGAATTGAACCATTAGAAAAACTACTATGTGACCTGCAGGGCTCAGATCCGTCTGCTCATATTAGGGTTGTCGGTCCATACAGTTTGCCATCACCCCCACCACCTACTGCTTCCTGTGGTTTGCTTATCCGTCCCAAATATCGCCGCCAAATGTTGCCCACTTTCCTCCAAATAATGCTCTTCCCATCTGATTTCGAATATTTCACATTTAATTGTCTTTACTGGCCTTTTTTTTTGTTTTTCCTTTGCCAACAGTAGATATACTCCAGGAGATACCCACCTGGAACATGTTATCCTCTCCACTGCCCCCAGATGAACCACCTGGCTTAGAGCTCTCCCCACTTTTTGCTTTCTTTGATGGTTTCTCTGGAACACTGGCCTTCTTTCTTTTTGCCTGAAACAAATAGACACATTTTTACTATTTGAATGTGTTAAGGAAGGAAGGAAAGCAAATTGTAAATTCATTGCAACCTACACACCACTGCACACAAAGAAATTTGTCATCATTTGCCATCACCAAAGTGAACAGTGGGCAGCTTATTGAGAGCAGTGAGTGGGGACGATGCCATGCTCAGTGGCAACCTGGCAGTTGGTGGATTCGAACCTGGAACCCTGCGGACCCCAATCCAGTTCCTTAAGCACTTAATTTGGATGTTAAGAGTCAAAACAGAACATGTTCTGACAGTCTGGTCGTTATCCTCTTGCCATAAAATGTGGTATGTGAGATGCCTGTGCTGTCCCTTTCAATAAAATCAGGACTTAACTTTTATTAATGGTGTTTGACTCAGGTTTCTGGAATTAACTGCCACAGCAAGGGAGAGAATTCATTGTTTTGTCAGAAAATCACAGAAGTTAAAAACAAACCTTCTTCTCCACTTCACTGTCGGAGTCGCTTCCAGATGTGGAAGAGAGCACTTCCTTTGATTTTGGCATTCTGTTGAGATAGAGGTCAAACAGTTGAATAAACAGCGCCCTCGGGTGTATGTTCAACGATAACACATGCAGCCAGAAGACATCTCGACTATTCATTTCTCTATTACGAAACCCTTGAACTGCTAAAGCAGTGGCTTTATGAATACAAATGAAATGTCACCTCAATTATGAACTCCAAAATATCTCGAACAAACTCTAATGTACACCTTAATGCTCATCTCTGTATAGCTGCGTACCCTCCAACAAAATTAGAAAACGTTACCTTCAGTGTGCTCTATCTAGTATCATGACGACTTCACTGTAAAACACATTATACACTAGAAAACAACCGAACAGAACTGGCTGGATGTCCCACAGAGATTCTTTTGAGACACAAACAACGATTGTCATGGAACAATGTGTCCACGACCACTGCACGTTGTTCGTCCAAAGAACGGCAAATGCAAAAATGTCGGATAAGGGGGTGGGGAGTGTTGCCTTAAATTAACAGACCACCGTATATTTATTAAATATTCTTAAATTGAACATATTACTTTAGAAATATATCAGTGTTTTTCCTAGTACAGTGAATGTTTAGTGTTGCTTGTCTTTTCCAGTGTGTGGAACTGAAGCAGTTCCCCATTGCTATTTTCCTCAGTAACAATATAAGGGTTGCAGTCGCGTTTACACTATAATAACAGTATTATCATACTGTTATACTATTTCATTCTGCCCGACAATATAGTGACAGACTCTGAGTTTCACGTCATTGCAAATACCTTTTGCTAATCCTGAGAATAAGGATGACCACGGGGAATAAGGATGACCACGGGGAATAAGGATGACCACGGAGAATAAGGAGGACCTCGGAGACTAAGGATGACCAGGGAGAATAAGGAAGACCTCGCAGACTAAGGATGACCACGGGGAAACGAAACCACGGAAGTTGAGCAGCGACGTTAAACCGCGCTAACTGCACACTTTAGCTGCGGCGGCTAACGTTAGCACGAGGAAGCTGCGTCGCTGTCGACTCGGTTCGCATTCTGTCCAGCGGTGACACTGTCTATTACTTGCTTAGTCCTCAAACACACACATTTCTTGATATCAAGACAAAAACATATATGAACGAGCTTCATTATATGACGTTTTAAGTCATGAACGCTTACATGACGAGATGCAGTGCTGAGCCTTTCTTTGCCGGAACCGGAAATTAAACTTTGGGATCAGCGTTCAGGTGCTTTTTCATTAATCGTTTCTTTTTTTGTCTTTCGATAAAGGAAAAATTATATATTTTTTATATTTAATTGTTTCACTTTAACTTCATTATATGGGAAATGAAGAATATAACAAAATATAATTGCGACTTATGAGGAGACAAAACAACTGTAATATTGGACACATTATTACAACAAAGGCAAGATACCTTAAGAAGAAATCCCTTAAATAAAATAGCAGATGGTGTTCATGTGTTATTCACCAAAGATTTAAACGGAACAGTCATCTTGTTAAAAATCAAAGCCAAATGTCAAAGTCAATTTCTTTATTTTACTACTTATACTTTACTTGGTGTGTGTAGAGGAGAATGTTCATATTAAGCACAATTCAATGGTAAATAAATAGAGATATGCAACTGAAAAGAATATTTTACAAAACTGGAAACTCAGGTTCCACGAATCGTGGAGTGAAGCATGTCTTGTTCACAAACTCTGTTCAATAAAACCGACAGACTGGCAAAGAAGGGAATTTTAAGATAAAATGTGTGGATAAATATAAAATCAGTAGACACAGCCTTGTTGGTTCTTTTTCTGCAATTGGATAAAGATGTCTAGCACATCAGAAATAAGGTATAAGTTTACAAGATGCACTTATGTCCTAGTGATATCAGAGATATCGACATGTAGAATCTTTAGAAATTGTATTTGAAAAAAAAAACAATGTACATTTTTATTCACCATTTTCAGAATTTTTTTTTTTTTTTTTTTTCATTAATTTGGTAGAAGACCCAAACAAAAAACAAACATCTCTAAAAGTATGCTTTGCAGTGGGGTGATGTTTTTTAGAATTAGGATAAATATATGAAAGACCATATATGCTGATTTTAAGCATTTTAATAGATTATAATGTCCAAAGGTAAATTATAGTCACAAAGCAAACATTTACATTTATGCATCTAGCAGACACTTCAGTCATAGTGACTTACAGAAAATAATTAACATTATCAAGCATGTGGTTCCTCTGAGAACCTAATCCAAGACTCTCTTCTTCCAAGGCAGACATGTAATTAATTGCTACACTATGGAAACAAACAAACCCAACTTTTTTTTTCAAATTTTAAATACAAACATGGCAAAAGTCTCTTGTTTATTTGAAGAGATTTGAGGAGGTTCTGGGTGTTAAAAAGCAATGTTTTTGTCTATTTTGGGTTTTCGTTGACTACTCTTGTAATGTTGTCATTCATACTAGCTGCATCTTTGAGAGCCTGCATCACCAGAGCATTATTTCTCTTGGTCTCTTCTTGTGCTTGCTTTAATCCAGGCATGTTCTGTTGAAGAGCAGAAAAAGCCATCAGTCATTCATCTACACCATCACCAGGGGCAGCATTCTCCACAAATGCCACCCATGATGCCTTCCTGTGGGTGGTGACCCCACTGAATGGATCCCACATCATGACATGAAAGTATAATGTTAATGTGGCACACAAGATTTATAGAGGCGGTTCACAGGAAGTCATGGACACTGAAAGTTGTCAGGTTGTATACACTCACTGGTAAAACTGTTCTGGGTGATTGTGAGTAATTGCAAAATAGCCTTTATTGCACACATTTTTCTCATCCATGAAGACCAGTGTTGATGTACTGCTGGGTTGATGAGGTTCTGATAATGCGTGCTCATCAGAAAATAAATAGATTGTAATGATCTAAACCTCAGACCATCACAGCAAATGTATTTTTACAGATTGATGTACTGTTCTACAGTGCAGCATTGTGCATTTCACTATTGTAAATTTTTATATTGTATAGATTTACTCTCAACACATTTTGGTTTATTCTTTAGTTCTCATTAACCATGTCCACAGACATATTCTGTTTTATTTTCTTCACTGATGTATTATGCAGAATCAATGGAAAACAGTTTTAATAAACCTTTATATTGGCCCCAGTAGAGGGAACTTACTTGAGTTTGTCCCGGTTTACATTTAACCATCAGTCCATACATCTTTGAGCACAACACTTATTAATAAATCTGTAAAACGTATATACAGGCTGACCTAATGGACATCTGCTTAATAATACACAAACACCTGATTATCAATTGACAAATGATACAATCTTCAAAAACACGACACACAACATTAACGAAACGCTAAAAGCGCAGACACACAACCTCATAAAGCAAACCGAAGACTAACAATAAATACCAAACAGACACACACGCAATATTCTTAGATAACACCGCGGTGAACTACATTATTACTTATGTCACCTTCAGTTGATCTTTCCTCTGTTCTTCTCGTGGAGAAATTAGAGCCCAGGTCCCAAAACCAGCTCCTAGTATCACGACCATGTAAACGGTGCTCACAATTGTCCGGACGCCGCTCATTCTGGAGGCTGACGGTCGCACATTACCGACCAGAACGACGTACCCGTCTGACAGAAAACACCTTCCAAACTTAGGTAGCAGGTATGACAACAAGACGAGTTGAGTAACAGGATGAACCGCTGCAGTAGCAAAGCATGATGGGATTTTACGTTTTTTTCGACGCTTGATTAAGAAATCACAACGATGCGACACTGCCCTCTAGTGGCTTGTGTATGAGCCAGGCGATATTATATTAAAATGTGACGCGTGAAGGAGTTGAAGAGACTTGGTAATTTTCTCTTTAAGAAGTTTCGCATCTCGCCCATAAAAGGCTTCTTTGGGTTCTGAAAAAGCCAAAATGTATGTCTAGTTACTAAATGGAACTGTCTTAGACATATTGTATTATTATTATTATTATTATTATTATTATTATTATTATTATTATTATTATTATTATTATTACATCTTTATTGTGTGGAAAAATGCCTACTGAAAAACCCTCAAAAGTGCTTTACACTTGATGGCAATAGTTAAGGTGACGGTCCTTCATTAGAACATCATAAAACAGAAATATTTCGTTCTGCTTCAGGTAGTTCAGGTAGTCATATTTAAAAAATATTATTATTGTTGTTGTTGTCAGCGTCATCATCTAAATGTCGAAACGAGATGACTATGGATATTATGGTCGAACCACAAAATGTATATTTACGTTCATCATTGCGTATTATTAGCATTACTGTAACATTTTCGGTTACCAACCAACGTATTTCAAAATAAAATAATAACGACGGAAGACAACTCGCACGACTAATTAGTTTATCGGTCATTTATTTCTGCACATGCGCAGCTGCGGCCTCATTTCCGGGTACGACATGTATTATAAATAGGCTGGTGTAGAACTCGGGTGTCGGTGGAATATACGAAACCAATGATTCCTATATGTCCTGTGGTCTCCTTCACCTATGGTGAGTATGACTGAAAAATGTCGTTAATGTTGTGTTGTTCTAACGACATATGAAGTGTTCATGTACTGTCAAAGTGCAAGGTTAGCGGCGAGTCCTTGGAAAACTCACTACCAGCTAACGCTAGTGCTAAGCGAGCTCTCTCCTGTATGTGTGTCTGTCCTCTGCAGTGCCTAGCCGGCTTGGTGAAGATGCCAAAATGGCTACCGGCAATTATTTTGGATTTACCCATGGCGCTGCTGCCCAGTACAGGTGAGATGACCTGTTGTTCCGTCTTTTAAAAACCGTGGTGTTTTTCTGTGTTGTGTAGGTTTATGCAGTCAGACTCCATTGTTCAGGCTGGGGGAGGGGGCGCTGCTCTCTCTGCTGCTGCAGTGCACACTGTACACAGCACTGCGTCACTCAGCCAGACCGCTGCCTGGGCTGATAGGCGTTAAAGACCTTTTCTATTAGCTCTTTCAAACCAATTAATAACTTTACTTTTGCTCTAGGAGGTGCCTGAAAAATAATGATTTACTTTTAGTGTAGATAGTTGCAAAAAATGGTTTGTTTCATTTGTAACTGTAAATATTATACAGTGTCCGAACTTAGGTATCACCTTACACAATAACTCCAGCGCATTCAGCCCAAGTACAACATCATTAATTTACTCCCCACAACACTAACAGAGGTCAGCCAATCCAAGATCTCCATCCAATCACTTGGGCAGGGAAGTGTTGCACCCTGGACAGTATAGACCAGAGCCCGTGGATCGATATTTTGTGGTCCCCACTTTGATGTGAAAGTTGAATTTGTGGGGAGCACACAGAATTTACTCCAATTCAATGCTAAAAAGTGGTTTTGTTGGAGACACTGCTGTAGATAAATGTATTATAAGATTCGTCTAAAGTGTAGTATTACAGTGGGAAACAGAATTTCTTAAAATTTAATTTCCACCATTTTTTTTTCTTGTAAGTGCTAATGCAGCCCTTTGGCAAAATGACAGTGGGGTCTGTGGCCCTGAACTTACCTCACAAATTATTTACTTATTGTGACTTAATTATGTCACAAAGAATGCAATTTTCTCCACGGAAAGATGTTTAGTATCTCATCCAAAAGGCATCTTTGGGTTCTGAAGAAGCCGAAATGTATGTCCAGATGCTTTATGGAACTCCTAAACCTTAACCGTGGCCTGGATGTCAGTTAACCTTTTTAGACATAGCATCTTTATTGTGGGGAAAAATGCCTCCTGAAAAGCACTCTAAAGTGCTTTACACATTAAAAATTCCTGCTGGATGGCAAAAGTTGTGGTCACTGTTATGTTAGATGGTCATTCACTAGAATATATGAAATCAGTTGACAGAATATAGAGTACATGCACTCATAAAAGAAAAAGCTGAGAAATTCAGACAAACATAATTCCAAAAATGTTTTTACCATCAAAGAATTCTATTTTACTTGAAAGTACAGAGGAGATCTGACCACTTAAAAGGTCAAAAGCATTCATCTTAAATAAGTACCTGACTTCCAATCACAAATACGAAACAATTAAGGACATTTTTTAATGAAATCCACGCTTCTCTCATCCTCATGTTTCATAGGTTTTTCTTAATTAAAATTATATACAAATATAGAACTTTTAACAAACTGTTGGTTTGAATGAACTGAATATGCACCTAATTAAAAATAGGTAAACACCATATCCTTAATACAAAATGCAGTGGTAAATACAACATTCTCATCGAGTAACACCTTCATCCCTGCTCGGCACAATTTTGCTCCTTAGAGGAGAATGAAGGAAAACAGATGAAGCCTGAGAGCAGCCACTCAGTAAATGACTTTCCAAAGACATAAGTGTCTCCTACTCTGTAAATAATTTATCTTGTATCTATCCATGCTAGTATCCAAGATGACTAGTGGTTAGTTAACTCAAAGACTGGTATACCCTTATAGAAATAAAACGGATGCTAGCAATGAACTGGCAGGTTACGACTGTTGGTGATGTTGATATAATTGACTGATGAAATATATATTTTGTAATGGCATATTTGGATAATTCACTCAAGAAAATTAATAGTTGTTGTAATATGCTTTGCTGGAACACACTCTACACAATTTCTGACTATTGTCATCTTAATGCTCTTTACCAGTCATCAGCCAACTGCGGGGGTAGCATACACGCACCCCACTACGGTGGCCAGTTACACCGTCCATCAAGCTCCTATGTCGGCACACACCGTGGCAGCAGCGTACGCTCCCACTGCAGCCACAGTAGCTGTTGCTCGACCTGCGCCTGTTGCTGTGGCAGCTGCTACTGCTGCAGCTTATGGGGGATACCAGCCAACGCACACTGCCACTGACTATGGTTACGCGCAGCGCCAACCTGAGGTGCCTCCACCACCACCACCAGTAACTTCACAGAACTACCAGGTATAAATACGTCCTGTATCTATTAATAATGGTCTGTTTTCAGAGGCGTCCAACTTGAGGACTGTTTTGGGAAAAAAAAAGCCAATCAATATTTGCATGCTTCATATACAGGAAAAAGAACCCTTCATGACTTGATTTCATTGTTTTTGTTTACTAAATCAATTTGAAAATGTATATTACATGTATATTATTACATATTTACAGGTTTGTAATTATAAACCATGATGTCATGATGCACCAGTGGTTCTTAATTATAGATTCTATTTCTGGTTCATCCATCTACATCAGGCATGTACAAACTGTTCCACAAAGGGCCATTGTGGCTGCAGGTGTTTGTTCCAACCACGCAGCAGCACACCTGAGTTGACAGGTTTAATCGACTGAACTCAGTCATCCACCTTTTGTGGAATAGTTTGGACATGCCTGATCTACATGGTAGCACCAAAAATAAAATAAATGTATTTTTCTGGTACCTATATACATTTCCTATACTCATTTCATCAATATCTACAGGATTCCTATTCGTATGTCCGCTCCACCGCTCCTGCTGTAGCCTATGACAGCAAACAGTATTACCAGCAGCCAACTGCTACGGCTGCCGTTGCCGCTGCTGCGCAGCCTCAACCAAGTGTTGCAGATTCCTACTATCAAACAGGTTTAAAAGAATGTTCTCAACATTTTATACATTCATTACAAACATCCGTTAACGTATATTTATTATTTATTCAAATTGTTTTTAGCCCCTAAACCAGGATATAGCCAAGGAGTAACCTCGTACACCCAAAGCCAACAGACAAGACAGGTTACAGTAATAAAGCCTGCAGCTCCTAGTCCAGCCTCCTCGACATTTTCCATCTACCCAGTGACGTCCACTGTACAGCCTGTGGCAGCTGCCGCCGCTTCTGTGGTCCCGACTTACTCTCAGAGTCCAACCTACAGCACCAATGCAGTCACTTATTCTGGTCAGTTTGCTCAATTGATGAAACACAATTGTTCAGGCAAAAAAAACTAAAAGAAACTGAGTTGTTTATCATTTAAATTGTTGTAGAACAATAATGTCTAATAGGGTTTTTAGTTTTGGTTTTTATGTGTTTTTCTTTCATCTTTAATTTATTAGGAACCTCATACTCCGGCTATGAAGCAGCCGTTTACTCAGCTGCCTCCAGCTACTACCAACAGCAGCAGCAACAGCAAAAGCAGGCAGTTGCAGCCGCAGCGGCAACAGCAGCATGGACTGGAAACACTTTTACTAAAAAACCACAGTTTCAAAGTAAACAGATTAGACCGAAGCAACCTCCTAAACCTCCACAGATTCACTACTGTGATGTCTGTAAGATCAGCTGTGCTGGCCCTCAGGTGAGAAGATTCATACGTTAAAAACAATTCAGTTTTCTCCTATTTATATGGGGGAAAAAATGAATATAATAATTGTCTGACGGATTTATGAAAACTTTTAGACTTATAAGGAGCATCTGGAAGGGCAGAAACATAAGAAGAAGGAAGCAGCTCTGAAGGTTTCTCAAAGTAGCAGCAGCAGCAGCAGTAGTGGAGGAGTGTTGGCCCGCAATGCTCAAAACCAGCTTCGCTGTGAACTTTGTGATGTGTCCTGCACTGGTGCCGATGCCTACGCTGCTCACATCCGTGGAGCCAAGCACCAGAAGGTATGAGTGGCTGTTATCACACTCCCTCAAAAGGAGTCTTGAACCTTTAGATTTGTCCAGGGCAACTGTTTTTCTACTAACTTAAATTTCTTGGCACTAGGTGGTGAAGCTTCACACCAAACTTGGAAAACCGATCCCATCAACTGAGCCCAGCATGGTCACGCAGACATCCTCCTCCACTACAGCTGCATCAGCTAAGACCACCGCGTCCACCATGAGCAGCTCCAGCACCAGCATGTGTGTGGCGGCTTCCTCATCTGCAGCCACCAGCTCCAGCCCCTCCTACTTGAAGCCAGTCAGCATAGTCAGCAGCGGAGTCACAGGAGTCAAGAGTGCATTAAACAACAGCCACTCTGCTGTCAACTCTGCATCAGCTGTTAAGAAAGTGGCCATCCCCAAGATTAACTTTGTCGGTGGAAATAAACTGCAGACCACTGTCAAGATGGATGAGACAAGAGCAGAGACCAAAATGGAAACCTCCAAACCTCTAACACCCACTACTGGTGTTCAAGACCCCAAAACTGACATTACAGATCTTTCTGCGTCTGCTCTGGCTGGTCTTCAGAGCGACGTTCAGCCTGTTGGTCATGATTACGTTGAAGAAGTAAGTGTGGACAAATGGGGACATTTGCTGATGCAAATTAGTAATCTCCTTAACATCTGTTTGTAACTTGTGTCTAGGTTCGAAATGATGAAGGCAAAGTCATACGCTTCCATTGCAAGCTGTGTGAATGTAGTTTCAACGACCCAAACGCAAAAGAGATGCATCTTAAAGGACGACGGCACCGCCTGCAATACAAGGTTTGTAACTTAGCGGTGTTTTAAGGTAAGACATCAGAAACAAACAAATTCAAATTTATGCAAACATATATTAATATTTTTTTAGAAAAAAGTCAACCCAGATCTTCAGGTAGAGGTGAAGCCAAGCATCCGTGCGCGTAAGATTCAGGAAGAGAAGATGAGAAAGCAGATGCAAAAGGAGGAATACTGGAGGAGAAGAGAGGAAGAAGAGCGCTGGAGGATGGAAATGAGGTATGATATCCTAATAATCTCTCTCTGAACTATGCTGGCTGACCTGGGTCTTATCCAAATAGTTCAGTCTGATAACTGTTTGTGATTATTCCCCTGCCAGGCGTTACGAGGAGGACATGTACTGGAGACGCATGGAGGAGGAGCAGCACCACTGGGATGACCGCCGTCGTCTACCCGATGGAGCGTATCCACAGGGACCTCCTGGACCCCCAGGTCTACTAGGAGTCAGACCAGGCATGCCTGGTCTGCAGCCTCAAGGGCCTGTGGTAGGAATTCATGTTCACTAGTTTAGTATATTACCAAAGACTAATAATTTTTATAAATCATGTGTTAAACAACATTATAGCTGTACTTACATGAAGAAAGGACAACAGGAATAACTACTATCATCTAAATGAACAAGTCAGAAGGAGGAAATTATTAATCATTGACAAACACATTGATAAAGTGAAGAACTCTGCGAGACAAGTATAAATGTGCTTTGTTTTATGATCATTTTAATGATCTTTCCAATTATGCATACAAACTACTGTTGATGTGCATGATTTTATTATTAATATTATTGTTTTATTTAAATATCAGTGCTGATTTGATGAAAATGTATACATACCATGTCTTTTAGCCTCCACGGCGTCCTGACTCCTCGGACGATCGCTATGTTATGACAAAGCACGCAGCTATCTATCCATCAGAGGATGAGCTCCAGTCCATCCAGAAGATTGTGTCCATCACCGAACGGGCCCTGAAGCTAGTCTCAGACATCATCACAGACCAAGACAAGACCAAAGAAGAGGACAAAGAAAAGAAGGAAGTCTGTAAAGACAGGTGAGATCTCACCTCCCAATGCCTGGCTGCACAGCTTTTGCTCAGTGGATTTTTTTTACATGCATTTTTACATCCTATAACTGAGACTTGAAGCTCTATGTAGTTTTAAAGCAAACTTTTTGGGTTGGGTGACTTACTGCTTTGCATTTATACTAATAAAATATACCTTGCTTTTGTCCAGAGCCCTGAAGGGAGTGATGAGAGTAGGGGTTCTGGCCAAAGGTTTGCTTCTGCGTGGGGACAAAAATGTCAATTTGGTCTTGCTCTGCTCAGAAAAACCCACCAAGAGCCTTCTGACCCGCATTGTTGAGCATCTTCCCAAGCAGCTAACGGTACTGTTGTGACTAGTTTTCCTCCCCTTTGTCGTAACCATAAATGAGAGCTGTCATTGTCATTGCCATCTCCGCAATCACTTTCAGGTGGTGACGCCAGAGAAGTATGAGGTCAAAGGATCCATCCAGGAAGCAGCCATCATCCTGACGTCCTGCACTGAGCCAAAGATGCAAGTGACAATCACGCTGACGTCACCTATCATCAGAGAGGAAACTGGTCGGGATGGAGGTTGGAAAGCTCCTCAAAGCCTTTTTCTCATTGCACCTCTTTTCTTGTCCCTCTCCTCTCCCCTCTATGAAATCAGTTTCACTATGTTGGTTGACATCTTGAAGAGCACTGTCCTGCTGGCACTCCACTTTGGTTACTAGGTTGGGCCCCTCCACCTGCCCCTCGCCCTCTGGAAGTTGGCACTTTGTAAATAATTCATTTTGATTTTTTTTTCCTAAAATTACAAACGACGGGCCAAGTGAAGAAGTGCAATCCGTCATTGCTGCTGACATCAGTTGTGGTTTCTCTCCATCAGGGCGTAGCACTAGGACAGGCTTAGCTTAGCCTCTTATTTAAAAAAAAAAAAAAAAAAGTTAAGTACAAAACCAGTAAATAATGCAGGTTTATGCTGACACCAGGACACAGATCAAGTGTATGAGATAACTTAAAAGAAGTGCCAGCAGTATTGCTCTTGTGCTTTTGGCGCTGTAACTCTTACCTCTCAAATGCTCTCTTTATCCTTGAAACAAGCATGATCAGTGTTTGCATTGTGTTAAGTCTAGTTATTCCCAGGTGAGATTCTATTTTGTTTCCTGTGTTCCAGGGGATTCTTTTTCTTTCCATTTAACTGATGGCTACAATCAATGGGAGACATGCATTATTGTAGTATCTACTGTCCAAATTTTCTTTGACATGAGGCATCATCTAATATGCAGAACTTAACCTAAAGTAGATGACAACAGATGTAATTTGTCACGACTAATTTGGAACTATTAGTGCAAAGATTTGATTTCTCACCCCCCCTCAAACATTCTTAAATGACAAATTAGCCTGAGTCAGAGGAAATTGGATGTTTATATTCCCACAGGAAACAAATCTTCCTTTGTGTATTGGTGGGTGGCTCACTAGGCTAAAGATCCCTGTTCTGAAGTGCTCCCCTGAGTTGACATTTTTTGTGTAGACAAATATCACATTGGCTCAAATCTAAGCTGAATCACTAAGATAAGGACAGACAAATCACAATGTGGACCTTAGTTCATGTCTGAGTCATTTGACAATGGAAATACCTGCAGTATTGTTTTGAAATCTGATTGTTTCCAACTTACAATTCTTAGGGGAGTATTGATAAGAGTTCAGGTAAGAAGGCTGACGAAGGATTCTTTGATTGGAGCAAAGTGCAGCCGTTGATAAACAATGATTGTTGGGCTCCAACCTAATGATTTTAGGTATGCATGCAGCAATAGCCTAACCCCTTTTGTTTGCTGTTAGTTCTCATGTTTGTTTTCTCTTCTTCAGCACCCATCGCTTGTTTTTTTTTTTTTTTTTTTTTTTTTTTTTTTTTTTTTTTTTTTTTTTTTTTTTTTTAGAAATATATGTTAAACCTTTAAAAGGACAGGTTAAAAAAAGACCAAAAAATGAAGAAAACAAATCCAACCACCTTTGTCTCCCATTGGACAATTTACTAGACCCAACTGCATCGGAAGGATTTTTGACCAAGGTTGTCTCACATCCCAAAAACTCTGCCACACCTACTACTGCCTTGCCATTTTTTTATCAGGTCACTTAACTCTTTGTCTACGCTGCTACAGTCCATACAGCCATCATTAGTCACAGTTGTCCTCCACTGTCCCAAAAATACAGCCCTTAAAATGTCATTACTATGGTTCTCATCACGGGTTGCAGACAATTACCTGATAAAACAGCATTGGCGTCAAAAGCAGTGAGCCCACCAGACATGTTGTTTAGCCAGATAGACACCATGTTACTATTCAGTGTGGATTTCTATTTATTCAGTTTTTACATGAATGTATGTATTTCTTTATGACTGAATTATGGGCAACCAATTGTAGTTTGTTTCAGGAAACAAAAAACAACATTGGTATGTGTGGCATTGTTTGTTCTCTGCCAGCCTTACTGACCTGGTCAAACACCCATTCCTCATCACCATTTTGATCCTTGAAATCCATTTTTAGATGTAACCTCGGGTATGGTGAAAGACCCAGCGGACGTCTTGGACAGGCAAATATGCCTTGACGCTCTGGCTGCTCTGCGCCACGCTAAGTGGTTCCAGGTTCGGAACATCATTTTACTTTCTTACTGTAGCCTTATGAGATGCATTTTTTTGTTTAATGGTTCTTCTGTGTTTTCTTTACACATCTGGTTTTTCATTTGATCATAAAAATGATTGATTATAATTACTACTATTTAGAGTCAAAACATCTATTCAAGGATGTCTCTTAAAAAAAAAATGGTAACAGTCTGCTAGTCTTACCATTTACAAATGTAAGATAATTGAATGATAAATGGGCCAAGAAAAAAAGATAAAAAAAAATGGCATCCTTGTATTCATTTTTTTGTCAAATTTCCAAGTATTTCATCAGGGCAACATGTGATTCCATAAGGCTGCACAAAACTTGCACAAGGTTGTGCCATTAAAAAGTGCTTTCATGTTCAACATTTGTATTGTTTGATTCTAGATATTTTGTACTATAGGGACTGAGGGGAAGAGGAACATCTGTGTGGTTTCCTGTGATTCTGCTACCTGAGCAGAAGCACAAGAAAAGTAGTGCAGATTTCCTTTGCTCCTTCAGTCCCTAAACTCTCCTCTCAGGTGGACTCTTGTACTTTTAAAATACCTGTTTGTGAGATTCCTGGATAAACCTGGGACCAGGGTTTAGAAGATGGCAAGAAATGCCTCAATTTCTTGTGCATCTTGCAAACTTTGAGCTCCTTTACTAACTATGAGGTACAAGACTACTGGGAATGGCAGCTGATTGCAAACTTGAACAGATTTCAATCCGTACTCAAGCTTCCATTATGCACAGTAGTGTTTGGACCTCTATGACAGAAGTGATGCACTTGTTTGGTCTCTCTTGTTTGGTGTGGGTGCTTCGTAAACCTAACTTTTATTGCATCAAAAGGCTAGAGCTAATGGACTCCAATCCTGTGTGATCATCATTCGAATTCTGAGAGACCTTTGTCAGCGAGTTCCTACCTGGTCATCCTTTCCAGGATGGGTGAGTGGGTTGTTAAAACCTAATGCATTCATCAACTGGTCGTTTAGACTGTTAAATGTGTATCCATATATGCATATATTTTGTCATTACTTTTTGAAGTTATATTCTGGTATAGGCTGCAAGCACAGCTGTAACCCTAGGTTGACTGACAGTGTGATCCAGAAGAGTCTGGTTAATGATGACATTGAGAGGAATGGCTGTCAGTTTAGAACACAATTTCTATTGGAATATAATTTGTAATTTTTTTTTCCTTCCCCGTTATTGTGTTCAGGCCATGGAGCTGCTGGTGGAGAAGGCCATCAGCAGCGCCTCGGCACCACTCAGTCCAGGTGATGCACTGAGACGTGTTTTTGAATGTATTTCTTCTGGAATCCTACTCTCTGGTAAATCTCTTTATTATTGATTCTTTAGCATCTTCCAGTTTACAACTCCCAAACTCAACAATTAACCGTATCGTGAATACAAATTCAATGCGTGATGAGTGCATTGTCCATTACAGCAGGACCTGGGCTGATAGATCCATGTGAAAAGAAGCCCGTGGACACACTGTTACCCATGGGTGAGCAGCAGAGGGAGGACATCACCTCCAGTGCTCAGGTACAAGCTTCAAGTCTTCTCACAGCCTCAAAGATTGTCAACGAATCTCAAAACAACATAAGCAAAGGCTCAGTTTTGAATAGAAAAGTGTTCATATGTCCTTTCACTGGCCTCGGTTCCTACACTGAGGTGCAGTGGTGGCCTAGTGGTTAAGGAACTGGACTGGGGTCGGGAGGGCTCCAGGTTTGAATCCAACAACTACCAGGTTACCACTGACGTCCACCGAGCATGGCACCATCCCCACCCACCGCTGCTGGGTGCTCAAAGCTGCCTACAGCTGCGGTGTGAATCACAATGTCACAATGACGAGGAGTTTGCTTTCCCTCCTCCTTCCTTCCTACATTTTGAACCACCACTGCTTCTTTCAAAATAATTGTACTAATTGTATCTCACCCTCCACACAGTTTGCTCTGAGGCTGTTGGCGTTCCGTCAAATCCACAAAGTGTTGGGCATGGACCCGCTGCCACAGATGAGCCAACGATTCAACGTCCGCAACACCCGCAAGCGTCGTCACGAAAGCAGCGACGGCACAGACAGCTTCGAAGGTGAAGGCAAGAAAGACAAGAAAGATTACGACAGTTAGTGCGGGCCTTTGTTAAATGGACGCCCACTGACGTACTAACCTGTTCTATGCGCTGTCGCCTGTGTATTGACCTCATTTTGTTTAAGCTATAAATTTTCCTGTGTAATTTCAGCTTCATTTACGAAATGAGTAAAAGAGTCATTTTTTTTGTTTGTAGATTGTTTTATTTTGTTTTTGTTTTTTGTTTTTTTGCCTAATGTTACAGCTAGACCTCTGTCAAGTAGATGACATCGTTTTTTTCCTTAGTTAAATGTTTTAAAAAATGAAGTGGCTTGTTGAGTGTGTGGCACAGCTGCCCACTAACAGAATATGTGTATTGTTACTGTTGTGACACATTTCTCGGGCTGACATTTTTCTGTTGAATATTAATGGTAAATGTATTAATAGAAGTCATGTTGATGCTATTGTCTTGTTATCCCCTAATGCTACGCTATTGAGAAGTGAAGTGTGTATTAACTCTCTTGAGGAACAGAAACTGCACATTCTTAACATAACAGAAAAGACCATACCGGGCATTTTATCAAAGCTTCAGAAGAAACTTAATTTTTTTTTTTTTTTTGGTGGTGAACTTGTCAACCCTTTGTTTTTGTTTGTTTCTTTGGCAATTTTCATATATAGAAATATTTGTACAATATTTAGATTTAAAAAAGGTTTGATTTGTGGAAAATATGGCCATAACTAAATAGATTTGGCTTTTAAAATATATAATGGTCTACTGGTTTGTAAGGATATTTACTGGCTTGCTGCCTTTTAGTTTGATTAGTTACTAATTTAAAATATTAAAAAACAAATTAATACATTTTTATTGTCAGTGGGAGATATACTGACAAGCTCATTTTCAGTTCAAAGTCCTGATGTTAACTGCTGGCCTCTGCATTCTGCTTAAACAATTCCATTAGCAGAATAAATACATTTCCAGACGACTGAATTTGTCCTCTCTTTCTTGAGTTTCTTTCCTTATTGAAGCGAATAATCCCACTTTCAAAAGGACTGGAAAATTCTAGAAAAGTCTTAAATAACATGTTTAAAAAGCCTTTTTTTTAAATTTCCCTCACAGAAATGAACTGAAACATAATTTCAGTTCATAAAATCTTTCTCCATCAAGAGCGAATAAAAATAATTTAAATACCATCACCATACAGCTAGTGCTTTGAGTTTAGCTCGTAGTTGCACAATCATCCTTTGAATGGGTTTAGTGAAAGTGAACGTATCATATTTCGTGCGTTTTTACGTAACGAGGCGTCGTCCGGTCACGTGGTTGATTTTGACGTACAGCGTAGTGTTTGTAGAAAGTGAGCATCGCTACGTAGGAGGCAGCCGCAGCACACGATACGGACAGAATGGACTTTAACGTAAAGAAACTCGCCTCCGACGCGGGACTGTTCTTCACACGGGCTGTCCAGGTAACCAGAGGGGGGCTACGGGAGACATACAGCCTGTCTCGGCGACACAAACCGTCGCCGCTGCTCGTTTTGTCTCTGTGATATAATGCCCGCTGTCCCGCGGCGTTTTCGTACCGCTTTTAAATGAACTGCGGCGCTTACCCCCACGACAGTAACGTTCAAAACGGCCAACACGGTTACGTTCACTCGGCGGTGGGGTTGGTTGACATTGCAGCCTCTGGGCCGCTACTGTTTCTGTCATAGGTCGCTGCTCGAAGGCACTTGTCAGTTAGCAGGTCGAGCTAGCCTGACACGATGATGTTTAATATAAAAATGAAATAAACACAGCTGTATATTTGCACAGCCACGCCGTATGAGGACTATAAATATATATATAATCGGTCTGTCATGTACCGTGTAGGCGGAAGTGGATGTCAGCTGAGCCGGAGCGGGCACTGAACCAAGAACCCAACCCCCGTCGTGACGAAACGACTTCGTGTTACAGTGTTGTGGTTTTTTAAAGATGTAGATGAGGGGGAAGTCACAGTCAGAAGACACCTGATTGACTAAACTGAAGCAAGACAAGTACAATCCAGTAAAACAAGAACGACTGAAGTCTTTATTGCATGATGTCAACCCTGCAATGACCAATTCGATGGTTTGTTTGTTGGTAATTAAGTACAGTTTTACTGTTGATATTTTAATATTTGTAGTTGTGGTAATGTGTCATCTGTCTTAGTTGATCCACACACCACACACTGCTTCCAGGGTGCTTAAATCTGCCCACTGTTCACACTGGTGATGCATTTAATGAAGAGTTTGTTCCTTCTTTCCTAATCTGTGTTTCTTATTATTATTACCTCTCATGAAGGAAGAAAGGAGAGAAGGAAAACAAACTCCTTGTCATTGTCAACTACTGTACACCACTGTAAGCAAAGAAACCCAAAGAAAACCTCTGCATTCAATCCATCACGAAAGTGAACAGTGTGGGCAGCTATGAGTACCATGCTCAGTGCACATCAGTGGTAACCAGGCAGTTAATGGATTTGAACCTGGAACCCTGTGGACCCCAGTAGAGTTCTTTAACCACTTGGCCAAATGTGTCTGTGTAGGTTCTCAGTCATCCAAGTCATTTAATCCAGAAATAGTTCAATGGCATCTGAACACAGTAGGTTTCTTGACGACGTTTCACCTCTACATCCAAAAGGGTTCTTCAGTCCTAACTGACCAACAGGGGAGTTCTGGTATTTAACCTCAAAGAGTGTAGAGGTGTGAATGGGTTGGGTATTGGTATCACCTGCGTGATACTTTGCATCAAATAAAGTATCACTCAAGTCTATCAGTACCACAATGTGCATTCAGATCACCTGGAATAGGATGTGGTGAATCACAGATCGAACCGGCATTTAATACCAGAACTCCTTAGTAGTCAGTAAGAGCTGAAGAAGCCTCTTGGATGATGAGGTGAAACTTCTTCCAGAAGGAAGGAAAAAAAACTCCTTTGTCATTGTGACATTGTGATCCACACTGCTGCACACAAGGAAATGTGACCTCTTCATTTTACCCATCGCCAAAAAGGAACAGTGGGCAGCTTTAAAGACCTGGGGAGCAGTGAGTGGGGACCTCAGTGTTACTCAGTCCAGTTCTACTACAAGACCATCACTGCCCCCACTTACCCCCAATCCTACAATATCCAATTGCTGTCAAAATAACTATTATTGGATACTTATGAAAGGCCGTTAATAACTATAACAATTCTTTATTGTGAGGCTGCACCCAATAGTTTGCGTTTTGTCTCCATCTCAGTTCACAGAGGAGAAGCTGGGCCAGGCTGAGAAGACAGAGCTGGATGCTCATTTTGAAAACCTGATGAGCCGTGCAGACTGCACCAAACACTGGACTGAAAAAATCTACAGACAGACTGAGGTTCTCCTGCAGCCCAACCCAAGTATGACACAAACACACAGTTAAATGTCCCGTAATAACATGTTGGTGACATGTATGGGAGCCATGAAAAAATAGAATTACGTATATGTTTTTAATGACGTGAAAATCTGTCTATGTATATGTACATATATATGTGTGTATTTATCTAAGGGTAAATATGAAGTTTCTAAGACAGATTTAAACTAAATCTTATCACAGCTCCAGTCACTAATGTGTTGCAATTGATTTCAGACCAGGATTTTAAATGTTTATAAATAAATCATTCTGAAATTGAAACTTAAACAATAATGCTCGCGTGAAATCCTCCAACCTTAAGAAGATTGTTTGAGCTTTGGAAGCCTTTGTTTTTCACACGAAACCAACATTTAAACGGTGCTCAAATAGGAAAAACAAACACCAGTCCACAAACAAAAGTTCAAACCAGCCAGTGCAATATACAAATGAAGTCTAAGAAGTAATTTGGGTTGACACGTTGGACAAAGGTGAGCTCTAACATGTGACTTTTTGATTCTTCATGCTACAGTTGATCACACTGGTGAGTATTCTGCCTCTCAATTTCAGTGACCTGCTGTGGAAACCTGCCGTGCCTTTCAGTGCCCTGACAAAGTTGTCACAAAATAAATGAGCGAAGATCCCGGCTTACCGCAAGCCACTTGTCAGGAAGGAGCCAAACCTGTTTACAGTACAAGTTGTGGTTTTCGAGGGGAAGCCGCAACTCAGTGTAGACAGAGCCACTGTTGTTTATGTTGAACATACCACACTCAGTGTCATTAGTGACTATCCCTTTGAGCATTTTTGTGTGTATGTTTGGACATGTAGCAAATTGCAATCACAAACAGACATTATACAGACACCGACTGATTTCCATCAACTTTTTAAAGATCCACTGTGGTCTGTGGATTCTTTTTTCTAGTTCTTACAGTCACTGAAGATAATGTTATGTGCAATTGACTACACAGCTGATATTATGCTGCTGTTAAGCTGCCTAACCAGTGTTTACCGGATGCTCTTACATTTCTTTAATCTTATTTTAACTTTTCTTTTAAATCATGATCAAATTTTCTGTCCATATTCAAATGCAAACATACAAAGAAGACAAAAACCTGATGGGCCACCAGGGTGTTTTCTAAAGTGACATCCATTAGTGTTTAGAGTGACAGTGAAAGATTAATGACTGTTATCGAACATGGACAGAAAACTATCATTTTACAATAACATAGTTAACTCCAGTAGGTAATGATGGGTTATGACATGGTGTCATAGTGATTTTGATCCTCATGACATCACCGTCCTGTTGGTGTGTAGTGCGTGTCTCCTGTCTGTGCAAACTGTATAAACTGTACCTGGAAACACACCAGGTAGAGTTGTAGGATGTTTATTTTTTATTTTTTTGCGCATTTTTCATGAGTTCAACGACAAATTTGTGATGGCGATTTTGCACAGTATAAGTCTGAAGACATCCACCTTCTCAGGGCCAAACCGCTACAACTTCCCATTGCTTCAAAGAACTCATGGAAAACGTGCTTTCCCTGAGTGATGCCGTTAAGCTGGAGTATGTTGTGATTTTCATTCATCTATATGTTAAACTTGGGTGCTGTTGTTTCAAATGAATATTGAAAGAAGTAAACATTTTTGTGACTCAGACGTCTCTTCCTCTGAAAGCGCTCAGTCTGAGCTCTCAGGGCACAAGTTCTAATGGAGGTCTTAGTTGGTGTAGTTGGAGGACTTGTGGTTAAGGGTAAGTTACTGCTGTGGTGCCCCGAGCATGGTCTCCTCCCTACACGCTGCTCCCCAGGCACTCAAAGCTGCCCAACGTTATTTTGTCATAGTGATGGTAAATGCAGAGGTGACGTTTTGTTAAGAATACGGTCTGAATCACGATGTCACAATGATGAAGGGTTTGCTTAAAGATTGGCTCAGGCAAATAGCAAAGTTCTCCTCAGGTGACGTTAAGCTCAATATAGTTCAATAATTAAGTCAAGGCAATACTTAAATGTTTAACTTATGTTAAATGTTAACGTGTTTACCTTTGTCACTCATCTCACTAGGAGAGTGAGTCAGAGGACAGGGCTAGAACTGATCTGGGATCAAACAGAGGTGAAGTTCAGATACAGTTGCCACCCGGTGTCTTCTCGTATTGAGAAGAAAGTCTAGGAAATGATGCCGAGGAAAACCCAGGGTTGAAGTAGTTTGTATCCTGAAGCCTCACTGTATTTATCATGGGTTTGGTATTAACACAATCTACATCCATGAAACTTTCTTAGGGAATTTATGTTGGAAAAACTTGAATCATGACTGCAAAGCAACTATGAATTGCCAGAATGAAAAAAAAAAACCCACAGAAGCATGTGACTGGGTTCCAATATCAGACTCTATTTAAAAACACTTTGTTCACAATCCAAATATTTTGGGTAAATAATTGCAGTCATTTTTGTGTAGTAGAATCAACATTGCACTGAATTTCTCAAAAGTGAGACGATTGTTTACGCCTGTCTGTTACTGAAACTGTTTTCTACGAAACATCCCAATATTAAACAGATGTCAGCTCTGAATGAGAAACACTCTGTTTGCCGTCCTAATATGTAAGGAATGTTTTCAATTCCTCAATTCATTGAGACCATTTTTTTTGTACGGCAGACTAAACTCAAGTTGGTCTTGAAACTGAAGTTTATTTTGTGTCTGTCTGAATCTAAGACTTTTTTTTTTTTTTACTGAACATCTCAATATAAACAGATGCCGGTCCTGAAGTAGAAGCACTTTGTTTGCAGTCTAAATATATTTATACGGTAAATTGAGACCTTCATTTTTGTGCTACAGACTAAACTGCAATTTGTCAAAAGAGAGACAGACATTGACATTACGTCTGTCTTGATCTGAATAATTATGTTACTTTCTTTTCGTCCTTCCAGAGTAACAGGTAATTTGTGATGAACTTGTCCTGTTGTGTTGTTTGCTATAGAATTATAGGGAACTTCCACGGAATGCGTCATTGTCTGTGGGTTTATTTTGTCACAGCACAATGACTACACCTACAGTGCAGCACTAGAGGGATACCGATACCAACCTGCGATTTGTTAACTTGTTGCAACATTGATATCCTGTCAAGTAGATTAAGGAATTGTCAACAACAGTATGACTGAGTGCTTGGCTAAGTCCTAAGCTGTTGTACCAACTGTTTGTTGCTCAGCTGGTCTTTTGCTCATTTGCACTTGCGGCTTTTTTCCTCTGCAGGTGCCAGAATTGAAGAGTTTCTCTATGAGAAGTTAGACAGGAAGGCACCGTCCAGAGTAACCAATGGAGAACTGCTGGGACAATACATGCAGGATGCAGCGAAGGAGTTTGGTGCAGTCAGCCCTTATGGTGAGCATGCAAAAGCTGGTATGGTGCCACTGGGTATTTGCAGAATCACAACGTGTTTGTATTTCCACAGGAAGCACGCTAATTATTGTTGGAGATTGTGAAAAAAGATTAGGTGCAGCTGAAAGGGACTTCCTCCACACATCGACCATGAGCTTTCTAACCCCACTAAGAAATTTTCTGGAAGGAGACTGGAGGACCATTTCAGTGAGTCCGAATATTTACACCATTATAGAAGGCCATTTCTACAGATTTTAGAAATGATGAAGAAACAAGTAGTCGACAGTGGTGGCCTAGCGGTCAAGGAAGCAGACGTCATGAGCCGCCAGGTGTTCTGAGCAGAGCACCGTTCCAACCCACATATTGGGACTGCTGCCCCTGTGACCCGACAATGGGTCAAACATCGTCAACGGAACAATATTTACGTCGATTACTTTTCCTTTCTTTCACGATCAGAAAGAACGACGCCTCCTGGAGAACCTGCGGCTGGACTTGGACGCCTGTAAAGCACGTCTGAAAAAGGCCAAGATGGCCGAGGCCAAAGCTGCAGTGAGTCTTTGATTTCACTCCCAGAGCTTACACACCTTTCACACCTTCTATCCATCCTTTTACTGCAGTGCTGCTATGAACCCCCACTAACTGGCTTTGTATTCACAACCTTTTCAGTGTGACGGGGAAGTGAGTATTAAGGGAATTTGCATGTATTGCTTTTTTTTTTTCTTCCTCTTTCACTGGTTATGCATTTAATTCTTGTGAAATTTATGAATTGACAAGAACAATTGTCTTAATGTAAAAAAGAGGGCAACATAAAAATCTGTGACAAACAGTGTAAGATGGAATATTAACACCAGTGGATGAGCAGGTTCTCCCACTGTCCTGCTGCTTTCATCCTGTCCTTTCATTAAGGTTTAACGGCATGAGCACCTCTGACTTGAGGAAACATCACATTTTCCACGATGTCCAGTATTATTTGTGATTATTTGCAATAAGAACATTAATTGATGAGATCAGGGGTCAGGAACGTATGGCTCGTGAGCCAGATGTGGCTCTGTTGATGACTGGATCTGGCTCTCAGCCAAATCAGGTGGCAGGTGAATAACTAATATATAATATATGTATTAAAAAATATGTGGGTTTTTTTTTGTCTCTTTTATTTTTTGTCTCCTTTTTGCCAAAAAGGTTCCTGACCCCTCAATTAGATGTATAAACTTATTTAAACAGTTCAATATGAGTTTGGTTAACTCTTTTGTGCATATATATGTCTATATATATGTGAATAAATACACACATATATATTTATAAAATATATCCTTTGATTGGGGAAATATATTTGCTAACTTGAATTATTTTCTCACTATAGATAGTTTTTTTTTATTTGCTTTGAAGACTTGAAAAGGTCAATCTTAAGGCATGTGTCTTTAGGAAATACTGGGAATCTGTTCTAAACTCCCAGGCAGCTCCAGTGGCACTGGTTTCATCTCTGCTGTCATGATGACTATATATAGCAGGGCTGTTAAAGTCAATTTCACCGTGGGCCAGAATTAAAAACTGGAATGACGTCACGGGCCAATCTCAATATATATAGGGAGAAATTAACTGGAAATGTGCATGTTTTTTTAAAGATATTAAATATTGTTTTTTCACATGGAAACATTAAATCCGGAACAGCCAAAGCTTAATATTATAAACACATGTGAAATTACATTGGAAATAATTCACACATCAGTGATATTTGTTTCTTATTCTGTCTCTTTGTAGTCTTTATGTCATCTTTCTTTACAGAACAAAATATATGTGCTTTAACATAAAGCATGCATTATTTATATAACAAATTTTGGCAGTACAGTATATAAGGTCTACGTGCTGACTCTAGTACACTTCTGATTTTATCTTGCAGGCCAGACATACAGTACGTAATTGCACTGCGGCCCAGAATTGGCCCCCGGACCTGAGTTTGACACCTGTGCTATATAATATTTTGACATCTCCTACATATTGTGTGATCAAGTATAGGTTTTTCTGCTCGCCGCTGCCTTTCCAAGTGTTTCTTCTTCTGCCTGTTCTCTTAGACGGCTCCAGATTTTCAAGAGACCAGGCCCCGTAACTATGTGCTGTCAGCCAGTGCCTCTGCAGTAAGTTGATTAATAAATACTTAAATCTTTGTTTTCAGCTGTCATTGTTATACATATAAAGCATCTTTTTTTTCATTTCCCCAAAAGTTATGGACAGAAGAAGTGGAGAAGGTGAGTAGAAACTATTTCTGTTGATTTCTCATCAGATGAAATAGGTGATTGTGAAACATCGTCGTCATCTGAGGTTGACAACATAGTTGTTAATGTTTAAGGCACAACATGAAGTCCGAGTGGCCCAGACAGAGTTTGACCGTCAAGCAGAGGTGACACAGTTGCTGCTAGAGGGCATCGGCAGCACACACGTATGTCCTCACAGTCACAGTCCACCACCACGTTTTTGTTTTTTTTTTTGTCTTAAATAAACTTTACCTGCGATTGTATAAGGATGTAATCACTCACTGTCGTTTTCTTTTCATCTACAGGTGAATCATCTGCGTTGTCTGCACGAGTTCGTGGAAGCCCAGGCTGCTTATTACAAACAATGTCATTTCCACATGCAGGAACTCCAGAAGGAGTTGGCAAGGTGACAATATGAAAGGAATGTGTGAGTTAAATGTCAGCTTTGACTCACTGGTGGTTCCATGCCATTGCGGTTGTCTTTGGGTAGTTTCTCCTCAGTGTGGGAGGTTGGTTTCAATGTGCGCCACATATTCACGTGTTGGGTGTTTTTCTCATGAACCCTGGTCATCGTATCTAAAGTGTCGCAATACTAGATACTTGATACCCAGTGCGGATTTCCTCATCGTCAGGACAAGTTTCACTGCGAAGAATTTACAGAAGGTGCCATGTTAGGCGTGATCGGTCTTTGTGTGCGGCCATTAATGACTTCAAGCTTTATACCAGGGTTTGGGCAAACTAAGGCCTGGGGGCCAGATGCAGTCCGTTGAGCTATTTAATGCGGTCTGCCATCCTTGTCCAAATTAAGTAATTTTTTTTATATTATAATTATACTTCTGTCTTTTCCCTGTAATCCCTGCATTTCCCCAGTAGATGACATCATAAAGGCTATTAGAAATTCTGGGTTTTATACATGACTATTACATGTCATTTATCTTAGTTCTACCGAATCCTGACTCGACCCCCATGTCCTATTTTGGGATAAATTGTGACCCACAGGTCAAAAAGTTCTGCCAAACCCCTACATTGAATATAATGAATTATCATAGCACGTTTGCAATTGTTTGTGTACATTTTATTTTGTTTACTGCAGCCCAGTAGTCAAATTCTGAACCTCGTGAACCTAAACATTTGCTGAATCCTACTCTAATTCATTCCCATATCCCATGCTCTCAGCCACAATGGAGATGCGTGAGTACAGTGTGGACTGTAACATTCTCTCACTGCCTTTTCCCAACTTCCATAACCATGACCTACTACCATTATTTAACTAGTAAATAAGCTGTTGACAGGAAAACACTCAGCAAAATCTCTTCCTGAACTTTGCCTTCCTGTTTTTCTGTTTATAGACACTTATTATTAAGAGTGATTCATAATAACCTGTGTGTGTGTGTAATATACTGTATCTTCTGACTTGCAAACCTGTCTGCTCTCTGTAGGCTTCCCAATGCTTTTGCAATAAACACATCTCACTCCACGGCCGCGTCTGCAGCTGAACCCACCAGCAGCCCCACAGAGAACGACACGCTGAGGATCGAGGAGGTTCAGTCGCCGGCTACAGGAACTCGCAAGGCAAAGGTCCTGTACGATTACGATGCAGCTGACTCCAGTGAGCTCTCCCTTCTAGCCGACGAGGTAAACACGCCGACCTGCATCCAGATTCTTGGACAAAAATTTGCCCTCAAGAACTTAGGCGTGTGTTTATCCGTGAATATTTTCGCTTTGAAACCGAAACGTAATAGAAGTAAAGACATTGTTAATGAGTCTGACTCAACTTGCAGAAGTTGGAGAAGATTCAAAGTGCAAGCTGTACAGGGTGTTTCTAGGGTGTTTCTAATATTATTAGGGTTTTGTTATCTTCAAAGTTAACAATAAGAGTTTCAGACAGCCAGTATCGCTACACAGAGGCCTGAGGCCTGACAGCAAGTCGGAGTTGGATTAGATCAGTTTGGATTGACTTCAAATAACTGTCATCATGAGACAGACAAAAATGCAGGCATTTTTCTACGTCTGAGCAGACATAGAAAAGAAGTAGATATCAGGGGTGGGAATCTTTTCTCACATAGCGATCCGATTCATACCTCGATCCACAGGCTACGATCCGATTTGGGAAGGATTCATTAAAAAAAAATAATTAAACGATCGATCCAGTTCGATCCGATTCGGTTCAGTTTGATTAGGTTTTTTGACAAGAAAGAATTAGCCACAGGCTAGTTTTCATCTGTAAGAAGCACACAAAACATATACAATAGAAAATACATATTTTTATACTACCTGTCCTCCTATCAAATCAGCCCACGTCACAGTTCACACACTGCAAGTGACACAACCTGCATAGACATGAGTGAATAGATGTGTAGATGTGCTCACCGCTCTAGGGGGCGGAAGCGGCCAATGTTGCGTCTATGTCTAACGTCATTTTGTGGGCGGGGCCCTGGAGCAGAAAACCGATCCACGGACAAAAAAAAACAAACCGTTGGACCGTTTTACTGCATTATCGATCGATCGGGGCTTTTTGGACCAGTACACTTGAATCGTGTAGGTCATAGAACGATAATCGATCCAAAACGATTCATCTGCACACCCCTGGTAGATTCTAAAGAAATCACACAAATAACAGAAAAGTTCTAACACAAAATATATTTATCTGAATTTATATATAAATTTATATATATGATATATAAATATTATATATTTATATAAATGTATTTATATAAATATTTATATATATGTAAATATATATATACTTATATATGTATACCGGTGGGGGAGGGCCTTGGTGGTTGTAATGGGTAAATGGAGACACATTTCCCCCCGGGCCTCAGTTTTACCATGTTTGGTTTATGCTCATAGTGAAGAATCCAACCATGACATCCTGTACGTGTCCTGTAAAAAACGTCCTCTACAGCAACAATGCACTGACTTCAATTGTCTTCTTTGTCTGACAGCTCATCACTGTTTACACTGTGCCAGGAATGGACTCTGATTGGCTAATCGGAGAAAAGGGAAACCAAAAAGGAAAAGTACCCGTCACATACTTGGAGCTACTCAGCTAAAAAATACTCGCATGTACACACACACACACACACACACACTCCGGGTAAAACTAAAGCCATGAAGGATCTTTATTCACATAATTCAACATTAACTTTGTATTTGGTTCAAAAAAGAGAGAAAACGGGCGTGTCTCAGCCCTGTGATAAATAAGGTCACGTCCGATCAGGATGACGAAACAACAACGCAATAAACAAGTCTCTGCTCTGTTTGGGCCTGTAGTGTGACACAAGTTTAACTAGCTCAGCATGTGCTGTCATTATGTACTACACCAGATGTATTAGCCAGTACACCCACTTTTCAGGCTCCCTCCTACGTGGAGACTCCTTGCTTCAAGGATAAACAATAAGCCAAGAGGACTATTAATGATAGAATCTAACTATTCTTTCGACCCTAATGGGACAACAGGAAACTTGGACACTATATTAATCCATAAACAATAGTAACATCAATTGTTGACACTCTAGTAACAGACCTTTGGATCATTGTTAGTGCAAAATAGGGTTTAAGCAATATTTTTTTTTTTTTTAGCAAAAATCATCCAAATAAGATAGTTTGTTTATGTAATTAACACATCAATATGTTAGCAGCCGGCTACCAGTTGACTAAAAGTTTTATTTGATCGACACAGTACTATTTAGCCTCTATTTGGGGGAGTTGGTGGCGTAGTGGTTAAGGAAGAGGACATGGATCCACAAGGTCCCCGGTTCGAATCCTCCTACCATCAAGTTACCGCTGAGGTGCCATGAGCATAGTATCGTCCCCACTCACTGCTCAAACCTGCCCACTGTTCACTTGGGTGATGGTTTAAATGCAGAGGTGACATTTTGTTGTGTGCAGTGGTGTGAATCACATTGTCAAAAAAATCTTAATCTATTCCACCTGGATTATTTAACCCCATTTTTGATCTCCATGATTGGTCACTGACAAGAAAAAGGCAGCCCAACGGGGACAGAACACGTCCGCCAGATTGTCTGCTTTCATCCTATTACACATACTCGCATCCTATCAAAGAACCTGAATACATTTTGCATGTATGTAGTTGCGGGCCACATATGTATGGTTACTTTTGGACCAAGGGCCGGGGGTTTGAAGGACATTTCCCCCTTATCAGTCTACACTCACTCGAGTGCAGACTGATAAGGTGACTGATATTGCATTTGTTTCCAGACAGTTGTGTTGACGTTGTTTTATTTAGCCGCCTATTAAGAGACCACGTCTGAGCCGTCAGGAAGTCTAGGATTTGATTATCGTGCCTGTTCTATTCCAATTAACTGTGGACTTTCTGTTGGTATAAAAGTTGTTACACAGCTGTTAATTTTGTCTGTGTAAAATGCCCGGAGCTTTTTGACTCACTGAACGTGTCTGTAGCTGCTCAGAGACTGAACGGCACTAACAGCGCCAGAATCCTCATATGATACTCATTAACTTAAAAAAAAAAAAAAGTATTTATTTTAATGTCATATTTATTTTCTTGTGAGAGAAATTCTCAGACTCAGTTAAAAACTGTTTTTTAGTGCATTATTTAATGCAGTCTGTTTGGTTTTTGTCATTGATATTCTACCTGATGTTTTTTTTCCTGTGTTTTCCATGTGCAAAATTGTGAATGAAAGGCTGTTTGAAAGACATATTTATGTCCCACGACTTTATCTGCAACATTCTTTCATCGTAAGATTCACAGTTGACAGTTCAGACCAACGTTAGATTAAGAACACACCTAGCTTAGCTTTTTCAGTCCCTTACCTGGCTGAAGTTGACTGAGATGGCACCAACACGAGCAAAGCAGGGATTCATTTTTCAAATGCCTTTAATTCCGAAGAGGCAGCGTCGGCTGCATGACTCTGAGGTAAAGATTGTAACCTCTGTTTGTCCTTTTGGGACTTCCTTTTACTGGAACTCTCCTTCAGCATTCTAAAGCATGTGTCACGTCTGTCTCTCTGTGTGGCCCACTCTGTTCTCAGTGTCCCTGTCTTGTCTTTGGCCTTTGTGATGCATGATCTGTAACTCCCAGGTTTGGAGGTATTTCCCCTCCCCCGCCCCCGTTACCTTTCTCTGACTAATGAGTAAATGCATGTTTTGATGAAAATTCACAAACATACAGTTCAAACGAAGTGACAACCCTTGACAGAGAAGGGACAGAACACGTCATCACCTGTAACAGAGAACACGCTCACAGTCCTCATACTGTATGTCTTCTGCTCTTTGTGCACTGATGTCAATTTTGTGATTTATTTTGCGATTCTTCCAAGTTGCGTTTCACCGCTGCTGTTTTGTTCATCTTGTGCCTAATCACGAGTTTAATAAAAAATATATAATATATTTGAATATACTGTCTGTCATTGTTTCCTTCCTTTCATTGTTTAGCCTCAACGGCAAAATTTGAGGCACAGACGTTTCTAACTTTTTGTCCCCAAAATGTTCTTGCAAGTGCAAGTCTTTGTTGGTATTATTATTTTAAAAACAACATAAAAACTAGACTAAAAGACAGACGATTGAGTTTCACAACGTTAGCATTAATACAGTTGACTAATTCATGTTGTTTTGCAACTGCAGATTTTGGGAACTCAGAGTTGTTTTTCAAATCTTGCAAATCTTGTTCTGTTATAGTAACATTTTTGTTACAGCAATGACTGAAGGTGATGTTTCAACAGGCTGTTGACCGGTGACTGTGAGATTCTGTCCATGTGTCTACTGTAAACTGGTGAGAATAAGAACTTTGGTGCAGTGCAGTAGGGGTTAAATCTGTGACTAAGGATTAAACACAGACAATTCCTCCTCTTACTTAGCGATGAGTTACACAGATGAGTAAGACAAAGCACACCTGAAAAAAAAAAAAAAAGCACGGGTGAGTACCGTGTGGTATCAGCGTGGGTAGAAGAAAAAGTAAAAATAAATTGTTGTCATGTTGCAACAGGGGTAGGATCTACACCTTTCAAAGTGTGGGGCGGGCCCCCCTCGGGGGGCATGGTGCAATGCTGAGGGGGGGGCGTGTGTAACCCTGGGGAACATGCTTTTTTTTTTTTCCGCTGTACTACAATAAAGTGTAATTGCACATCCTTGTAAGTTGAACTTTTTTTGTTTCTTTATGTTAACAAGGATACTATGTTATGCAGAGGTGTAGCTAGAACTATTTTATAGACAAATGCTGTTATTTATAGTTGTGGTGGAGAGGGGGGGCGCGAATTGTTTTCTTCTTGTTGGGGGGGCGTAACAGAAAAAGAAAAGGGAAGCACTGATCTACACAATAGCCATGAAAACATATGAATAGGTTTTTTTTCTGTGGTCAGATGATACTTCACATGTTCTATTAATCATCTCTCACACTTGCTGACTATTGGATGGTAGAGGGTTCAAACTGAGTATTTTCTTTATAAAGTGACTTGGTTCACACAAAAATCCAAACAAATAAAAATGTACATTGGCACACAATGTTTGTGTGACCCCCTTGTGAAAAGATTTAGAATTTTTTTTTTTTTTTTGGAAAACCTTGTTTTTGGTTGGCTGATTATATTATCATAAAAACAGAAATTGTCTGGAATAAGAAATATTTTTTCTTATTTTTCTTATTCTTTCCTGCAAAACCCTACACATATGTGTTAAAAAGGTTGCATGAAAACATTTTAAATTCTATTTAAAATATTATACTTCCATGTTTGTCCTCAATATGTACAACAAAAATTATTATTTTTTTAAACTAAACTATGAGATTTCATCAAATTAATTTTAATATTAATTTAATATTTAATTTAATGATGTTTTTGAATCATTTTTTATGATGTAACATTAATGGTCAGATAATGAAAAATATCATAGTATAGTTTTTGTTATTTAAAAAGTCATACATTTTTCACTTTGTTTTTTTTATTTCGAACTTTGATGGACAATGTTTTTCATTAAAATACTACACAAAAAGTTATTTTGGCAAACCTTAAAATTTCCAATTGTGGGCATGTTTGAATCCGGCTTAGGGGGTTTTGCTTCAAATCTACCTTATGGTGCAATGTGATTTGGGTGTCAGTTGTTGAGACTGCTGCCCCAGGTAACATGTAAGGATAAGGTGGATGGATGGATGAATTGAAAAACTCAGGATGTACAAGTTCTCATTTTATTTAAATATACATATTCAATGTGCATCATCAAGTTGATCATTATGTAACATTTATTTTTCTGGTCAAATATATTACACACAGAAGTTTGACTCTTTTCCGTAACTTACAAAGGTAAAATAATAGTTAAAATAAAAAAGGTGAAATCAGATCAACATAAAGTTTTTATCACGTAATATATAAAACACGAGAAAACAACAGATTTTACCAGTTTTAACGATTTTAACTACAACACAAATGCCCAGATATATATATAATATTGTCCTCCTTTTCATGTACCTGTAAAATAACATGTTCACAGTAAAGAGCTTACAAAAAGAAAAATGAAATCTAAACAAAAGGACAAAAAAATACAACACAATTATATGATTTAGAGAAGTTTGGGGGGTGGGTTACAAAGCTGAACGACCTGCATGTGGTCCCCTGGTGTTTGGGTCCATTAGTCTTTATCAGCGAACGGATAATTAAAATAACCATTGCATGTTTTTTATTGAATATTTTAAATACTTTAAAGTGATATTCAAACCCCAATAAAGAAATCCCTGGACTTTTGACAAAATGATGTGTGTGCTATAAATAGATTCATTCATGGTGGGCAACCAGTCTGATGCTTTGAAAAATTTCACAACTGTTGTTACTCATCCTAAACTCCTTTATTACTCTCTCCCCGTGTTCTTCTTTTGCAATCTCCACTTTCTCTTCCTCTTTTTTCAACTTTTTTCACCAAAACGATAACTGTTAACTCTTTAATTACAATTTTAATTATTCACGCTGAACAAGCATCTCGTCACTAGATGGCAGCATAGTAGCTTATTTTGTTAATCAATGTTGATAATCAGGGCGTTGCGTGCAGAATACTGGTGTCAGCAACTATTACAGTGATAAATCAATAAATACTTTTAGGTGCTTGGAGTATCCCGAATGATACTCTCGAGGGATTTATATTTACAACATATATTGCTGAGAAAGAACATAATTAACCGTTCCAGAAACAAAATATTTTCATAGTCCAACTGGTTCAGGAAGGTCCCACATATGGCAACGGGGTTCCTTACCTTCTAGCTTTATAAATACATTAATCTGAAACATTTAGACTGGTTTTAAAGGAATTATGATGATCTGTTAGAATTAGTTGCAGCAAAATATCAACTGGTATTTTTTCCTATAACAATATAAAATATATTTGTTAAAAATGTTCCACGCTCTACAAACACTTTCAAATCCTAACTCCATAGGCAGGAGTCTGAAGGAGACGGCTCACCGAGAAATTCTGCCCCGAAGAAAACCAGGAATTCGTTTTTTGTGATCAACTCAGGGTTGGACGAACTCACACGGAGTAAAGTGTTAACTTCCAGGCAAAAAATACCTGCCGAGTAGAGGGATTTCCTCCAGTGTTTTAAGTTAACCGTGTCCACCGAAGACAACAGAGGCCTGTCGGCCTTGTATCTCTCTGAGAATCTAAAAACAGATTGGGTGAGCTTGCCCTTGAACTTGGACGTGCCCTCGTAGGTGATCTGTAGGAAGATTCTATACAAGCCACTGCGTGGAACCACCAGGGTTCCATTGGAGTAATTGAAGCCTCCAAGACAAAAGGCATTCCCCCGTTTGTGCTCCCACAGGAGGTATTTACTGTCGGTGATGTTGTCATCTGCAACTGTGAGTTGGAGACAGGGAGAGAAACAGGATCACCAAGGTGAACGTGCTGACAACACCCATATGGAGTTGCATCCATAAATATCTACTGTAATATGGTACCTGTAAGCATAGCACTGGGCACAGTAGAGTCTGTTTGCTGCAGTTTGGACGCGGTGCCTAAGAAGAAGAACAGAAGACGTTTACAAACTGTAAATGTTAAATATGCCATGTCAGCTTTCAAGGGTTGTTCATGGTTACTTTCACTTTGCCGTTGAAAATGATGCCATCGTACGATAATGATTGTATTTACCTGGAAACAGTTCAGGAGAAACTGCCGACTGTAAAGAAAGAAAAAACAATTTCACAACTGTTAACAATTTCTTTCACATTTTTATGAAACAGCAGCCAACATTAAACATAATCTGGATTTCTATGACATCGTCTGCTCATCTGTGCCCAGAAAAGAGGCGGCCTCGTAGTTAAAGAACTGCATCGGGGTCTGGAAGGTTCCAGGTTTGAATTTCCCTATTATGGAACGCTATGTAATTAATCTAATAATGGCAGAATAAAAGTGCATAATATATCAGTAATTACATATACATTTCATATAGGTAAAATTAATTAAACTGTACAATGTTTTTTGTTTTTTTCACTTTACATTTTTCAAAATATTTAGAGAAAAACCCGTCTCCTCTTTGTATGATCAATATTAAAAAATAGTTATAAAATAACTATGGTCATTTGCTTGATAAAATAAGACATGGCAACCCTGTATTAGGCTGCGCTCAACCAACATTACAAACCAAGAGTCTGGAAGGCAACGGACGTAAATAAACGTTGAGCTTATGCACGAACACATTTACGCCATTTGCTGATCACAAAAAGCAGCGCGACACAACAGGTGCACGCGCTGAACGTTACCTGTGGAGCAGGAGGATGAGAAGCCTGATGACGACACAGGAACAGCAGGAGCAACAGGAGCAGCAGGGCACAGGCGCCCGCTGAAAACATCAACAGTGTTGAAAACTGCCGTAGTCTCCGTAAACGCGTCTCCTTAGTCTGTATGATAAACGGCGAGGTGGAGCGAGCAGCGCTCCCTCTTTCTCCTCCTTCCTCCTCCCAGCAGCAGCAGTGGCAGCGGCAGTGGTTTCCCTCCATGCTCGAGGTTCTGTCAGCCAAGGTGTCACGCCTTCGGAAGTCCCATCTTCCAGTCGGAGCAGCGGCATTTATCAGCCGCCGCTGTAGTTTCGCCCACGTCCTAGCTGCAGGGGAGAAAAAAAAAAAACTTTGGCCCATATATTTTTTTTTTATACCAGTATTCGAAACCGCACCCTTTGTCTGTTAGTCTGGGTTGATCAGCATTTTTATTTTTAGAGCTGTCAGATGAGAATTTTTGGGATGGTAAAGAACGAATAGCTGACGTCATCATTATCCACTGTTTACTGACAGTATGGATGCAAATGTAAAAATATCCACTGAATAAATTCGCCATTCAGGAAATAAGGTGAACAATAATTCACAGAAAATCAACATATACCTAATGATACTCTCGAGGGATTGTTGTGTAAACATTCACGTCTGAATGTTTACACAAAAGTCTGAATTTATATATATATATATACATATATATATATATATATATATATATGCACACACGCACACAAAAGTCCCAATATATACTAAAAGAAAATAGAAAAGTCTGTGTGTGTATATATATACACATATATATATACACCAAAAATCAGAATATATATTTTGGAAGTCTGAATAAAATAAAAGTACCTATATTTATACATATATACTAAATGTATGTTTATACATATTTATATCCAAAAAGTCTGAATATAGTTGTATACTAAAAGTCAGAATATATACACTAAAATCTGAACATATATACAAAATCAGAATATAAAAACATATATACTGTATATATATATACAGTATGTAATATATATGAATATAATAGACTCTGAGACTTATTATATATATATATTCAGAAATGTGTGTTTATGTATTCAGACTTATATATATAAAATGTATATATGTATATATAAATAGTCCTTATATATTCAAAGACTTTTTTCTTGAACAACATACCATTATATACATATGCATATAAAGATATTTGTATGTATGCATAAAAATATATTGTATATTGCTAATATACAATATGTTGCAAAATATTGGAAATATATATTTTTAACACAATACCCCGTGACAGAGACATGTGACATCCGAATTACAAGAATACTACCAATGCACCGGTGGTTTAGCAGCAGAACCACAGGAAAGTTAAAGAAAATGGATTGGGACATTTCCTGTACCAGTAAACTTGATTTCAGGAAGACCTGCTGCCTGTGAAGAAAAAAAAAAAATGGTGAGTCAAAACCCATTCGTTTCCCATGATGAAACAAAACCACATGGTGTAGTTCTACAACCACAAATCTGCTCATCGAATGACCAAAACAGACCTTGTTCCTGTTGTCTGCTGGGAGTATGTTACACTGGCTGAATAAGAGTGTGTATATGTCAGCATTTACTTATAAAAAAACAATGTATTCTCTTCACAAACTCATACAGACGATAAGAATCTAAGGAGGCGCCAGACTTCCTTCTTCTTCTTCTCCTGTCGGCTTATCCCTTTTTTTTTCAGGGGTTGTCACGGTGAGCCAACAATTCCCCGGCTTCCTGCACACACCTTCTGTGCAGATGGATTTTCACTTGCACCAACGCCCATCAGTGTGAGATTCACGTGACGCAAACATAAAAACCACAAACATAAAATTCAACAAGGCTGGTTCTGCCCGGTCCGCACGTTTAATGATTTTAGAATTTTTTCTGTTTATCTGCTGACCACTGCCTAGGCTGTCAGTGAGCGCATTTCTTTCCCAGCCAGTGACAATTTGTTTGTTTTATTTTTATTTATATGTTGAACTACAGGATGTTGCAAAATTCTAGAAGCAGAGTTTGGACATTTTTCCAGCCAGGACAGGAGACAGCTGGACGTTACTGCCTGCTGAAGTGATTTTTTACTAAACAGTCTGAAAGTTGACCACTTGTAACCGAGCAGTTGTCAAACTGTTTTACTCACTGTGATGCAACCGCCGCACTCTTGTTGTAGGTGTGTATTCATCACTACAGGCTGGTACTGTATGACTCAGAGATCAGCCCTTCCACAGGAAGACACTTGATTTTTTTTATAGATTGTCTATAGGTGTCTGTCTCAATTCTCAAGGGCAAGACAATGAGCAATAAACACAAGTTCATAACAATAGCTGTCATGAAATGGCACGCCTACAAGTCTGATAAGTCATCACTACGTTTTTCTGTCATTGTACAGGTCCAGTCAATGTCCAGTTAGTGCTTAGTTGGGAAAAGTTTATATTTGATAAAACTCTCATGGTGTAAAAATCTTTATAGCTCAATAAGCATTTTTGTTATGTGTTCCTGTAAATATCACATGTCTTTCATCACATCACAAAAGTGGTTATTATTGACATTCTGGTCTGCAGTGAGAGTAGGAAGTAATTGCCAGAAGATTTAGAGAGGTGGAGAAGAGGAATGGCGGTCAGTCGTAACAAGACATGTGAGTACATGTGTGTGAATGAAAGGGAGAACAGTGGAAGGGTGAGGTTACAAGCAGGGGTGGAGAAGATGGTGGAGTTAAGGTACTGAGGATCAACTGTTCAGAGCAGTGGAGACTGTGGAAGAGAGGAGAAGAATAGAGGACAGACAGGATGGAACAACTGGAGAAAAGAGTCAGGAGTGATCTGTGATAGAAGAGAGTCAGCTACGGTGAAGGAGAAGGTTTACAGGACAGTGATGAGACCAGCCATGATGGATGGATTAGAGACACTAGGAATAGACAGAAGACAGGAGACAGAGCTGGAGGTGGAGGAGTTAAAGATGCTGAGGTTCTCTTTAGGAGAGA
>JAFBJS010006122.1:223505-277041 GCA_016785265.1 Paraplagusia blochii
GACAACACAGACAGGAAGGTTTGGAGAAAAAGCTAGAGAAGACAGATTGAGATGGTTTGGACATGTTCAGAGGAGGGACAGTGGATACATTGGTAGAAGAATTATCCTGGAGATGGAGCTGGTGAAGGAGGACACGGAGGTAGTTGGAGTCAGAGTAGATCATACAGAGGACAAGGGGAGATGGAAAATGATGTTTCGCTGTGGAAACTGAAAATCCAAAGAAAATTGTCATTATTTTAATAGTATTATTATCTATCCACAGACCGTTCATGTGTTCAAAGCACAGTAATTATTTCCCTATTTTGAACCCGTTTTTATTTTTTTCTGCAGAAAGGCGCCGTCCTGTGGCCAAATAAAGAACTACCGTCTACACTCTATTGTGTAATGATAGCTATAAACCTAACAGTCATGCTAAGCAAATTTAGATTTACCTTTAATCAAGGAAATTATTTAAGGCGGAGAAATAAAACTTTTCCAAAACAATAATATTGTGGTTGTTTTTTTCGACTCAAATAGTTATCTATTTTATTCATGTTGCAGGATGGTACAGGGTACCAGAGTGGCACATTCTACGATATGACTTAGGTCATTAAGAAAAACAGGTTGCTGTTCAGTTCTTGCTACACCGACAATGTGTTCCGGCAAAGAATGCGCCTCATGTGAGGCCCTCTACTGATGAGAAAGGAAAAAAATGGCATTCGTCAAAGTTTTGGCCTGAACTAATTAAAGAATGTAATTTGACCGGCGGGCCCTCCCAGTAGTGATTGGATGTGTAATGTTCACGTTAAATGATATGTATAAAACGCAAGATGAGTAAACATTGAAAAAACCTTGACTCTGATTTGTTTTCTGATGAATGTGGTTGTGACTTCATTGATGACTCTTCCCAGGGGTTCTCGGAAGTGTCTGCACCAGATAACATCAGTTAAATTGACTTGAGTAAAATTGACTAGTTGGATCATGTAGATGTTTTCTCAGCCGTCACCCGCTGACAGAGTGGATTGGACTTGACTATTGACCATTTTACTTAGAATTTCAAATGACGCAGGATGGAGACCAAACACAACTGTGTGGAAATTTGACTAATTTCCTGGGTATGTGGGGTAAACAGGTAAGCTAGGGACCGCCCCTGTTTACACAGGAATGAGGAAAAATAACTTACCATATTTTACCCTCAAATCGCCAGAATCTGCAAATGGACAGAGACAAAGTGAAAGGACAGTTACCCAGTTTTTATTTGACGTTTGAGGCTCGATATTTACACCCTCTTTGCTTATGCTCACGGTAGAGTTATCAGTGCCGTGGTTGTTTATATGGCAGAGTCCCTTTGATGTAAAGAAAAAAAAAACAACAAAACAAAAAAACAAACAACAAGTGAGGGTTGATGTCAGCATCACACCCTGGACAGTGGAAGATTGAGACCTGTCCAGTCAACAGTGTACACACAGTAGCCTACCTGTACATTAATAGTGCTAATATTCACATTCATCTGTACAGTAATTATATTTACAGTTATCACATTAGGGAAAAAGCCAGTACCTGAGGAGTTAAGTCCGTAATTAGCATTTACTCATTTGTTCAGCGTGGTGTTAAAAACAAACGCGCCGTTTCAAAGCAAACTCAAACAACAGAGACGGCAAAGGATCGACGAGCAGGGTCAGTCATGACGCATTCAAGTGCACCGATTTGAGTCCGTGCGAATACAACTTTATTGAGAAACAATGACTAGTAGTAGGCTGATGTTGGTTTCACTTTTTGAAAGTAATGTCACTGGTCAAGTACTGTGATTTTACTAGCTGGTGGCTAATGAATCACAGAGCCCAACCTCCAAAACTTCCTATTACACACAGTGGGAGTGGGAGGCGTGGGGGTCTGGACATTGGCCACTGAGGTAGGAACAGTGAGCAGATAAGTTCACAAGTGGGAATTTACCCAACAAGCCCACGCTGTCCTGCTGAAAGTGAGTGTTTACAACTTCTGTATCAACAAGACAAAGATTGTTGTTTTTATCAAAGCGCTCCTTACATACTTCAGCTGAGCCGGAACACTCTTTTACAAAGGCATAAGTCAAGTGAAATGAAACGCTGTCGTGTGACACACAGAGATGTTCAAAAGGACTAACACTGACCAATGTCGACTAAACAACTGGCCAGTAGAAATGGATGAGTAAACAGATGAGTAATTAAACAACTTTCTATTTGGCGATTTTTGGATCAGTGACTCAATTATATATGTATATATGTGTTACTAATGTCTTATATTAGCATTTGGTTTGGGTCACTGACTAATCCGGGTTTTTTATTTATTGATCTCATTCCTCAATAAGATTAATTAACTAAAACCTGTCAATGATTAAATTCTGCTTCTAGGTAAAAAAAAAAAACGGAAAAAAATGATAAAACGGGGTAATTTAATTTGAAACGAATGTGACATCATCTGCCTAATTTTTTTGTAATTCCCAATCAAATACAGCAGTGGTTCTCAACTGGTCTCACTCTGGGACCCAACATTTTCCTGTGGTCATTAAGTCGCGACCCACCCTCATAGAATCCAAACCAAGCAGATTAATTTTCTACAAAAAAAAGACTTCTTATAACACACTCATTTATTCAACATAGTGTTCCTTTCAAAATAAGAGACACATGCTCAACAGCTGATTCACATTATTTTGATTTTTGTTTGTGACCCATTCAGAACGAGTCCGTGACCCACTTTTGGGTTGGGATTCACCAGTTGAGAATCACTGAAATAAAGTACTTAATTATTATTTAATACAAATCAGATTTTTTCTGTATATTGAGATTAATTGAAACTGAGTTCTTACTTTAAAAATGCACCTATTTTGTCCCAAATGAATAAAAACTTTTATTTTCCAGCTTGGTACGGGAATGTAAAGATATCACAAACATAAGCAAGTGGAGATTTTTCTAAAAAGTCTCTCCAGAACATTTAGCTTTTGACTTTCTGTTCTTGTAAAATCTACCCCTCAAAAACAAACAAAAAAAACCCCCCGACCCTAAACCTGCAGTATCCCTTTGACATATAAGAAGCTATGAACACCGAATAAAACATGAGGTTGTAAGAAAAGCTTGTACCAGCAGCCTTCGTATTTTCTCCAAAAAACACAAACTACACATGTGAACATACTGGCCTGTTCAGAATTTACCGTTCAACAGCACGAAAGATAAAACACCATGAATAAACACGTCATACAACATGTGCAGCATTTCTCCCAGCAACGAAACATCGATCAATAAATAAGAACAGAATTAAAAATTCATTAAATAACAATCACTGTCTTAGTTTTTTTTGGACCATCGCTCCGAAATGATCCACTCCCAACGTCCATGGTCCACTCGACTTAACAGAGGTGAAATGCTAAACTCCTGTCCCGGATTCTGCTTCGTGTTTCATCCATTTGACAACTTGGTCTCACTGACACCTATTGTTCCCCTCAGTCTGCAGAAGAGTGCCCCCTGCAGGCACCACTTAGGATATAGCCTTTTTTTTTCTTTGGCTCCTCCTTACCAATTGCTTCACTCCAGAAGAGAAAACCAGAAAACGTCTCCTCTCTTGGATCACGTCCGCTTCATGGCAGAGGTTTGTGTTATGAGATGTTGAGGCCAAGCAGCTGAGGAAGAAGCAGTCATACATGAGAAGAGCTTTGGATTTTGGTCATTTCCAGCAGCTTTTGTTATCTCTAAACGCAGCTATAGGTCGGACAGGGTGTGTTAGGCCTTGTAGCAGTTTCCCTGTGTGGTGAGCGCCAGCTGGCCGTTCGGCGCCACCTCCGTTCCTTCGTCCTCCAGCAGGCCCGACACGTCAGCGTTGGGGATGCTGTCGTGGTAGCTGCTGAAGCTGATGTTGTCTTCTTTCAGCTCGATGGTCCAGAAGGGGGCGTTGAGTTTGCGGTTTTGGTACTCCCTGTAGGTGTACACGCCTCCCACGAAGCCGAGCAGAACCACCACCACCAGGATGATAACGGCCAGGATGATGATGTGGAACTGGGTCCAGGAGACCTCCGTCAGTGCTGCAGTGGTGTTGTCAGTGGGGCTGCTCAGGCTGGTCAGCAGGGCCTGGGTGGTGGTTGCAGTGGTGGTGGTGGTGCTGGCCACCACACTTGTGTTGTGGCTCAGTGTTGAAGGTGAGGGCGCCAATGTGGTGCTGGTCCTGGTGGATGGACTTAAAGTTTTGCTTGGTGTTGTGGTTCTGGCTGCTGTCGTGGGGAGGATCCGTGGGTCTGAGAAAGGTGGAGCAGTGGAGGAGTTAACATAATTATAACAATATCATCTTTTGTTTATAGGCACATCTATAAAAAAAATCTATTTTAGCAAAAATTGACCAAATTATCAGGAGGAAAAAAAGAGCCTTTTATTTGCATATATGTTATACACACTGTTAAATATATATATATATATATATATATATACATTCCTAAATACATATGCAAATATATACACATATACTGACACATATATTGCTGAAGCTAATATCCTGATGCTAAAATGTTTGGACATTAGAAAAACTGGAATGTATATGTATGTGTGTGTATTTATATATATAAATACATATATATATATATATATATATATATAAATACATACATACATATATATATATATAACAAATCATATACAAATATGAATGTATTTGTATATAGTTTGGCCAAATTTGACATGTTCAGAGGAGGGACAGTGGATACATTGGTAGAAGAATGATCCTAGAGATGGAGCTACCAGGTAGGAGACAAAGAGGAGACTGATGGATGCAGTGAGGGAGGACATGGAGGAAGTTGGAGTTAGAGTTGAGGATACGATATATGAATGTGAATGCATGTGTGTGCATAAATGTATGTATACATATATACTTACATATATGTATATATGAATGCACACACATACATACAGTGTATACATCCCAGTTTTCCTAATGTCCAAATAACTTCACAAGGATTGTAGTATCAGACAGCAGCCAGCAGAGGGCACTGTCGGCTACGTCTGAGCATCAACAGTGAGTAAAAGTATTGGTCCCTACCCAACCACGTGCAGTTGTGCGCTTTGGCGTCTCCGGTGAACCCAGGGGCACAGAGCTCACACTGGTGCCCGCTGGTGTTGTTGATGCACTGGAGACAGTGGCCGGTGTCAGGGTGACAGATCTGGGCGGGGCCACGAGGGTCTGCATTGCCACTGCAGTCGCAGGGAACGCAGGCACCAGACACTTTGTGGAAGCCAGCGCTGCACCTGTCACACTGTGAGCCGCTGTACTGAGGAAGGCACTGGTCACACACTGGGGAACCACTGGAATCTGGACATGGAAAGGAGTGGACACACACACACACAGAAACAGTCAGGACCAGGGGCGTAGCCAGAACCCATAAAATGGGTGGCTCCCGAAAAAATCAGGGGGGCCCAACCCTTAAGTATTATAGCCTAAGTTTGATAACGAATAACATCATTCCTCTTTATGACATTGCAAGCGCTATAGCAGCGGCACAGTATGCTGTGCGCACAGGTACACAGATGCAACATGCAGACACAAGTACACAAGGACCCGAACATTTGGACCAAAGACTGAAAACTGAAAATTGCACTGACCAATAAGAGAGGTACAGTTTGGACTTCTTCACCAGAAAAGTAAAAGACATGTGTACAGACCAGCGACTGTCCCTGAAACAGAAGTAATGAATAAATGGACCAGTGGAGATAATATGAGGAGCTGATAACTACATTGAGAAAAAAAAAAAAAAAAAAAAATCATAGCCAGATAAGCTCCCTGGGAATTCAAATGGGGTCACCTATTAAATAATTAATAAAATAAAGGTAACCTTCCTTTCTTTCTATTAATATTCTTTTTTATTACATATATCCCTAACTGTATCACGGTTCAGCTGTACCAAACTCAGCTTTTTCGTGGTATATCAACTTTTAAAAAATTTCTAAATTATTATTATTTATAATAATTTTGTTATTTTATTATTATTTTTCTAAATTATTATCTATCGTGATGAAATAAATATTTTCAATCCGAAGGAGTTACAGAAATGTAACAAGGAATAATCTGTGATAATTTTGTTGTTTTTGGATTTTTTCCTGCTTGACCATGCCTCTTAAAGGGTTCATCAAAGGTTGATATACTAATAAATCACTTGTCTCAACTTCAGGTTGTTCTCCTATTGTGGTCTGCGAAAGACAAGGGAAATGGATATAACTTCAAAAAGACCAGACATGATCTCAAACTGCTGTAATCTTTCTATTTCACTCATTTACACCATGACCAGGACTCTAATTATAGCAGAAAAACTGTCTGTGGAGTCAAAAGAAATTAGTGATGGGGTCATAAGCCAAAAGAAATGGGACGCACTGATTTATTAAAACATGTGCAGGGTCAACTGGTCCACTGTTAACACATAAACACGGATGTGAAAATGCTAAAAGAGGGCAGAATACCAACTCAGCAACGGAGCTGTTGTGTTCTTCCTGCAAGACCATGAAAATGTATCACTCGTAAAAAATTAATCCTACACACTATATGCTTTAACCAATAATTATTTTTTTTGTGCAGCAGAACATGCATTAAACAGCAGGACTATTGTGTCGATGACTTTTTATGGGAGCAGTAGAACACGGGACCAGAGTCAAGAAGTTCTGCGCTGATGAAGTGTTGAAATGTACAGCTGATAACTCTCACGTTGACAGAACCTTCTCCACCAGCGGCAGATGCTCTGCACCACTGACTGTTGAATGATTTAGGCCCAGATGAGTGCAGTGCAGTGCAGTGCAGTACACACTGTGCACTGGCCTAGATCTGGGTCTTTATCTATTTAGTGTGGTCATGTGACTGTGTCATATTCCGTCTGTGGACAGGCTGCTCCTGATGAGCTTGATTTAACCTCTGCTGGGGAGTGGGTTCAAGGCAACTGCCCCTCTGGGTTATATAACCGGGAGGGAACGTGAGCCGTGCTGCATGGACGTCTGGACAAATAAAATGTGCTATAATACACACACTTTGATTGGAGTTGGTGTATGTGGAGCAGTGGTCTCAAACTCAAAAAGGTTAAGAACACCTGCCAGGCCAAACGGCCGTATTAGCAATTAATGTTGAATACTGAGGAAAATAAAATAAAATAAAAAATCATTTTTTGCGTAGACTTGCAGTAGAATCCTTCTATAAATCTTTGAAAACTTTATAAAACTTTGACATCACGGTGGGGGCCACAAAATATCACTCATGGGCCACGAATGGCCCACGGGCCTCGCGTTTGAGACCCCTGATGTAAAGAGAGTAGCAGGAACTAAGCTCATTTTTTGAGGAACCAAGATATTTCTCTAGCCTTAAAAGGAGTGACATATCAGAAAAGATTCCTCCAGGTTGGAGGGAGCTTTCTGCATCACCCAATCAGGGATCTGCCGTCCGAAATATAACATAAATGAAAATGTGACTCAATGTTTTATGATCAAAACAGTAAAAGTTAGTTACAATTTAACTGGGTAAACATTGGTGAGGCCTATCCTCAGATCGGAGCTTGGAGGTTTTTCTTCTAGAGGACCTCTCACTTCTCATTATAGAAACGTTACTATTGTTTGAGTGTATTGTGAGAGGCTGGGATAATGGGAGGCTGATCCCAACAACACATTTACGCCTTGACTCAGGTTAACCTAGACACCTGAAACTGGGTCAAGGGTTGAACAGTTTCCATTGTTTCATGAAACAACATAGAAGACAGGGACTGGAACCAGGATGAACGACGTACCTGGAGTTTTAAAGCCACCTACTAAAGAAGAAGGAACAGGTGTGATTGGCTGGATTGATCTCTCCTGAAGAGATCTGCTGGATCCCAGTCCTAGTATAAAACTTGACTGTATATAGAGATAGATAGAACTTTATTAATCCCTGGGGAGTATCCTTTGGGAAATTATGGTGTATTTACATCCCTTCGTTTTTAAAAATTAATTCTTTTATTTTAGTTTTATTTCACTTTATTTTTCACACCGTAAGTCCATACGTTTAGACAAATGTGTTTTGTCAATTTGGGCTACACTAACAAAACTGAAGATGAATACCAATTAAGTTTTAGCACACAAGATCTTATACATAGATCGTTTTACACAGATTTTTTTTTTCAACATAGGGGTCGCAGATCAATGTGGGGTCCCCTGGAGTTCTAATGGGATTGTATGAAATGTCTACTAATACTGTGTTCCACAACCTTTTTTGCGCCCTGGACCTGTTAAATGTCTCATACTATTTTCTTAAACTGGTCGTTAAGTTGTGGCAGATAAAACCCCCTTAATGACATTTAATTTCCGGCGATCTGAAATATTTTCCTACCTATAAAATCTTCCTACCAGAATTAACTGAGCATGAGCACAACAAGGATTTCTCAAGTGCACACAGCCTACAGTTTTCCGCTACCAGACCGGTATAAAAGGTTATAAACTTGTATCAATGACTCTGCGTCATTTTGAGTTTGAGCCAAGCTGGACTAATGTCGTCCCATTTCCACTCAACCTGGTTTGAGTCCTCCACTGTGCCTCCCTCCACTGTTACACAACTGCTGCTACAAAGAGGGTTTAACAAACACATCCTGACAGCCTATGAAATGACCATGTATGAGGGAGGGTAGGGGGCGGAAGAGAGAGGACTGGACACATTGATGTGATAATGAATTAACTCCACAATCTGCACATCTTAAAACAGCCACTGAACCAAGGGTGGAGAATGAGATGGACACTTAATATTCTGGGAGCTTCAATTCAGGCCAGGCTAAAGTGATCAGCCAACACTGAAAATGTTAAATATCTTCCTCTCTTCTTTTGATTTGTCCCTTTTTCAGGGGACATTTTCTAATGGAAATCATATTGTTTGTTTTCGCATTTTTGATTTGACCAACGTTTTTACGCAGGATTGCGTAACAACTCTGATTTTTTTTATTTGGTAACATGCTATGCTTTTAATTCGCCAATTGCTGAGAATTTCGACACCAACTCTGTCAGTAAAAATGATTTAATACTCCAGCCACATCAAACGACTTTAGCCATCTAACTAGCAGCCACTACAGCATTTCTGTGCCCTGAGCAATGGACCCCTACCCTTATTTTAGTAGCTGTTATTTTTTTTTCCAAAGGAAACAGCCTGGCCTTCAGTAGCAGATGGTACTCTACGTGGCAGTAGGCCAAAAGCCTGTAGTGTAGTACTATACGCTGCCCCATGCTGGCACGGAGGTAGTAGCATTCCTTTCCCACAGGGGGCAGTAACCTTTTTGTCACTGGAGTGAAAAATATCGGTTCTTTAGTTTTTTTTCTTAGTTTCAGTTTGATGTATTTCACGTTGAGATGAATTAACGATAATACAAGTGAATACAAAGTATAAGGAAAAAGAAAATGATATTTATACAAGTTAGTTATTAATTAACTATTGTTAAAGAAGTTAAAACTGTTTTTCTCATTCTGTTGTGACGACGCCTCAGTCTTCACCCCAGGAAACCTCTAACATACTGATAATTACCACTTAGTTGCACATAACTGAAACCTTAACCCCTTAAATGTACTCAAAACATGGAGTCAGCAGATCCTAAAACCACAATGGACACAGACGAGAGGTCACATGACTCCTGACCATACAGTTTCAATGCTCCATAAATCCTCTGGTTATGAGGTCATTCTGATTCGTCACTTCGTTAAGAGAAGGCACCTGTCCACTGTGATGTCTGGGTGAGGACAGAAGAGGAGATTTGATAAAGAAGAAGGAAAAAATAAGCTCAAGGCCTGGTTCTCAAACTTGCGGCCTGTGGGCCATTTGCGGCCCACGGAGCGATATTTTGTGGCCCACACCTTGATGTGAAAGTTTAATTTATAATAATATTTTATTATAATTATTTCTTCTCCACATTTTATAGTAAATCCTATAGTTCTCAAACCCTGATTTTTATTACATTTTTTCTTTTGTATTAGACACTAAGTTGAAACTGCCTTTTGGTGAAGTTACAGTGTGGGTGGTGGCCCTCAAGTTATTTGAGTGAAACCCATGGGTTAAGGGTTAGTTTTGTGTTTTTTTAGTAAGAAATTAGTTAAAAAGCAATAAAAGCAGATTTCAGAATAGGGACAGGAAGGGGGAATTACAGAGAAAAAGGACGAAATGACGGATTGAACTGCAAAGGAAACAAACGAAGGAAAAAAGAGGTGTAAAAAAGAAAGAAAAAAACACAAAGAAGATAAGGAGCAAGGAGAATGGTTTCAAAATTGAAAAAAAACTCACACGTATGCCAGTCAACCAAACTTGATCAAATAACACAAAGTGGAGACAACAGTAGCAGCAGAGGGCGGGACAGGCTGCTCCTCATCATGACTGATATATTCATTCGGAAATATGCAGTGAGCTCTGATGAATTCTGTTAGGACATACCAGCTACAGGCAGGGACATGAATTCAACCATCAAACTAGTTCAACAACAGAGCTGTTCACACTGGATGAACTCTCTATTCCTATTCAAGAGAACCTCTCTTACTACCCTCAGAATTACAGCTCTGAGATCAGCTGTACAATAGGAAATGTTCAGGCTGAAGGTGAGTTAAAACAAACCATTATCATTGGCTGTTGTTGTCAGGTTAATGGAGGCCACAGGCCGTGATCAGTGTTTGTTGTGTGTAGTGTGTGAGGTGGTTGGAAGAAGCCTGGAGGTGAAAAAGGTGGAGAAACAGAAGGATGAAGCAGTCACTGACTGTCTGAGATAATCTAAAATAATCTTTATAAAAATAAAGATTATGTGATTTATCTAGAGGTTTTTTTAACAAATATGTTTCCAGAACTAAATGTAATAATCTTGATTTCAACTATGACAATTGTGATATATTTTCCCATGTTGAGCCCTATCAGTAACTTGTACTTTTTCTATCATTACAAAAACAGCAACAATAATAACACTGTTCTTGTCTACCACACAACCTAAGTACGTTTTGCTACTGATACATTTCTTGGAAGAGAGTTTCTTCACTCAGGCTGATCGAGGTCGGGCTGATAACAACTTTGTGATAACCACTGTATTACGTGATGTGGGAAACCACCCTGTTCTTTCTCTATAGGTTCTCAGTCACCAAGGCCTTCTTCTTCATTTCCTTTATGCTTGTTCCATTTTTCAGGGGTCACCACAGCAAGTCAACAATTTCCATCTCACCCTGTCTTCTGTATCTTCTACTTTACCTTCATGTCCTCCCTCACTGCATCCATCAATCTCCTCCTTGTCTCCTACGTGGTAGCTCCATCTCTAGGATCATTCTTCTACCAATGTATCCACTGTCCCTCCTCTGAACATGTCTAAACCATCTCAATCTGTCTTCTCTAGCTTCTTCTACAAACCTTCCTGTCTGTGTTGTCCCTATGAACACCTCATTCCTGATTCTGTCCATCCTTGTCTCTCCTAAGAGAATCTCAGCATCTTTAACTCCTCCACCTCCAGCTCTGTCTCTTGTCTTCTACCTATTCCTAGTGTCTCTAATCCATCCATCATGGCTGGTCTCACCACTGTCCTGTAAACCTCCTCCTTCACCTTAGCTGACTCTCTTCTATCACATCAGTCAACAAGACCATTAAAATCCAAAATCAGTTACTTGGACTTTCTTTACAGTGACATTTCAACAACTCTCAACACAATTAAATCACTGGTTCAATTCCTGGTGGAAACTGATGGTCTGTTTAGTCTATGGTGGATGGAGACTGCCTGATCTCCCTGAGTGTTGGTATTTCTAGGTACTTAGGTTCAGATACAGAGACACAAACGACCTCACGGCCACATTCAGCATGATGACAAACCAGGCCTATCACTCACAGCAGATATATTACGAAAGGAACCTACTCCATGCAGTGAGATAGTGCAGGAAACACTGCGTAGTCAGAACAGACGAGAGAACAGTATTAGGTGATGTCCTTTGGTATAATGTGACCAAAAAAACAACGCATCATCAGTCCATTAAAGCAAGGACAGGAAGCAAAGTCGAGTGGTTACAGAACATTACTGTAGGCAGCAGGAACTTACCTATGTGACAGGTGCCGCTGGACGTGCTGTTGGAGCAGGGACACGGTAAACAGGCGTCCGTCAGTGCGGCTCCAGGGCGGCGGTAGAAGGCAGGCTTACACTCCTCACAGTTGGATCCCTGTGTGTTTCCCTCACAGTTCAAGCACACCCCTGGGGGAAGAAGAGGAAAAAGTCACATGATCAGGGTGTATGCCTTTATCTGCTGTTGATGTATACAATTCCAACTGTAAGCAAAAAAAAAAAAAAAAAAAATTTTTTTTTGAGTAAAAAAAAGATTTTTTTCTGAGTTTTTCACAGAATTTAATTGTCTGTGTTAATATCACAAATTTGAGATATTACAGATATTTAACCATGAATGATAGTTATTCAATACTAAAATACTAAAATAAAAAAAAAATAATAAAATAAAATAAAAATAAACTATTGGGAAAAATGTAAAATGGTTTCAATATCAGCTTGTTGTTATTGTATCTGTCTAAACAAATGTACATTTAGTTGTATCAAGCATTAAAATGAAGAGGTAATTGAAGAAAACAAGTGTGGTCTAACATTTTTTTTCCCATGACTGTATATAAAATCTTGTCCAAAAAACAAAATAACACTACTTAAGTATCCTCCTGTTGGCGACATCTGAAATTTCCAATCTTTAAGAATGTCTCTTCATTGTGTTAACTTACTAACGCCTCCCTGTCATGTTTACTTGCCCTCCTCAATGTTTGGGCTACTTTTTAATTTCCATTTGCACAGTGTGTTGTGTAAGCAGCTCTGGGGAGAGATACCATCACCAGCCTCCTACCAGGGAGCTGTCAAACCAGTACCATGGTAATCTCTGAACGCTGTCTCAGACCAGCCAACACCACGTCCTCCATCTGGCCCTCCTCTGAGTATGGCTCAACATATGGCTCCTTTACACAACTCCCCCACTAGACCACAGACTCTCCTGCTCAGGCCTCACGTTGCAGGTCTGTAAGTCCTTAAGCCTGCCTGTAGGGGCGGGAAGCTGCAACTCTGTTCTGTAGGTTTGACTAATGACACACACGGGGGGCGGTGAGACCCATCCTAACTTATACAAAAAACCACAACGTTTCCGAATGTTGACCTGCCTGTTGATTGGGCATCTCTCTAAAAACAGTCTTGAGTTTACACTTTAAATATTGACAGTAGACAGACTGGAGGCTCTTTGTGCTGCTGTGCTCTAATTAAACATGACATGTAATTATGAGGCCGTAGAGCCATGGTGTTAAATGCAGCCCTCCCTACTCCTCACCCACTCACTGCGACTCCCTGAAACGGCTTCTTAATGATCCCAGAATACATTAACACCACTAGTAATAGTCTTCAACACACCAGTATTGCTTTGTGCCTTTGTTTCTTTACCACAAATAACAAGAAGAGGTCCACTTTAATGCCACCTTTATACAGTGAACAAGAGGTTAAATTTCCACCATTCTCTAAACAGCTGTTCCTTCCTTCACAAAAATAATATGTGCTGTGCGATTTGTCGACAATTGTCGACTTGTCTCATGTGATTTAAATAGTGCAGTGTACACAGGGTTAGAACATTATTACTTCCCTTGATCGAATCCTGATTAACTTGTGTGAAAATCCAGGGTGATTTGTCAATGAAGTTCAACCATCAACCATACCACACTGCACATGCGTAAATGTAGACACGGAGGAGGAAACGTGTAAACAACAGGGGGCAGCATGGCAGAACTGAGAGACCAGACTGACCACTATCTGTCAAGACATTTCCTTGTCCTCACAAGTCATGTGGGCACTTTTTCTATTCTGTGTCTTTGCACTAAATGGCAGAAATGAGTTTTTGTTTGCTGAAGATTATGTATGCTGTCATAATGGCACACATATATTTCCAATGCTTTTTTTGGTCCAAAAAAGACATAAATATGTGCATTAACAAAGAGGCAAATAAAATGAAGTCTCTTTTATCTCCCCACCCCCCAACTCTCCACCCCTACCTGTGCTTGCATGCTATCATAATGGCACACTTTCAATGACGTGAACGTATTCAACTGTAGCTGCACGCTCACCGGACTGTGGGTGGCAGTAGCTGGTGTGGTTGTTACACTGGCAGGGTCGGCAGCCAGTGGAGCTGAAGTGGAAGAATCCTGGGTGGCACTCATCACACTTTGGACCATACACACCTGTCTTGCACACGCATATTCCTGAGCTGCAAACAGAAGGCAGAAAAACAAGGTATTTTAACAGAATATTGGCAAACACAGGTTTTTAAAAATTACACTGCAAATTAATTAGAAAAAACTTAGAAAAGAAAATTAGAAAGGTTCTCAACACAGAGCTCAAACATCGTTCTCCTTGTAGAATTCAAGTTTGAACAGAACTTTCAGAGCTTTAAAGAAATTCACAGCTGAAGGTGGGGTTGTACCATGAGCAGCAGTGACGCAAGAAGATATTATTTGTTTCGGATCCAGTAGAAGTTACCATGGGAAGAATTGTTCCCATAGTAAGAGACTGTTTTGAAAAACAGTCAAAACGGCAGTTTCAGCGTCATGTTTTTTTTATTACTGTGTATCTTCCTGAAAGCTCAGCAAATACAGACCTGTTACTGACTGCGTGTTTTTTACAGTGTGATTGCTATCAGCTGAGAATGTCTTATTGGATAATGCTCCCAGGAATGTTCTGGAACAGTAATCCAATAGCACATACAGACCATAAACACACCAGAACACTATTTGTACAGAGAGACAACCTATAGATATATTTACTATGAAGTCACACATGGTTGGTGGCTCATCCACGTTGACTGAACTTCAACAAAAGAAATGCAAGTGGAAACGCAACAGACTCGAGGCTCCCAGACAATGGACTCGCAAACAATATCTGAGAACAATGACTTTGAAACACTTGAAGAAAATGAGGAGTGACACTGAGCACTTTCACTGAGCGTATGTATGTCTGTGTCTGGGACGTCTTCATAAAAACAGGTCTTTGTTTAAATGATTGCACTTAATGTAAATAGACCAACTCAGGACAACGCTCTGTGGGGCCTGTATTTTAGGACACATAATTGTAGCATCAAGATTTTGCCCCAATAAATCTGGCATCAATATTTACCATGGTCAGCCCTCAGAATAAAATTTTGATTGGGAAACTTTTATTTAAGTCTAAAAAGACACAAAAGGGACTGTTGATGATGATTACTCCAGTGGGCTCAACACCCACAGTGTGGTGCATTGTGATTTGTGTGGTAGTTGTGGAGACTGCTACCCTTGCAACCTGGTAATTGATAAGCAGATGACAATGAATGAAAGTTGATTACAGAAATTATTTTGAAAACTTTTTCTAACTAATTTTTTTAAATCTTATTTCTACTCAATAACTTTTTATCAATAATATTTTATACATTTTTTTAATCACTGTATTCATAACCATGCAGTTACATACAGTATAAATAAAATATGTATATAAAATGTGTACTTCTGTTGAAACAATAAAAAATGGAAAATAAAATGACTTAAAAAAAAACAAATAAATAAAGTGTGTCGTCAGGCCAAGGCATTTTTTTCTTATAACAGTTAAAAGATCCAAAAGAATATCAACTTACTATGCTGTCAAAAAAGAAACAGGAAACCGTGGAATAAGACAAATTTGACACCAAAGAAAGAAAGAAAGAAGATAAACCTATACGCAGTGAGATGCTTTTGATGAACTGATGTTCTCAGCTCTAAAAATGAAATGTAAGATAGCACTGTGGGTGTGTTTGTCCGTGTGTGTTTGTGACGACAAACTGCGGTATTATCAGCGGAGATGATCCCATTACACAAGGTTCAACTTGACTTTCCTCACTGAAAAACACTGACGTGAAGTAAACGTCACTTCGTCTCTGTTTAAACGTTCGTAAAAGCTGAAGTGATTCACGGCATTGCACCGCGTGTCAAAAACAGAAACAAAACAAACTCTGATGACGCTGCAGATCAGGGTGTCCTCTGTATCCTGTGCACTACTGTTACATAAGACGGCGCATTCTGCAGGATTTGTTCAATTGCTGTCTTAATTTCAGATAAAAGAATGAGTGCATCAGATTTCCTGGTCAGCTGCTCGTATAAAAAGAACAAAACCTCAGAGCTGGGTAAAGATAAAGGCAGGGAAGATTTTCAATAAGTTTGCATAAAGTTTTTTTTTTTTTTCCTGGGAGAAGCTTCAGGGCTGGAATCTGTGGGAGGAAGGAGATCTATTCTGATTTATGTGTTGTGGTGTGTTCAGAGACTAAAATAATCAACCTTTACCATATGACTTTCTGCCACCTTATATTCCAGCACCTCAAGGGTGGAGCTGAAAAACTGTGGTTTGGTTTGGACCACAGAAATGCATTCCTTCTGACCAACAAGGAGAAGAACTTAAAAAAAGAAACGCATAACTTCTTTGCGAGCCTCAGTCTAGTCACCAGTAATAGGGTGTGTTCACACTTTCACTTTGATACGTTTACAACAAAACAGAAAATGAAACATTTACTCTGCAAAGGTTTGACCTGATTAGTCCTTCCAGCAACAACTTGAATGCTGATTTCTTGTGTAATGTGTTGTCATTTCCTGTCAGTACAGAGAATCAGTAAAGACCACACTGACTCCCTTCTTTCCTGGGTGTGCACTGTATCTAAAATACTGCAGTATGCATATGCTACTAGTGTCAACCTGTATCAGTAACTTGCACAATTATAAAGCATAATGACCAGGCTGGATTATAAACCACTACTCATTCTGTTGTATAGTCAGTAACAAGTTGGTGGGTGGAGTTCCACAGGGTCCCGTTATAGGCCCATTTTATCTTTAGCAGGTCTTTTATCTTCACATGGTTTAAACTCGCAGCAGGATTTATATCATACATTTCTATAGTCAGATAAAAAACATACAAAGGGATATCTGTAGACATGATTATCCAATTATAAATCTGTTGCCTGTCTTCCTTTTTTTAGTGTATATGATTGATAATACTTTACTTTTAGAGATTTTACAAAAACAAAACAAATGCTTAAACCATGAAACCTATCTGCTGTGTTATCTCCTTCAATCCTGTTTCTCTCCCCTTTTTTCTTGTCCCCCATTCCCTGGTTCTGGTTCTGCCAGAGATTTCTTCCTGTTAAAGGGGATTTTTTTTCTCTTCACTGACGCCTAGTGATCGATCATTGTGTGTACTGCTGGGTTTTCTCTTTTTGTAATTCTGTATTGTTATGATTTCTGTAAATATGTGCTTTGGCATAACCCCGTATAACGCCTTGAGACAACATCTGTTGATTTGTCGATTTGGGGCTATACAAACTCAAATAAATTGAAATTAAATTGTAACCGATTAATGCCTTTTTCATCAATATATTAATTATTTAAGGAAGAATTTAACCAGCTGCAGTTCTTAAATTTAAGTTTTGGTGTCTGGGCCATTTGAAACATCAAATACTAAGTTGATTCTTGGATGAAAAATTGACCTAAAGACAATTAAAATAAAGTAATTTGACTAAACAATTAAAAGTGACATAGGTGACATATCGCAGTATGCTGTGTAACATACTAAGACCCAGTTATAGGACTGCACTTTAAAAGGCAATTTTAATTTGATGGTATGAATATATTTTCCTGATAAGACTTCCTTTTGAAAATATCACAGAAATACACTGACCTACTGAAAATGAAACACAGTCTGTCTTCCATATGTGTGGAGCTTAAATTAATGGCTGTTGCCGGTGCAAAGGAAAGTGTGTCATTGTATGTGCAGTAAAAGCAGGTGGAGGGTGGGGGAATCGCAATGGGAGGTTAGTGCTTCTCTTCTGGTGATTAATAATCTGAGAGATTATTTGTGTCCTCCAGGGTGGAAGGCGGCGGGGAGGAGTTTGTTATTGTTTTGGTGTGATTTCACTGCAGCGTGTTGGTCCTGCCGCTCGTCTTCAGATCAGTCTGTCAAGTAGGTCAGTATTACAGGCTGCTAACAAAGCTTAACCTCATTCTGTGGCTGCGGTGACAACATTGGCCACATGCTGTTAAATGTATCGGATTTGAGCCACGCTTTAAAAACACAAAACATCCTCTCTGAGACGGGGAGTCAGGAGGGGGTTCACTGAGCCGGGTTGCCAGTTTAAATACCAGAAGGTGAGCGTTTGGCCCAAACAAAGCATGGCTTGTGAGGCTCTGCTGGCTGTGGCTGACTGATCCTTAGAGAGAGTGCAAAGCCTTCAGCACTCCTGGCTTCTCATCTGTGGCCTGGCACATGGCGGACATTGTTGGCCTTGATACAGGTCAACAGCTAACAACATTCAGATCTACACTTTCCGCTTGAGTGTTTTTTACATTTGTTACATAACAGATAAGCCCTTTGGTCAGTAGATATTTTCACAGGCCAGAGAGTTTTTAGTTGTGATGAGAAAGCACTTCATCTTCACTTGAATGATGTTTATTTACATTCAACGAATTAAAAATATATATTATCGGTCATTTATTCTTATTTATTATTGACATTTATTCAGTCATTTATTCATTATCCACTGCCAGGTTGCAGGAGCAGTGAAGCAGTGATGACTGAGAAAGACAGGTGAAGAATAGAGTACAGGCAGGATGGAACAGCTGGAGAAAAGTGTGAAAAAGTGATCTGTGATAGAAGAGAGAGAGCTAAGGTGAAGGGAAAGGTTCGCAGGAAGCTATGAGACCAGCCATGATGGATGGATTAGAGACACTTGGAATAGATAGAAGACAGGAGACAGAGCTGGAGGTGGAGGAGTTAAAGACGCGATTCTCTTTAGGAGAGACAAGGATGGACAGGATCAGGAATGAGGTGATTAGAGGGACTTGAGATGGAGCTACCAGGTAGGAGACAAAGAGGTGATTGATGGATGCCGTGAGGAAGGAGGCAGTTGGAGTCCGGGTAACATACTAACGACATGGAAATTTGTGTGGCAACCCCTAAATGAGGGACAAGCGAAATGGGAAAAGAAGAAGAAGTTCTAGAAGGAAAATGAATACAGTTGTGGATGTGAAGTTATCAGTATTAAGGACTCCTGTCTCAGCCCAGTCATTCTGTCTCTATGCATATTTTGTCCTCTATGAAGTTTGAGGAATAAGATGTGGCTGAAACATTCTGTAGATTTCATAGGTGACGAGGTTGTCCTTAATCTGTCTCTAAAATTAAAATATACAGGAAGTCTGAAGTACTGGTACCTTAACATACTGTACTATAAACAAATCCTTTATAATATGGCTACTAATGTATTCCCATACTGTAACAGGCCTCCCATTGCATTGAGTGTTGCTTTTGAATGTGTTGCTTTTACCTACTTGATTATTTTGCTTCCCACTTTAAAGTGATTCTCAGCAAATAGATTTTTGTGTTAGCAAGAAAACACGTTAAATAATGCATTTCTTCACAGCAGTGCAATGAGTAGACAACCGCGCTGCCTGCGCCGCTCGGTGACACTCGATGCAGAGGGCGGAAACATCTGCATCCATGATCAATATTTCATTACAGACAGTGGCGCCTTCCACGCACTGTCATGAACACAAATGTCTTGTGAAGGATGCCCTGAGGATCTGACCCACATACAATAGAAGAGAAACAGCATCAGCCCACATCATTTTGTCCCACACTGACATGATCAGCAAAGCCAACGCACTGGCTGAGATCCTGCACATGCTTTATAACACGACACGTCAGAAAGGCACATCGAGTGTGAACACTGCAGACACCCGTGATTCATCGCTGTTAAACGGATCTAGAAATACCAATATCATGTCTTCAATATTGACTTTTTCTTATTTTAATAATATCCCTGGCTATAAATGTCTGCCGGTAGAGATGACCTGCACTGATGACCAGTTGTCAGGAAGACTTGTACTTGTACTTGTACTGTTTTTATGTAAATGAAATAAGGTACCATGAGGAACCAGCCACTAGGGAGCACTAGCCAGTGTTTTTAATGCCGGTTCCAAGGACAGATAAATGGTGAGGGTTGCATCAGGAAGGGCGTCCATCATAAAACTTTGTCCAAATCAAAGATGCGAGACATCAACATGATTCCCATTTAGAGTTACGATATAGAAGACAGGGTGAGATGGACATTGTTGACTCGCTGTGGCAATCGCTGGGAAAAAGGGACAAGTCAAAAAGAAATGAAGAAATAAAGTACGATGAGAGCGGTGTTAGGTATTAACCAGTAGTTTGAGAGGTAGTACTGTGTTATACCACCAGGGCAACACAAGTTTGGAGAAAAAGCCAGAGAAGACAGATTGAGATGGTTTGGACATGTTCAGAGGAGGGACAGTGGATACATTGGTAGGAGAACGATCCTATAGATGGAGCTACCAGGTCTTTTTAGTCCTTCCATCCTATACTGCTTATTTATTTGCAGGTTACAGAGGGCGCCAGAGTCAATAACAGCCACCAACAGGAAAGGCTTTGCCAGTCCATGAAAGGCCGTGATTATAGAGACAGACAACCAATAATGGTCCCATTCACAACTATCAATGCCCACTCTCCTGATTAAAAGACAAACCAGCCTACCAGGGGAACCCCCCCAGCTCACACACATACAAATACAGAGAGAACATGCAAACTCCATACAAATGACTGTGGGAGATCTTCAACACCTCAGTCGACTCTTCCTCTAGGGTGTGAATTAAAGAACAAATCAAATACATGTCATATCATGTGACAAACTACAGCAATTTTACTATTATTTATTATTAAAAGTTTCTGCTTTTGCGTGTTTAGGTCTTCACATTCTAATGCAAAACCTAAAAAAAAAAATCCTCTCTCTCTCCTCATCTCTGTGTTAAAGCTCTGTAAAAAAGGAAATGCTCACACACACACACTCACACAGAGTTATGATATTGACCCACTGTGGCAGAGGCTACAGTCACACCATTATCAGTACATTTCAGTGAAACAGGGTTAATGAACAACTTGATGATATAAAACAAGCTTCATTGATGACCTTAAAGACTACTGTGCCTCTGGACCTGCAAGACCTGATCCAGACGTCATTATTATTGACAACTATCCTCCTCTGTGAGACGGTTTGCATGTATATACATAAATGTAAAGTAAACTGACTCAACAGACCTGCTCTACTTTACTACAATCACCGTTAATAACGTCTTTTTCTACTGTTCGTCAGACATTGTACACTGAAATACTTTGTGCAACTCCATTTTATGTATTATATCCTTTTATATTTGGTCTCCCTCTCTCTCTCTTCTCCTTCCTCTTTTCTCTTCCACATTTCCTCTTCCTCGCTTTGCAGAGGAAGACAGCAACACTGCCTCTGCCTGGTTAAAATTTTCTCAGTGACTTAATATTTAATAGTATTTGTAAAAAAATACTTCATTTTGTACAAGTAACAACATAACACTGTCTGTTGGCGGTTGTTTTCTCCAAGGAATCAGTAATGCAAGGGAAAACATTATTTTTCAACTGTATAGCTCATGTCTTTGGTTTTTTTTGGCAGTTGGTGGCCTAGTGGTTAAGGAAGTCAACCTGGGTCTGGGAAGCACCTGGTTTGAATCCCACTACTGCCAAGTTACTACTGAGGTGCACTGAGCCTGGCACCGTCCCCACTCACAGCTCAAAGCTGCCCACTGTTCACTTTTGGTGACGGGTCCTTTCCTTTCTTTTCTACAGTGCAACAAATGTGTTTTAGGACTGACAACCCGACCATGTTGTGTAAAAGCACGACAGACCAAAAACAGCAACCATGAAGTATCACAAGTCCTTCACTCTAGAGCAGCGATCATTAAAGTGAGCTGCAGGAGCAGACTAATTACTAGCGATAAGCTCATGGGGGTGACTAGGTTACCAGCAGTCTGGCTCAGACAGTCTGAGAAGGACTAAGTCTGGTTGGGAAAGCTCGAGTCGACACCTTCACCTCGATAAGCCTGGAACTGAACCTTCCAGGCACCGCAGGCATCAAGGATGGACAGCTCATCCAACCAATTATTCCACCATCAGGATTTAGTTTTCCGAGGCTGGTGTTTTTTAGGGTTTGACGGTACACCTCATTGACAGTTACTCACACTTGAAAACCACAGCTTTCCTTTTCATGGTCAGTGGAAACCAGAGAGAGTAGCTATAGTTTTACTATATTCCAAACCCAGACGTAGGTCTCACTGATCCAAGTCCCAGTTCCAGTGATTTGTGGACAAACTGCATGTGCAGTCAGATCTACTGTGTGTGTGGTGTGACAGTGTTTTTTTTTTCAGGGCTCAGGATTTGAAGAGTAAGCAGAGTTTGATGCCTTCAGGGAGGCCTGTGGGCCGGTGGTTTGGCTAAATTAGTGGAATAATGATGCTGCGAGTCTAGGCTGTTACCCAGTGGAGCTGAGCTCAGGGCTTTTGGAGATAATACACATTAATTCAAAGCAGACTCTGTGTTGGTGCTTTGACAGGACATGTCACATCTCCAGCCAGAGATTGTATTTTTGTACAAACCTAAAACATCGGGTTTTCACAGTACGATTCAGAAGTTTAACAATCAAACAACATTGAAGGAGACTGTGTTGGTTGTAAAATGATAGAATTCAATCATTGCACTGTTATCATTGCAACAAGAGCATGAGGATCTGACTCTCAACTCATATATATGTTGTATTTTGTGTATATATATATATATATATATATATATACATATATACATATATACACACATATATATATATACACACATATATATATATATATACACACACATATATATATATATATATATAAATGATTGTGTTAACAGACTTATATATCTAAGTCTGGCACATCCTGAAGACATGAATTAGAAATTGGAACAGAATTTTCTGAAAGTCTTGATTAGAGTTCTTGGAAAACACTCAATCTTTCTGAAAACTAAGGCCCAGGGGCCAGAAACAGCCCAATAGGCTTTGTGATCTGGCCCGCCAAACTTGCTTTCTTTGCTCCAACTTCTATAATAGCTTTGTATTATGATTATACTGTTGATTTTTGCCTACAATGCCCATGCTTTCTCAAAAGATGCCATAGAAAAGGCTAAAAGTCTCAGTTCACATAAACGCTCCTTCCATCGGCTCCTAACCTGGCCCCTGTGTCCAATTTCAGGACAGTTTACCCAAATCTGATCTAAATTAAGGTTTTAAAACTTGTTTGTTTCACAACACTTAAGACAAAACAGACCACGGGTTTTTACTGAAAAGGCAGTAAAGAGAGCAGCCTCACCTGTCACAGAGGAGGTCAACGGCTCCGAAGGAGTCACACGAACAGGGCAGACAGCCGCTGGTGCCATTGGTGAAGAAGCCCTCGGTACAGTCCTCACACTGAAGGCCGCCGTATCCCGTCAGACACTCACACTGACCGGTGGTCTGGTCACAATCGCTGGGATCTAAGATCCCCTCGTTCCCACTGCTGCAGTTGCACTGGAGCTCTGAGGGGAAGGATCGAACAACCCAAGACCAGGGAAAAATGACAGAGATTATAGGTTAGACATCGCGACATTGAATTACATTTTATCAGCACCTGCAAACAAATCAAATAAGATACAACAAAAAGTTGCATACAATAGACAAAGGTTGTTTGATCAACCTTTATCAATTCAGTTGGTTTTTTAAATATTTTTTTAAAAAGTAGGACTGTCCAAAGATTTTCAATCACGGCAACTGTGGCATTAATCATCATGTATCATGGTTGCAATTAACCATGAATTGTCAAGTTTAATTTAAGTAAATTAAATTATTTTTTTCTTATTCAGATATAGCTACAGTATAACGTGGCATCTTTACATGGATTTCAAACTTGAGTGCAGACTTTTTTCTCCAAAACATCCATCAATTTTCTCTTACGATCAGTTTGATAGTTGAATGACTGCTGGGCATTTAGTTGGTATTTTATAGTCAATGAGCTTCAGGTAACAAGGGTTTTCCTTCAGTTTGCAAAAGTAACATCATGTTTTATCAACTTCAGAGCCATCAGAGCAACAATAACTGAAATAATCGAAGAAGGGTAGTTGGATACATTTTTCAATTTGTGGTCCAATGTATTAAATATCTACTATGATATTTCATTAACATCGCGGGGCAGTCGTCTCCACCACTGCCACCCAAATCACACATCTCCATACTGTAACTTCCTGTGGGTGGTAAGTTCACTGGAAGTTATATGGGTTGGTGCTATGCTCAGAGCACCTCAGTGGTGACCCGGTAGACTGTGGATTAGAACCTGCAGCCTTCAGGACCTGGGTCAGCTTCTTTAACTGCTACACCACCACATTATAAGGGTATTACTTTTAACACCCCAAGTAAAGAATTACATGAATCAATATTTTTTATAACCAATGTTTAAAAACAAAATTTAAGCTTTGGTGTTTTTCTTTTTAGGTTAGATAGTTGTCGTCGTTCCTCTCCAGGCAAACTGATGTATCACTTCAATTCAATAACACTCACAAATTTCCCAGTAGACTTGGCTTAATGTCATTACAGAAGGCAGCTGTGTTAGTAGGAGCGCCTTTCTCAGCTGGTCAGATGTAAACCTAATCATCGGTGACTCAACGAAACACCTGGACTTTCCCTTTAAGAAAGTAGAGTTCATTAAACCAGACAGGACAATGACCCTGTGCAGTACAGAGACCAAATCTATTATTGATTTGATCTGAGGGTTAGGTGTGGTGGCTGACTGTGTATTCTTTCCACTGTCAAAGAGATCTCAGAGCAGAACAACAGCTCTGAACTAACAGGATAAGGAGAGTAATTCAGCTAAAGAAATTAAACTAGTGAGACAGGTGAATTCTGAGCTCTATTCTTGTTTGAGGATCTCTGTTGGATCAGGCTGCGGCTGCTCTTCTGGAGCGCACACTTTATATAACGGCTGTTATGCAAGAGAGTGCCAGTTCACGGTCACAGCCTCCGCTTAAGAACTGTCAGTCATACAAGAAAGATCACACCGACCATTATTCTGCTCATACATTAACAATGTATGGAAGAAAAGAGGTAGAAATAGACAAACAGGAAAGTATTAGCCCCTGAAGACGGTGGAGAGAATTCCTTTAACTTCATAATCTTTGCATGTCTCTACATGTTCCTTGAGAGTTTCGTAAACAGCGATGGCTTTCCTCAGAATCCACACTTAACCACAGGATGAACTGCTACCTTAAACAAAATGTATACAAGTTCATTTGTAAGTGTATTGAATCCACCGGCTGCACTCAGGTCCACTGAGCAAGGCACCGTCACTTCGGTGCAGTGACCACATTTTGTTGTGTGCAGTGGTGTGGATCACAATGACAAGAAGTTGGCTTTCCTTTTCTTTTCTAGAAAAAAAAACCATAGCATAAAAATACAGTATGTTCCAAATATTTTAGAGACATTAGTTAGCTCAGGTCTACAATGTGAGTGTTTCTGTGTCAGGAATACAGACTAATACTATATAAAAAACGTCAAACAACTGATTGTGCTTGTGAAATTCCAAATTCTATCCACCTGCGGCTGACCCAAACTGAAAAACTGCCCCACAATGGTACACTCCTCATACGTCACAAACACAGAGAATATTTATGAATGGATGGGCAACTTTTTCACACATATCTAAACAAAAACAAAAGAGGCGACAAGGCATAAATTGTTGTGTTTTAGCTGACTTGTCAACTGGGAAGACATTTAACCTGGATGTGAAGGTGAATGCAAGTGAAAGCATGCAGATGACAGCACTTCTGCTGCAGGGAGAGAGACATACTTTCTAATGAACTAAGACGTCAACATGTGGCTGATAGTGATCGGTCGTTTGGGATTTCTTTGGGATATTATCAGTGAGGCACTTGTTGCTGCCTGTTGGGACGGAATACTTCCCAGGAGTTTTGGAAAACCAAACTGATCCAACTGCTTTTTTATTGTTTTGATCCCTTGGTAATATCGACAAAAAAGCGTATCCAAAGCAAACACACATGCGACACTCCTAAATCCAGCCTTGATCCTATGGGACGGAGCCTGGGCGTGTGTGTGTGTGTGTGTGTGTGTGTGTGTGTGTGTGATCTGTGCAACTTCACAGCAGGTTTGATGGAGATTAGACCAGATCTGTGCAAAGTAGGGAGAATGGGTGACACCAAGGCAGAGTTCAGCCCTGTACCCCCCCCCCCCCTTGCCCCCCTCCCTCCCCCCCCCCCCCCCCCCCCCCCCCCCCCGCCCCCCCCCCCCCCCCCCTCCCCCCCCCCCCCCCCCCCAGCGTATCCAAAGCAAACACACATGCGACACTCCTAAATCCAGCCTTGATCCTATGGGACGGAGCCTGGGTTTGTGTGTGTGTGTGTGTGTGTGTGCAGTGTGATCTGTGCAACTTCACAGCAGGTTTGATGGAGATTAGACCAGATCTGTGCAAAGTAGGGAGAATGGGTGACACCAAGGCAGAGTTCAGCCCTGTACCCCCCCCCTCTTGCCCCCCTCTCTCTCCCACTGCCCCATCTACAGCCCTGTCCCCCCCCCCCCTCTTGCCCCCCTCTCTCTCCCACTGCCCCATCTACGTGACTGGGCTGTAAAGTGGTTTGACAGCAGGGCTGGTATTCACACACGGATCCAGACAGGTTGATTCAGAGCTAGTCACGCCTAAAACCCCCTCTTCCTCCTGTCTGTGTGCATGCGTCGGTGTGTGTTCTGCTGTAAGACCCCTGCAGGGGAACAATTTTTATGTCACTTTCATTTTGATTCAGAGATTTAAAAGATAAGGAGGAGAAGACATTTCCATGACCAACAACCACAGACATTCTTCGACTTGGTGCTCTGTGATGGAAATGATGGCACTGTGATGGTATTTGGTGACATATTCGCCCTGATCTCATTAATGGTTGGTGATATCACCAAATTGGGGAGGGGGTGGAGTGAATAGGAGGTGATGCAGACAGATGTAACTGTCTTTTTTTCCAGTAAGCAGGGGGTGACATGTTTTAATGTACATCCCTACACACTCGTCACTTTGACTCGCTTCAAACAAACATCAATTAACGTCGCTGATGGATTTACTAAGGTTGAAAACGTGGGACAAGACGCCATTTTAGCTCAGTTCATCTACGATGTACGACGTGAGCGCCGCACGAGAAAATCCGTTTCTACAGCATGAATTTACTGAAACCAAAATGTATTCAGAATTACCAAATGGCGCACATCTGTAACAACACTTTAAACCAGTGGTTCTCAACTGGTGGGTCCCGACCCAAAAGTGGGTTGCGACCAACTGGTCCAAAATCAAAATAATGTAAATCAGCTGTTGTTTTATATGTTTTATTTTAGGAAATCTCTTCTTTTTTTTAAAATTAACTTGCTTGGTTTGAATTCTATGTGAGTGGGTCGCAACTTAATGAGGACACACAGGAAAATGTGGGTCCCGGAGTGAGACCAGTTGAGAACCACTGCTTTAACCCGTCACCTGCAGTTAGGCTGTCTGCAAAGTGTTCAAGAGGAAAAAAAGAGTTGACCTCTGATGTGAGAAGCCAATATTTGCACTAATGGAATTTATGAGGCTAAGATAGAATATTTTAACCCTTTTGTCCAGAATGAACAAAGAAATGAAGAAAGATCTGAATAAGAGGCTCTATTATACAAAAGACAAAGAAACGGAAACGAAGAAAAAAAAGCGAGACAGAAGAAAAGGGAAGGAGAAGATGGAGTGGAAGATGAAGAAGAGGAAAAAAGCATTAGGAAGAATCCCCTTCATTGTCACTGTACAGTGTAAACAACATCATTTCTCCTCTGGATTAAACCCACCCCCTCCCAACTCCTCGGGAACACTGGTTGCTTTCAGAAGTCTCAGAGGGCAGCAAAGGAATTGATACTTGCTGAAAACACCAGAGCTGACCAAGGCGTGATATGAAAATGTAATCCCTCACATCACAGTAAGTGTTTTTTTATCCTGGAGCTTGACATCATAGCCTCGTATGTAGTGCTGGTCCCAGAGGTAAGAAATGTCATGGGAGCAAAAAAAAAAAATGGGCCAAATTTCAAAGCAGACACACACACACAGAGACACACTCGTTTGCACATGTAGTTACTGGGAATACTGGTGTGTGTCATGGGAGAGGTGTGAAGAGGAGGAGCTTACACTCCTTCTCATCTCCCTCCTCCTCCTTCTTCTCCTCCTTCAGTGTCATCGCTCATTCACTGCTCAGGCTGCTGGGCCATTTTGGTTGGATGAGCCATGTTGTGGCTTTGGAAATGTCATGCATGCAAACAAAAGACAGGATCAGGAGAAGGAGGAAGCAGCTGTTTGATCAGCTTCTTCTGGAGGACACCACACCTACATACACTATACACGATAGCAACACAGTAATAGACTTCACGCAACGAGAGAATCGACCAGCCCTCCCTTTCCTGGCTATGTGTGACACACACTCAATAATAATGGAGGTCATAAAAACAAATTAGAGCCAAAAAATAAAAAATCTGATCAGATGAGTCCTGTGCAACAGTATACAAAAACAGCAGAATAACCAACCGATAACAGCCAAGGTATAGAACCAAGCTGTATTTAGTTAAGCTTTTAAAAAAAAAGGTATAATTAGTTATATTTACATGTATCATGTAATAATAATATGTAATAATATTAACAGAATACAAATATATAGTTATTTGGAAAACATTAAAATTTAAATATATAAAAAGCTCTTAGTAATAAAAAATATGAAAAGAAAATATGGAAAAAAGTACCTTTTATGTATGCCTGTGTTAGTTTTGGATCCACAAAAGTTTACAGTTTTTCACTGTAAAAATATCAGATCAATCAAAATATCTATAGTTTTTTTTGTTAGTGGTATTCACGAACCGTCAGTTGACACGATGATGCCAATATATTAGGAATGTATGATAGTAACTTTTGCCGATTTCCGTTTTTGCTTATTGTTTAGACACTGCCACTGTTTGCCCACAAAACTGAAGTAAAATGTCTCTGAAACCAACATTTGGCAGAACAGAGGTATTTTGTTATCAGGTTTTCATTTTGGAGGAAAAATCTACTCCAATCTTACCAATATCACACATGCAAATCATAACATTTTAGTTTTAGCAACAACAACAGAAATAGAATGAAATCACGTTACCATAGCAATGCTTAAATAAACATAAAACACATGAATCATGTGAGGAGTATCTGCATATGTGTATTGCACATTCTCTTAATATTGCATATGTTGGGATGACTGAATACTTATGTTAACTTTCCATGTTAGATTCAGTGTCCAGGCCTGTGGAACACTGCACACCACAGGATTCAAAAATTGTGATGATTACCACTGTTGTTGTGAATAATAACAGGGCTTTGCTGCTGATGGTGCTGATGGTTGTAGTTGTGTATTTGCAGGGTTGGAGCACCACCATGATTTTGAGGTCTCTGCCCATTGTTGCAATGTGGTTTGTCCCCCCCTCCCCTCCTCTCCCCTCCCTTTACTCTCTCTCTGCGTCAAAGCAGTCTGTATTATTAGACATGCACAGCCTGTCTCTGTTTCCCAGTCTGTCTGTCTCTCTCTGTGTGTGTGAACTAATATTGAGGTGTATATATATACGTGTGTGATGCTCAGCATCTTCTCTGGAGCTGTGGGAGGAAAATAAGGGGTAGTAGCCATTAGAATGATAGCCCCCCTTTCTCACTCACTCACCTTGACTATTCTCTGGTGGTGAAACATATGGTCCAGAGAGCGGAGCAGCAACAGCAGCCCAGGCATCATTGTCTGACCGCTGAGTAAGCCTGGACCCAATGGTCTGCAGCGTTTTCTCCACGTACGGTAGACTGTCCGTGGATCTTTTCCGTGCGTTGGACAATTTAGAAATGGCCGCAGCTATTTGTTCATCGGCGGCTGAGCGCTTTCCACTCTCACTGGTGGCTTGGGTGTGAAGCAGGAGGGAGGTTTCAGCCCCAGTCGGTGGGGAAGCGCCGGCTGCTACAGGCCCGACAGCTGGGGGCCTTCTCCCGTAAAGATGAGGAGGCAAGTCGGTGTGGAAGGTGTCCCAGGTGCCGGAGGCTGGATCCGGTTCTGCGTTGGACAGTGGCGGCGCATCGTAAAGGCTGATGCGAGGTGCGGCGTTAGAAAATCCAATATATACATAAAAAATAAATGTCAGCAGCGGAGATATGTACATCATTGAAGACGTGGAGCTCATAGCGGCTCTCAGCTCTCCATGTAAGCCGCGCTAATGGTCTTTCTCAGACCTTTTCTCCCTGAATTGACGCGCTCCTCCACCATTTGTCTTGCCTCCGCCGCTGCCGCTGCTTTGGCCCCACAGTGGAGCAGCACAGTGAACGCTTCACCTGCGCCTCAACCTAACATCAGCTTCACTAGTGATGGGCGTTCCCTATAGCCAATGAAACAGGAAACTACTCAACCATAAGAGCAGCGGCGCTTTCTGATTGGCTAAGAGGAGAGTCGCATTAATCACACAAGCCCCCTCCCCGCTCCGTGTCGCCCTGTATGGAGACACAATATGTCGTAAATCATCACATCATGTCGTTTCACGCGGAAAATGATGCAAAACCCAGCGGGCTCCATTCATAGGGAGAAAACCCGAATAACGGCAGGATATTGTAAACAGTGAACAGCGAGTGAGTCTCCGGGCGACCGCGTCTCTATGGTGGACTCTCTCGGCCGGTTCATTATCCGACGCAGGAATAGAAAGCAGGTGCTCAATGGTGGCACCCCCAAAATCGTAGAAGCCGACCAAGACTGTACGTTAACGTAACATTCGAACGTTAGTATGGCCATATTGTTGCAATTTTGAGCATTAACGATACCGTGGGTGATAACAGAAAATGTCTCTGTTGCTAAAAGCAAACCATAAAAACAAGAAGAGCTGTTTAGGAATGTTGCGTGTTTTTTGTAGAGAAATACACAGCATATATTAATATAAAGTACCAAAAATAAAGAGAGACGCATTTATAAATCGACATATCTTTGTAAACTTGACAAAAACAAAACAATTATCTAAACCACAGTGAAATTAACGAAATATAAAGTATTTATCTTAGCATTTTGGAATAAAATACATGTATCAAATCGCAATAGACAGATTAAACAATAGATATATTAAATATTAAAGTACCACCTGAAAACAACATCGACTACCACTGAAACGCCAATAAGTCTAAGTGTTTTAAGGTAATGTTAAGGAGCACATCTTAGGGACAGCAGTGCTCTATCCTACGTGTTGACTGCCCTCCAGTGGTTACAACATGCAAAAACATGACGTGAGGGAGCTCAAGCGCAGTCTACCATATCCATACTGTACAGTATATCTGGAAGGCCTGTGCTCCTATATTTTACACGCTGAGAGTAGAACATTTCATGGTTTAAGGACATTCACCTTCAGAAACCAGCCTCAAAGAAGCACAAACCATTGGGTTTTTAGTTCTGGTCCCAAGCCTTGATAAATGGTGAGGGTTGCGTCAGAAAGGACATCTGGTTCAAATCATGAGCCAAATCAATGATGAGTCAACATTAGGGAGAAGAGGTATGAAGGTCAGCTGTAGCAAGACCAAGTACATGTGTGTAAATTAAAAGGAGAACAGTGGAATGGTGAGGTTAGAAGGAGCAGAGTTTAGATACTGAGGATCAACTGTTCAGAGCAGACTGTGGAAGAGAGAAGAATAGATTAACAACTGGAGAAAAGAGTCAGGAGTGATCTGTGATAGGAGAGAGTCAGCTAAGGTGAAGGGACAGGTTTTACAGGACAGTGGTGAGACCAGCCATGATGGATGGATTAGAGACACTAGGAATAGGTAGAAGACAAGAGGCAGAGATGGAGGTGGAGGAGTTAAAGATGTTGAGATTCTCTTTAGGAGAAACCTTGATGGACAGGATCATGAAGAATGAGTAATATGGTTGCAGTGAGGGAGGACATGGAGGTGGTTTTAGATCAGATATAAGAGAAACAGAGAACAATGGCAAACACACAATGATTTGCTGAGGCATCCATGAAAAGAGGAAAGGCAAAAGGAGAAGGAACATTGCCCTATAGAATCCAGCATGGAGCAGGATAAACCCAACTGCTGGGCTCTTAAAACGACTGCAATTTCATTATGCCATATGTCCTGGATATGTGGTATATATATGACAATAAAGTTGACTTTGAGGACACAACATGAGGGGGAGAATGTTGAATGTTACCAAAGAGAAATTCTCAGAAAGGTCCAGATAAAGGTAGGGAACAGACCCCAGTGAAAACCTGGGAGATTACGACTCATTTCATAACCCAGTTATTGTTAACATTTTTAATTTCTTTACTTAAAAACAGTGACACACAGAAATATAATTACAAGAGCAGAGAGTACATACAGGTCAGAGAGCCCCCCTCCCTTTTTAACCATGGATTTGACAAATTCTGAAAACTCTAACAGCTGTATCGTGTTTTCTTTTTTTTTTTTTACATATCATCTCTTAGATCTGCATGTTAAGTGTGGAGATCACACACCAGCACTCAGGATCGCACTTCAGGTGCACCATCACTCTGTGCATCTGTGCAGTGTTTTATTATCTCGCACACAAACAAACACACACATACACTCACTCACTCATTACCCATGAAATCAATTGTACGTAACACTGCATCTGACGTTCACTCAGCAGATTTTCGTTAAACTAATTTGTTAAGTATTTTAATTCTGGGTGTTATAAATACGATCAGATTAGAGGGGTGTGGTAATTGACGTTCGGACAATGCGCAACCCTTTGTCCTACTGAACCAGCTCAGTGCACCGTGACACCTCAGTGTAGGTCAAAGTGAACAGAGATGGGTTTATTTCGTGGACTGTGTATAAGAAACAGACAGAGCCCTTTGTTTCTGAAAATGTGGCCAATTAACAATGATTGGTGGCATTTCTTGTAGTAAAAGGAACACAGCACAAGTGTGATTCCACCACACAAACTAGTACAAGGAACTATGTGCTTTTTTTTTCATGCAATGATGATCCGCTTTGAAATGGAAGAACTGGGACTTCAATCGGCCCCCCAAAAAAATGTGTTACACAAGAGGTAGTAGTAATGGGAGTTGCACAGGTACTCTAGTGGTGGTGTTTGTTCTGTGTGCCTATAGTAGATGGTCAAAACTCCCTAGTTTGCAAATAATATTTACCTTTAATTATACTGCACTTGCTTCCAAGAGTAGAATCCAATATTATCAGACCAAGGCTTCAGTGATAAAGTCCAGGCACTTCTGTGCATTTTGGCAAAGTGGTGGCAGAAGCTTGTTTTTTTTAACAGAAAATAGCAAATGATTCCTTAGCATAATAAAAACACTGTCAGATATCATAAGCAGAAGACTTTACATTCTTAGAAATATCCAACAGTTTTTGCTGATAAATCACACCGACACTGTATCAGTGTGATTTATACCGCTTAAAAATATTCAAAAAATATGTCGAAACACTGCTTAAAAATATTCCAAAGGATGTTGAAAGTGGTTTTAATACCACAAATAACATTTCTATTATAGGCTATGGGGGGTTAAGAATGTTTTTTTTGTTTATTTTGTAAATGTAGGGCTGTGTCCATTTCTTATTCACAGTTTGCCATTTGTATGCAATAAAAACAGTTGACAGCTGGCATCGATAAAATGCACCATATAAGCTCTAAACGCACTATACACGATTCATACTTGCTGACAAGTGCTGATGCCACCGTCTTGTCATTATGAAAAGAGTGGCTGGGTTGTGTTTGGTTTGGATGTTTGGGTTTTTTTTTTTACAGGAAATACGGTGTTGTTGTACGTGGGGGAATAACCCTTTCAGAGTCGGGAACCGCTCTGAAGAGCTTCGGCTCTCGTGTGTTTGCATCTTTGAAGACCATAATGGAGGCAATATTCCCGCAGCGGTAACAGTAGTTGGGAGCGGACCACACAGTCACCAGCTTCTCATCAAACATGAACTTGTAGCCTTCATGGACGAGCTGATGCGCTCGACAGATCAGCTTCAGGTTGTTGATGTGAACAAACTGGAAAAAAGGCATGTCATTATATAAACACACAACACGGTGGGAATAGTTAATTTATCACAAACATTTCGACTCATGATGTAAATGTTGAATTTCATGTATACATTTGTCACTTTTAGTATTTTTTCTTCTTTTATTTTCTTACTCTTTTAACAATGATGATCATGATGCAATTCTTTGCAAATCATTAAAATGATACACAACTCACCTCATTTGTGACCTTTGCACCAAAAAGCCATCCAGCTCCTCTGGGACTGATAGCCCAAGTATCAACATCTTCTGGATCTGACCACACCAAATCACAAAACGCTCCTTTGTGAGGGATCTCCTGGTTCCGTTCAATGGTCCGAATTTGATCCAGGGTTTTAATGTCTGGAGACAGGCCTCCATGTACACACAAGATCTGTTCGTCCATTAACTGAAATAAACAAGCAGCATTAAATAAAGATACCAATCAGAGAAGACAGAGACTTGTTCACAAGAGTTAATGTAAGAGACCATTTCAATAGACAAATGAACAGAAAATATACTTTTTTGGCACTTGAAATAAAGATAATTATTTCATTATCTTTCCAGATACTCACAGCTGCAACTGTTAACATATCAAACACTTTGGTGCAGTAACGCCATGCATTTGCATTTCCATACTTCGTCTGACACTCATCTAAAAAATAAAGAAAATCAAATCAACACTTGTAAGTACAAAAAAATACATCAACATTAATTACAAATGTTTGTTAAGATCATCTATTTACCATAAAAGCCGTAAACTTGAGTAATCTGTCGGCTTTCGTGATTTCCACGTAGGAGAGTTATGCGGTCAGGCCACTTAGCTTTTAGCACCAACAGGTAAGTGAATGTCTCCAGACTGTAATAACCCCTATCTACAAAATCACCCTGCAAAGACAAACGTCATATTAAAGAAGAGTGTTTAGCAAAAGATATAAAGAGTTCTTAATATTAAATTATACAAACCATAAAAATGTAATTTGTGTCCGGAACCTGGCCCCCTGTCCGGAAAAGCTCACATAGATCATAAAACTGGAACAAAAAAAGATGCATTTAGGTCTTACTTTCTGTTTAAACTAACACCTGACAGTTGAAATGATTTTGTGCCGATTTACCTGTCCATGTATATCTCCACATACTGTCACAGGAGTGGAGACAGGTTGAACATTGGACTCTTCCAGCAGCAGATCACACACATAGTCACATAACCGCTGTATACAAAAACAATATATAAATGTACACCCTTAGACTGATGGACTACACTGAGCCCATTAAATCATGTTCAAAGAAGGGAGATTAAGAATTTTTAGATTAGTAAAAGGAAATTGGTAAAGAGAAGAAATTCTCTGGCAGCTGTTTATATTTGGGTAAACTAACATCAAGCATCATAAGCTTATTATTGTATCAGTATGTCAAAGCCAGCTTTAAAAGAACTGTTTGACACCTTAGCCCATCTTAGTATTCTCTGCTTATAATAATTAATGTCTCACTTTTTATCCTTGTAACATTCTCAGTATTCTGATTCCCTCGATTTCAGCCTAAGTCGTTCTCAGGCAGTGAAAATATACATGTACAGTATAGTATCACTTGTTTTTCACTTTAGTACAGTTTGATATATTTTACGGAACCATGTCCTAAATGTAGCCCTCAGTGTAATTATATCCTGCCAGCCAAATAAAAACTAATGTGTACTAGAGTTGGCCATCCAGTATGAAGATCTTATTTACTGTCAGAATTTGTTATATTGATGCTACATGCTGTTTGTTAAAGCACATACATTTTGTTCTGTAATGCAGGATTTACATTGAAAATGGGAAGACTACAAAGAGTTAAAATAAGAAACAAATACAACTGAACAATAGATAAATCACATTTCTCGTGAGTTCATACCACTAAGCTTTGGCAGTTCCAGATTCAATATTTCCATATGAAAAATACAAGAGAGTAGCGACAGAGAGAAAGGAAAACATGCATGTTTAGAGTTCATTTCTCAATATATGTTGCATTTTACCCGTGACTTCGTGCCTGTTTTTAGTTCTGGCCCACGGTTAATTTGAGTATGACATCCGTGTTATACTGGCTGGCTAATTGAATAGGCAGATCATTTTGTTTTTACCTTATTCAAAACACTTGAAACCATCTTTACTCATATCAATTAATTAAATTGTATTTGAATAAACGAACGTAGTCAAATGGCAAACTCCGTCGTGTACAGTACCAGAATTCAAACGTAATTCTGTCTAGTCAGTATTATGATGCCGTTACTTCCGGATAATCCTCAAACCCGAAAACTGATAAACAGGAAATGTATACAAATCTGTATCAACACCCAGGATAAGCTTAACTCGAGTCATTTCCTGATTAGATTCACGGTTTATTAAACAACGCTTTCTGAGTTAAAATCAGAAAGCGCCGCTAGCTGGAGCTAATGCTACTTTTGAGCTAACGACAGCTAATTACGACGCTGTGATTTTAAACAGCATCAAATTGACCGGTTCAGCAGATACTGAGAGCAGTTTCTGAAGAAAAACGACTCCCCATTAAAGTAACCCTCACCTTGAGGTCGTTCTCTGGCAGGTATTTACACTGTTTTGCGATCTCTGCATACTTATCCAGGTCTAGAGGCGCCATGGTAGCGAACAGCTAATGTTCATACGCAACTTCCGGCAACTCTTTCAGTCCGTGGAGCGTCGCACTGACATCTACCGTTGAATAAGCAGCAGTGCAACATCTGACCGCAGTGCTGCTTTGAGTGGTGCTTAATAAAGTTGAAAAAGTGGGGGGAATGGCGAAAATCACCGACCAAGATTGTCTTCGCAATGTCTTCAGAATAATACTCGACATTTAATATTTGAAGGCTTTTTAAAATCTCGTCTTGAAAAACCACCAACCACCAACCAATGTCAGTGTTACTACCTGCTATACAAAATACAGATATACTTTTTCCAAAGTTTTTTTATTGCTCATCATTTGTTTGTGAGTATGAAAGAGAGACAAAATGTCAAACTTAATCTATGGCTAAACCAATACACAAGAATGTCAACTCACCATACCACCCATTACCGTTATAATGGGGGTTCATCAGTATTATTATAAATGGGTGTCCATCAGTATTCCTACCTGTATCAATTTCTTCCAAAAATGTCAGTTGCTACACATACAGTGTACTTTATTTGTCATTTTATGTCATATATTTCTATAACTCTTCGATCTAATGCAGACTATGATTTCCCCAGATGGAAATAAAAGCTGTACCTTCAGATTTCTGAATAGTTTTCTATAATATATAAATAGAGTTTCTGTGGAAAGAGTGTATTTTTATATAATTTAATTCTTTTGTCATGCTAATGTAATTATTGTTTTATATTTTGAATTAAAGAAAGAAAGAAATTGATGTTTTTCAATATCAGGCTTTATTATGAAGACAACCTGCTGCTTCTTAATTCACATTTTATTGAAATATGTTTTTTGTTGTGTTTTTTTAATGAAATACATTGAGATGTTACTATGGTGTTATGTAAACAATCATTTATTTGCATACAGTGAATTTATCAAACGTAATCCTTGAGTTGATTTGGTCATAAATTTCTTCTTCTTCATCTGATTTTATACATGTACAGTATATTTTGCCATTGTCAACCAACATGACTCTCTTGTTGGTCTTTTTGAATATTTGCATCATCATCTTCACTCTTCTGAGCATTTGCATCATCATCTTCACTCTTCTGAGCATTTGCATCATCATCTTCACTCTTCTTTGGTTTGAGGCTGTCCCTGATGTCCTCGTCAAAGTGTTCCAGGTCACTTTCGCGGATCAAGCCTTTTGGAATGTATCCGAAGAGTTTCCTGATGTGGACTTTTAGAATTTCAATCCTCTCCATATCGATCATGCGTTTCAGTTCTGCCTCCTTTTCCTCCTCTATCTCTCTGGCCCTGATTTCTGCTTGGATTGCGTCCAGTCTCTGCTGCCTCCTCTCCTCCAACATCCTCTTCACCTCACGTCCGTGTTCCAAAGCCCTCATGCGCCGTCTGTTGCAGTTCATCTGCTCGATCCTGTCATCCTCAGCAAACTTGTTCATCAATTTTTGTCTGAAGACCTCCTCCTCCTCTTCCTCCAGTCTCCTCCTTGCTTCTTTGTCAGCGATCTGATCTTGACAGGCCTGCTGAAGGATCATCCTGAGCCTGAGTTTCCTCTCCATCTCCTTTAGTTCTTTGAGTCTGTGACCTTCTTCTTTTTCTTCCAAACAAACTTCCTCCAACATCCGCTCCGTCTCCTCCCGCTGCTGCATATCTTCTTCCATCTGTTTGCAGAGTGAAAGGTAGAGATCTTCTTTGGCCTGGTCCTTCTCTTTGAGCTCTGCTGCTCTGTTCTGCTCCTGGAGCTGCTTCTGTCTCATAAACTCCATGATGCGCCTGTTCTCAGCCTCCATTCTCTCTTTCTCCAAACGTATCCACTCTTCCCGCCTTCTTGCGTACTCCCTGATGTCCTCCTGAGCCTCTTTGACTTTCTCCATTTGCTGTTGTTTTTCCATCTGCAGGTCCTCGTAGATCTTCTGGACTATTTCATCCACCAGTTTCTTGTCTTTGAGGAACTCCTCGTAGGCTTTTTCCCTCTTTTGCTCCTTCTCTTGGAACTGCCTCTGCAGTGCCTGGAAGTACTGCACCTTCTCCACTTGACGTCTCTGCTCCATCTCCTTGTCCTCTGTGTCCCTCTGCTCTTGTTCCCGCCTACATTCCATCCCGAGTGTAACCTTTTCATGCCTCATCTGATTCCTCACCGCCTCGTTCTTGGCCATTTGTATAACGACGCCCTTGTTGGCGTAGGCTGCCATCAGTTTTGACTGCAGCTGCCGGAGCTCCAACGTGTTCTCTCTGATCTTCTGTCTGGTTTTCTCCCTCCCTTGCTTTTCAATATCGAACCGGCTGAGCTTCTCTGCCTCTTTTTCTTCTTCCACTCGTTGCTGTGCTCGGCCCTTTCTATCCTCCTCTGCTTTTACCAGAGCACTGGCCCTTTCCTTCTCCTTCTCCTCCTTCTGCACTTGCCGCTGGTGTCTCTTTATTTCCCACAGGTACTCATCATCTTGATACTCCACCAGCACACGATCCCTGCCTAAACGCTTGGCATCCTTCTCCTTGTTTAATTCATTGTTTTTGGGAAATTTAAGAAAAAAAGTATTCTGGTCACTGTAGTTCCAGTTACGCCTCATGTTTGTTGTGATGACTTCCGAGTTGACCTCTACAGATAAGCTTAAATTTTCTCCTGATTTTTACTCTTCTCTTCTGATGCCTCAAAACATCTTCCACCCATATTGTTGCATCACTGCCGCCTTGTCTTTATCCCTCTGGACACCTTCCCTGTCTGAGTCTTGACCGTCACTGCTAATTCTAAGGTCACATTAGATCCTTCCTCTCACTCCTGTGTTTGAAATCTCTGAAAACTCAATACGATTTACACACTGAAAGATGTTGACAAACCTTCGGCCTGGAATATTTAAAAGTCAAGTCTGAAAAACAAAGTGCTCGGCCACATGAAAGGACTGGGTCCCAGCAACTTCCTTTAATGTTTATCAATTGTAAAAATCTGTATAACACTGAGTCACTGATTGTGTCACTGTCTAGCACTATGGATGGATGGATTGATGGATTGATGGATGGATGGATGGATGGATGGATGGATGAATGGATGAATGAATGAATGAATGAATGAATGAATGAGGCAGGGAGGGAATCAAGGAGGGAGGACGGGAGGTTGGGTTGGGGAGGCTCACAGTGTGACTCGGGCTGCAGCCAATGTGCTTTATTTTTAAATTTTTAACAAACCAGTAGAGGGCAGTGTTGCTTTGTAATAACAGCACACGTAGTTTACTGTGTGCTGAAGCAATAAGGCAAATTACACACTGTATATTGAATTATAATCCGTGTAAATGTGTACAATATTATCATTTCACAGGAGTAACTAGTTTAAAATTAATTAATATATTAAATGTGTGGATAATAACAATTTCCTGAATGAAACAGACAGAAATTGAACCAAAAATTAAAGTAAAGGAAATTAGAGTTAGTGAACGTCTGACGAAGACTGGAGAAGGGTTTTTTAACGACGGTTTATTTAACGTTGGTTTGAAACCATCTCCTCCAGGAGAGACAGTTGTTTAAACTGGAGCAGTGTTGGAGTTGAACTAAACCAAACCTCAGCTGCAGGTTAAACACTCCCGGCCTCTGTTCAATTAGACTAAACAAGGTTGGTGTAAACACTGACTTTTTCGGGACTTGTAGTCACAATGAAGTTCATGGGAAGGTCGTGCTAAGGGCTAATTTGAAGTTCTTTGGTTTTAGTTACGTGTAGAGTCCACATTTAACAAATGTTTTGACTGTGTTTATGGCCTGGGAAGGATGTAACGATGTCAAATACGATAATTTATACTTTTTTTAACGTTTTTTCCTCTAAAGTGAGATGCATCCTGGGAAAAAAGGTGAATAATGAGATACCAGTCACTGTTGTACGCAAGGCCGTACACCTAGCGATGGTGGTATAGTGGTGAGCATAGCTGCCTTCCAAGCAGTTGACCCGGGTTCGATTCCCGGCCATCGCAGTTCGGATTTTTTTTTCCCCAAAAATTTACCGTTTCAGATAAATAGTTTGATAGATAGAACTGTATTAATCCATCGGGATTATCCTCCGGGAAATTAAGCTCTACAATCCCGAACAATTGATAATAACAACGAAATACAAAAACAATACAACAGATACAAACATAAGAAGAGTTGTAAGTAAGTATGTAAGAACAGTGAAAAGTGGATATTAGTAGAACAGGTTTAGTACTAGATAGATACAGTAATAGTTAATGTTAGTACTACTAATACTAATAGATTAGTAGGTAATGATTGGTGTTGTCGACAAATTGCAGTTGTTATTGATATTATATTTACCTATCTACACACACATACAGTAGATATCAGTTTATATAAATATAAATAAATATATATACATATATGTATGTATATATAAACATATATACATATATATACACATTTCGACTCCCTACACAAATATGTACTGTATATACAAATGAGCATACCAGCATACAATCGTACATATATATCCACATGCATACAAACATATACTCCCAGATATGCATATGTACGCACATATACACATATACATTCATATATATATATATATATATATATATATAAGCACAAATCCAATGACCATACAGTATATTGGTTACCACATACATATACACGCAAAAGCGTTTATCCAGTGCATATGTATGTATGTATGTAAATATACATACATGCATATATTTTATCTTACATCATACATACAGTCCATTACAGATCAAAGTATCTGTATTTGTACAGAGACAGGAAAGTGACTGGCACCAATGTTGTGACGTGTTAGGTCCAGAAAGTGCCTGAGCATCTCACAGTCATCCACTCATTACCGTAGAACCTGTTAATATTACATACATTTAAGTTCAGATCAACAACAACAATTACACTGACATCCCCATCACGTCTTCAACAACTTCTCTGAACAAACGTACGTAGGTGCGCGTGCGCAAATCCCCCTCCCATGATTGGAGCTGAAGAACATTGTTGGGGCGCAACGCGCGTCACTGACGCAGAGTCAGCATCTCTCCAGACAGACTCAGACAGCGGTGCAGTGAGGAGATGGACTAACTGCAGGCGCACTGACTGTGCCACTTGCGCTGAACGCAGCGGTTTTGGATCTTTGCGCTTTTCTCGCAGCGACTCCCCAGTGTGGAAAATGTGGAGGTTCGCCAGTGTGTTGGCGGTTTTGCTAGTTTTGTGCAAGGATGCGTCTTCGCAAAGCAAGGTAAGACGATAAGTCTGCTTTTAATGAAAATTACAACGACTATATTTTCTAAGATTGCCAGGCACGACGGTCACCCATGTATGGCACGTGTCAAACTCAAGGCCCGCGGACCAAATGTGGCTCTCTAAGTTATTTGTAGTGATGCTTGACTTAAAATAATGTTCAAAATTGCTGCAGAATGTCCTTACTTGATTTTTTTTTCACTGCAGTGTAACTTCAACAAACAGTAATTCATTTGTTCATCCTTATCACCTATCCACCTTATCTAAGGGCTAGCAGTCTCCACGATTGTTACCCAAATCACACTGCACTATAGTGCAAGTCCACTGGAAGTTATGCGGGTCGGGACAGTGCTATACTCTGAGCGCCTCAGTGGCAACCGGGCAGCTGGTGGATTCGAACCTCAAACCTTGCAGATCCAAGTCTGCATCCTTAAGCTTTGCCACTTTTTCTGCAATAATAAGTTGCATAAACATTTATTGATACATTATTAGTTTTATAAAGTCATTCTGTTAGAACTCTCCATTGAAGTGGAACAACTTTGCTGTGGTTTAATTTAACACCCTTTAATAAGTGTTTATACGTCCCCGTTTCATGTATAAATTGCAGTTTGGACTTTGATCTGTCTTGTGTCACACATACCACATTAGGTCAGGATAAGTTAAAACATATTCTTCTTGTACCAATCATTTATTCCCTCCTTTAAATTCACACCCGTCTGTCATGAGTCAGTGGATGCTTTAGGGTTAAAGGTGTAATTTCCGCCTAATCCTTCAAATATGGGGTCGTATGCGACCTGGCTGCAGGAACAGTGGGTGGATGTAATGACATGATGCTTTGTAGTGAGGGAGGACAGAGGTCTAGTTGCCCTTGTTTGTGCAGCTGCTGGAATCCAGTGTCACCCCCAACAAACACACAGACAGAGACACAGCGAGCCTCTCGCCCTTCAACCTGCTCCACACTCTCACACTCACTGAGCACCTGAGCTGCTGTCGCCTATAAATATGCGGTGTTTACGGCCAAATGAAAGGCGTGTGACTGAAGGAGCGTCAGCTGCGTGTGAAATCAGAAGTCCCGTCAGTAGCTAAAGGTTGAAAAGTGAAGTCACCGAGGGATGGTGGGAGTTTATATAGTCTCAAGTGTTGGCCATAAATCACCTGGCTTTATATTTGGTTTTCAGAATATATCTGCAGCGCTATTCTCTACTTGTCTTCAGGTTCCTTCTTTGCATGAAGATGATGATGTTGTTGCAATGTGTTTTTTCGTATTCCTGCTTAACTTAGAAACAGTTTCCTGTTTTTTTGTTTCAACTATTGGAAATGGCATCACCATTTAAGCCACTTGCAATGGTCCACGGAGCTATTAAAATTACACTGACTATATTTTCTAAGATTGCCAGGCATGTCGGTCACCCATGTATGGCACGTGTCAAACTCAAGGCCCGTGGACCAAATGTGGCCCTCCAAGTTATTTGTAGTGGTGCTTGCCTTAAATTAATGTTCAAAATTACCCACAAAGGGTTTTGTTGTATTTTTTAATTTCATTTCTACCTTTTTTTTTCTTCTGTATTGAACATTAATTCCTAATGCCGCCCAGTGGCGATATGACAGTGGGGGTAGTGGCCCTCAAACTATTTGAGTTCGAGACCACAGATTTAAGCCAGGGTCACGGGATGGCAACTAGATTAGAAGCCAAAGTTTCTGCCAATGCTGTTAAGAAGACTATAAGCACTGGGCACCAAAGAGTGGCGTGGGAAAAAGCCTGTCCACCTGCTTTATGTTTTGGTTGTAAACAAACCCAGGGACAAAAGTGAACAGCACCAGCAGGGGGCTGGAGAGGGACAGAGGAGTAAGAGAGAGAGGGAGGACCTGGAATAGCAGGGTAGAAAACAGCAGCGGCAAATTAATTGCAATTACTGCTACCTTTTTAATCCTTAGATTATTTTTTTGTGTTTATGCCAGTTGGACCTGACATGTCCCACAGAGATTAGTCACAGCCAAGATTATTAGAACAGTGAGAGTCCTCAATCGGCTCGGAGTGAAAACAAATCTGTCTGTGGGAACGAAGAAATTAATCTGCAGTTTACCATCTACCGATCTCTGCATTAACATTTATTTAATGAATCAGTAGAGATGCCTCTGTGTACATATATGGTGATCATACTGTTGGAGAGTAAAACTATAATAACAGGAGTCTGCAAATATTATTTCTGCATTTCAATAATTGCAATGTGTAAGAAATGTTTCCCTGAATGGTAAAATTGAATGCACATCTGATCCCTGGACAAATTTGGATGATTCATGGACTGGGAGTTTAAGATCTCTGCTCTTTGTCAATACATATCATAGGCTGTGATCTTGTTTAGCGGAAAATTATCTTTTTTAGACACATGGATTAAAAACAGGGCAGATACTGACGCTTGTACAGTAAATCTTGTCGCAGGTAAAGTCCATAGCCATCATCATTTTTAAAAACTTAAAAATTAATTAATTAAGCGTTGGCAGTGGTGATCTAGTGGTTAAGGAAGGGGACTTGGATTAGCAGTGCTTCAGGTTCAAATCCCCGAGCTGTCAGGTTGCCACTGAGTAGCACCGTGAACTCACCGCCCACAGGAAGGCTCACAATGTGGTGCAGTGTGATTTGGAGGCGCAGCTGATTCAGCTGCCCCTTCGACCAGGAAACGCACAAGTGGAAGAAGATGAATGAATGATTATTAAGCAGTAAATAGCACCAAAATCTCCATCATGGTCCAACCTGCGTCTTTCACCTACTAAGGAAGTCCACCCTGTGACTGCAGCTGGCCACTGATGTGACATTAAATTCCTCTTTGAGTGGATTTCAAAGCATCTGTTTTCGTAGCTTGTCTGCCTGATGCATTGGATTCCCCCTGGAATGGAACTATGTATAAATAAATGTGCCGTGTTTACAAGGTGATGTTTATATGTGTTAATGCCATGAGCACATTGAAACGTGACCTACTAATATACAGCACCTGTCGGTGTTCCAAAGACCAGGGCTAGGAATGTCCTCCAACATGAATAACCCTGTTGCACTTTTGAGTTCGTGAGTTTAACATGTAAACAGAAATAGACCAATTGAGCGATGAGCTGTAGAGTCGTGGTGGAATGTCAGGTTATAGCATCCGGCTGAAGGTGAGCGTTCCCTTCAACCCCACAACCGCTGCACCCTCCTGTCTGTCTCTACTCATCTCAAATCAAGACCTTTATGTATGCATGAGTACACAAACCGACTCTTTAAAGTGCATTAAAAATGTAGTTTTGTAACTATTATTAGTGTCAGGCTAAAGTAGAGCTTTAAGATTCAAGAGAAATCTCAATAATTGAAGAAAATCAAGCAAACGATCACAGTATTATGCCCAACATTCAAGGAGAATGAAGTTTTCTTTCACGCTAGTTTTAACAGTGTGTTTTGCATTTGAGTTATACAAATAATATTCCCTAAATGTTGCAACTGGGAATAACTCTCATTGGCTGAGTTATCCCACCCTTCTCTGACCCAAGGTTTATCTGCAAGTGCACTGTAAAAAATACTTTCAGATTATAAGTAAATAAAACATTTACAAAAAAAAGCGTTATTATGGGAGTAACAAATAAATGAGAACATCATAATATTGATTCAACTTGGCCAGTCTAAGTATTTACTAAGTAGTATTTTGGGGGTATCCATACTGTAGTGTAACATTTACTACTAAACAAATCAGCCTCAAAGAGAGGTCATTAGTTTGAGCCATAGAGGAATCACATACTTGGGTAAACTTGTTGCATGTCCCCAGTGTAGCATCAACGAAGTTCATGTCTTTATTGAAAATAAGCATCTTATAAACCACCTTGTCTGTTTTGTAAATATCTTTACTCCTGGTAAGCAGTCATGTCATCTGAGCTTTGTATCTTCTCAAAAACACAATTTCCTGGGATTCATTCAATCCCAGTTTAACTGATGCCTTGAGCAACTGCAGCTTAGTTTTCAGACAATCACTGAGCAGCTAAGCCGGGAAACGTGCTATTAACCTTTTCGGGGTAAAAAGAAACCACTGCTACACTCAAGTAGTTTTAGTTTCAAACTAAATATTATCTGTTTTTACGTAATTGTTAGCTTGCACTGGTGATAGCAGGCATTAATGTGCTAATGTATGTTTTGCTCACAAAAAATGCACAAGTGACATCCATGAACGGAAATATCTTCTGTGATCGTGCCATTATTTTATTATTGTTCAGACTCAAGTTTTACTATTTAGGTATAGACTTTTTTATGTTTTTTTTGTATATCTGTATCCAATAATCACAGTAGGACAGGGTTTTCAAACTTGAATAGGTTGTCACTATCATTTCACCGAAGGGCTGCGTCAACTTTCAGTTGTCAGTACAAATTTAATTAAAAAACCTATTCGAGAACTATTAGATTTACCATAAAATGTAGAGAAATCTATTAAATATGATTATAAGTTCAACTTTCACATCAAGGTGGGGGTCGCAAAATATCGTTTCACGGGCCGCAAATGGCCCACGGGCCGCGAGTTTGAGACCCCTGCAGTAGGACCACGAGAGACAACCCTCCTGTGATATGACAGTGAGCGATACACTCCAGCGTGAGACTGTGTAAAACGGCACACAAACAAAGGCAGCAGGAATGTAGATGTGTACCCCTAAAATCGACAAGTGCTCATTACACTTTATGTTACCCTTATTAACACGTCAGTGCCAATGCTTGTGTGATTGGTTACCGTGGAATTCCCCCCTTTTTATCTATTTCTTCCTGAGAGTGACCGAGTTCCACTGTCCATCACAAGCTTAACTAACTAGATTAAAAATGTGATGGTCTTCAGACTGGAATGTGCTCTTAGGTTCTCTTGGCTGGTGGTGATGTGGTGTTGAAAGGACAGCAGTTCTTTTACAAGGTTCATGTGCTTCAAACTGATTAGGAGTGGTATTCGTGGGAAGGTTCAAAGAAAGGGGGTGAAAAGTGAGGGGCGGGGTTAGCTGCAGGTCACAACATAAATCAACATACAATGGACAATGCTAAAAAAGAAGAAAAAGATCTCCATCTCTGAATTTTTGTATATTCCATATACGGATTAAAGAATTCTGTAAATTATCAGTCATTTAAGTTTCAGGAAACCCTGGTTACTAAAAACATTAGCATGGTACAGATCAACAAAGTCATTTTTAACACCACTGATATATAATTGTCAGCAACAAGTGTCAACAGTTGAAATGATGAACCAAAAGATTTTCGTAACATTTCGTTAGGGATGTCTGGTATAAACTTTTGCCCGTATCCTTTTTTTGCCGCCGCTAGCCTCCAAATGCTGGGTAATGAGGTAAATGGTTGAAAAATCTTTCCACAATTCCAGCAAATTTGCTAAAATAGAGTGATCGTATTATTGGGATTTTATTATCAGAGGAAAAAACCAATAACATCTTACATAATTTTGCGAATATTAACTGACTGATATAATCATATATCTTTAATTTTAGTACATCTTTTCCTCTTATAGCCACCCAATGACACAAACAGGCCTAATAATAGCGGTTGAAGTCGCACTGGAACAAGATTGATTGATTTTCCAAGGAATTGTCTCCGTGCACTAAAGAGAGTCAGAGGACAGCATTTTTCACACATTTTCCAATTGGTTAATTTGTCAGGCTAAAGCTCCATTCACTCCAAAGGTGATAGTGCGCACCATGGTCTTTTGGTCATTTTTAGGACCATTGCCTCATTCACTGGTCATGCTGCAAGATGGCTAGCATGGAACAATGTCAGCATATAAAGCAGGACAACTAACCACTCTACCACCGTGTGGTAGAAGCATAAGTACTTCTCCTTCCTCTAAGTGTTCGCTGGACATCTGAAAGACGTGAATCGCTTGCGGTCTTGTTCTGCCACTTGTCTGGGGTCTGACCCCCAACACGATAACTCAAGTGTCTGGTATGCAGTGTAGATTGAGTGACGGCCTCTTGTCCGTCAATATTGCAGTATAACAAGGGGCCCAGTATCAGGTCTTACATCATTACTGTCAGTTGTGGTTACAAGCCGCAATACTTGATCTCATAGCCCTGTCAGCTACATGGAGGCCATTTCCTCTGCATTGTGTCTGTATGAGTTCATGTCTTTTGAGTTATTGCCTTCTGACCATTAAATCTTAAAGGTCAGAGAATAAACAGATTAAGGCCATGACAAATAATCTCTCCTTTAGGTATCAACGGGCTTAATTGTGTTTTTTTTTCAATTCCCATGCTGCTCAGTCTGTTTTTCTTGGGATGTTAAACAGTCTGGGCACACAGTGATTAGAGAAATGTGGCAGCCACACATTGTCAAAGTCAGATTCTCGGTGATCCTCTCTTCCTAAAGCACACAAGTAAATCTGTCTGGAATTCCACTGACTTCTCCTGCTTAAGGCTAACCTCAGCTTAGGTTGCTATGCAGTGGTCCTTGTCCGATTGGGCCTGAATAATGCAGCCCAGCAGGACCAAAGGCAGGTCTTCTGTTGAAGATGTCTAATCTGCTAATCCACTCTGTTTTCATGTGGCTGGAGCATTTGTCATCCCGCTGCCCTCTGGGTTGACATGGGCCAGCTTCATACGTGGGGAGTCCTGCCCCTTGTCCGATGCCCCCACACTCACTCCTCAATGCAGCAGTGTGTATGCAGTGATAAATGGTGAAAGTGTGCACACCTCTCCCAATCTTCCTCCCCCTCTCAGCCCGCATTCCTCCCCTAATGAGTCCACACCGCCATCACCCTCTCCTCCCCCTCAGCATTCATTAAACACTGCATGACTGCAAAGCAAACCCAAAGTTATTTGAACATATTTCCTCTTCTTTTTTTTTTTTTAAATGTTGCTTCACCTGCATAACAATATATCTGGCATTGAGTGTCGTAGACAGATGATTTTATTCTGCTTTTCCCACTTTGCAGATGATGCTATGAACACATTTGAACACACACACAATTTGGAAGCAAGGAAAAGGAAAGCAAACACCTTGTCACTCTGATTCACACCACTGCACACAACGAAATTTGACCTCTGCATTTAACCTATCACCAAATGAACAGTGGGCAGCTTTGAGCATCCGGGGATCAGTGAGAGGGGACGGTGCCATGCTCAGTGGAACTCAGTGGTATCTTGGCAGTTGGTGGATTTGAACCTGGAGACCCCAGTCCACTTCCTTAACCACTAGGCCACCACTGCAAATAGAGTACAAATAGCAAAGACAGTAAGGAAGTTAATTTTGACTAATTAAATTACTGTAGACGGTTCAATGATGTCATAATGATGTAATATCGGAAAGATAGGTGTCTATTTTTAAGGAAGGTTAAGAAAGCGGACTCGGGTCCGCAAGGCTTCAGGTCGCTCTGAGCATAGCACCGTCCCGACCCACAAACAATCCAGTGGACTCCCCACCCACAGAATGGCTCATAATATGGTGCAGTGTGATTTGGGTGCCAGTTGTGGAGACTGCTGCCCCTGCACAGGTTTCGCCAGGTTTTTCAGAATTCCCCCTAAATCAGGGGTGGGCAAACTTTTTGACCTGCGGGCCACAATTTCTCCTAAAATTGGACACGGGGCCGAGTCAAGAGCAGAGAGATGGAGCGTTCGTGTAAGCTAAGATAAATGGCAAGTAAAAGACATGCATCAAACCCAAAATACTAAATTGGCTTTTTTAATGCCATCTACTGGGAAAACGCAGGCATTGTAGGGAAAAGTCGGAAGTTTAATTATAATATAAATAAATTATTTCATTTGGACAGGGATGGTGGGCCGCATTAAAAGGCTCAATGGGCCGCATGTGGCCCCCGGGCCTTAATTTGCCCACCCCTGCCCTAAATTGTAGTTTCATCGAGAAACAATTGCATAAGTAAGGGATGAAATTGAAACTGGAAAAAAAAATCGTAGGACAATATTGGCAAAAACATTGGCATACCCTAATAATATCAGAGATCTAGTTTCCATCATTTTAATTGTAAAAAACAACTGTCAAACACAAACTGTTATTTGCTTTTCTGTTCCATTAATTTCCAGAATTTTTTTTTTTAATTTGTAAAAGTTTTTTTATTTTTTTGCAAAAGGGCTTATGTGGAAAAAAAAACTTGGGACGACAGAAGTGAGAGTAGGCTGAATATACAGGATCTGACATGTACATGATTGACAGCTGGAGCCCACAGCAAAAACCCAAACATGTTGCAGCGTTGATGGATTTTACCAACAGCATCTGGTTCATGTTTGAGGACGTGGTGCTGAGGTTGACTCTGCAGTGAGTGTGACAAGATGGCAATATCACAGAATCATCACTAACTCAGCAGCTGTAACAAAACACTTCCAATGTGTTATGGGTTAATTTTGGCCCTGAACACTGAAGACAGCACTAACACTTTTTAAAGCTACGTAGTGTCTGTTGACAATGAAGAACAGGTGAATTCTGCAAATATTCTCAGCACAGACTGACTGCACAATCAAACGACCTGTCTGAGCTTTGTCTCTCTATCAACTCTATTTTTCATATGGTTGGAATACTTCACGCAGGCTGGGTTATATAAGGTTCCAAGGCCATTAATAAAGAATGTCTCTGAACTGATACCACATGTGCATCTGTCCTGTGGTTTTTCAGTCCCTAAATCTCACCAGGGAGAGATGACAGGCCAGAGATCCCACTCCAACGCATCACTAGACAACCTGGCGATAGGCTGAAGGCTTGCACTGCTGAAATGCAGCCCTAGCAGCAGGTCCATCTGTCCTCTAAAACCAAATCACAAATAAATGCAAAAAGAAAACCAGAATTATAAATATTATCAGTGCATGAAAATAGAAGTTTGACAGAGTTAGATGTGGACACATCCCCTGGATCATGGACACACCCTGTGCCTCCGAGTGGTTCAGGGAGTGTCCTTAACACAAACAGTTCATCCTATTTATATAAAAGCCTGCGTGGGCTCAGTTAAGACAGATGACTGTCAATCAGGCACCGGACCACAATGACTCACGTTGTCTTCTTCTTTAAGTGTTAATATTGTTCTCCAGTTACAGTATTCACTGTATTGGCAGGGGACAGATGAAGGGAAATGTTGTGTTGGGGAGGAAACGGATGTGAGACACAACATGAAATGGAACATTTAGAAATAGGCTGTCACTAAATCTGCCTGTCAGTAAATCCTAACGTAGCTCACACCATCAGTGTCAGTATCGTCTGGGGATAAGGAGACACCTGCTCAGGTCCCTGGGGGAGGTGGTCAACCACAAACTGTGATGGAGCCACATGAGGTTGGGCCAGGCTGTTACTGTTACTGTTACTGCCCTGCTGAGATCTAATACTGTAACTCGGCTGTTTTTGGCACAGTATTAAGGTGGGATATTTATTTATACTCAGTACAGCAACAGATTATAACCGGGCTGTTGCTCAATGGAGCCTAAGGTAGAATTTACACACATTGGATCTATTTTAATACGTTTGTGGAAACCAGATCTGTCAAACATTTTTACCTTATGCATATTTTTGTTAACCTCTCATACAGGGAAGTAACTGAAAGTAGGTTAGAGTGTTGCATATGTGGTTTAACAGCTGAACAACTTTTTTCTGAAACCACAAGGAATATGAGTGCTGTGAAAAATGGTTACATTTTAATTAATTAGTCAAAAAGTTTATTTATCGCAAAAACATTTCCTTTGTTGTTTAACAGGCAGAACAATAAAATACTCCTTGCTATGTGGCGGCGAATGCCTGTAAAATTTTTAAATGTGTCTTTCTTCAATTCCTGCCAGTTCATTAGCAATGTTTTCAACTAAATAAGAGTACATTTTTTACTAAATTTGAACCAGACTGAGAACCAGAAGGTCATCCAGGTCATAGTCTGGGTTAAGGAATCAAGTTAACCTTGGTGCTATGGTCTTTGTTATCATGATATACAGTATATATGGGCCATAGCACAAAAATGATTAGGTCTAGCAGAAGAGAATAGATCAGGCCTGGGCAATTTTTTTGTCTCATGGGCCACAGGTAGTACTAAAATTTGAGTCATGGGCCAGATCATGGATCAGAAAGATTGAATATTTCCGTGAACTAAGATAAATGATGAGTAAAATATTGAATAAAGTCAATGCTTTGAGCCTTGTTGAGACTATCTATTGGGGTAATGCTGACTTTGCAGGGGAAAAGGTAGAAGTATATCGATAATATAAATCAAAAGTAAAATTGGGACAAGTTGGGTGGCCCGTATTAAAACGCTAAATGGGCCGCATCTGGCCCCCGGGCCTTAGTTTGCCCAGGTCTGGAATAGATGGAGGGAATGGGAAATTGGACAAAAGATTAAAACTGGTTTTAAATTACACTGTTGGAACCATAGAAATAGTTATTATAATATAATATGTTAAAAAAAAGCCATAAAAAAGAAGATTAAGGAAAAAATAAATATCCAACTTCTTGATGTGGGCTGTTTATTTGAACAGCCCTGGATGTCCTAGGGTTTGTGGAAAGTGTTTGTAACTTGGTGCATCGCTCTGATGCGCTTTTAAACAGTTCCAGTTCCTTTCCAGCTGTTCCTTGTACTGATTTAAACAATTTCCCTTTTAAAAATGAAGATCTGCCTCCGCACCAAATAACTGTGATTAGGCTTCAAACCACATATCAGCCTCACGGGTCCATTCAAAACACACACAGCTGCTCCGACACTGACGTCCAATTCTGAGTAATAGCAAATTGATAAAATACGTATTTGAAGTGTGGTACAGTAATGGAGATCCTGGCTCTCCTGCCAACTCACCACATGACATTTAGTAGAAAAATGTTGTTGTTAAATTCTTGTGTCTGTGCTCATTCTCCACCATGTGCCAGTTTGCTCTTGTCCTGTCTTGTGGAATGTCTGCTCAGGCTGCCATGCGCTGCTGTGAGCCGTGAACACGGCCTGTCCAGGCTCTTTCATCGTATGTGGCAGCCAAGTGGCAGCTGGTGATACTCAGGGGTTTTTCTGTGCTGTGTTTGTCTCACGGGCAAAAGAGGGGAAACACGCGGTACATTCTCAGGATTTTCCTTCCTTCCCATGCTTTTGTTTTTTAAAGACTAGCTGTTGTGGGTATGATGATGGAAAGTAGGAACCACGAGGGACAGGGGAGAGGATCTGTTCTCAACTTGGTTGTTTTAAGACCATATCTTTATGTTGAAGGTGTCTGAACACTGAAATCAGTGATTCCATCACATCCCTGGACTACAGGGGCAGCAGTCTCCACAACTGCCACCCAAATCACACTGCACTGCACTAGCATTTGTGAACATCCCTGTGAGTGGTGAGGCAACTGGAAGGCAACAAGCAACCCAAACCAGGAGGTGAACCCTGTTCCTCCAGGGACCGAGACTCTGGGTGTCGTTTATTTAATGGATTGACAATATCAAGCTTATGATTCCACTTGTAATGAGACTCAGGATTCTCTGCTTTCCAAGGCAGACAGATGCTGGACTAAAATATAAAGTAGCTTTTAATAAAAAAAAATTATCAGCAATGTTGAGGCAAGTCTTTAAAGTAGTATTCTTCTTCTCCCCAGAGCTTGTCCATTTTTCAGGGGTTGCTACAGCAAAGCACCATTTCCCGTCTCTCCCTGTCCTCTGTATCTTCCTACTGTGACTCCAACTACCTCCATGTCCTCCCTCACTGCATTCATCAATCTCCTCTTTGTCTCCTACCTGGTAGCTCCATCTCTAGGATCATTCTTCTACCAATGTATCCACTG
>JAFBJS010006122.1:277407-295555 GCA_016785265.1 Paraplagusia blochii
GCCCTTCTCGCGGATCTCCCCAGCTACGGCGCCCGCCGGGAGCATCCGCCTCGCGGCGGTGCCTCCCCGGCGGGCCGCCTCGGCTGGCGCCTAGCAGCTGACTTAGAACTGGTGCGGACCAGGGGAATCCTGTCTCTTATACACATCTAGATGTGTATAAGAGACAGACCCTGTACCTCCAGGGACCGAGACTCTGGGTGTCGTTTATTTAATGGATTGACAATATCAAGCTTATGATTCCACTTGTAATGAGACTCAGGATTCTCTGCTTCCCAAGGCAGACGGGTGCTGGACTAAAATATAAAGTAGCTTTTAATAAAAAATAAAAAAATCATCAGCAAGTCTTTAAAGTAGTATTCTTCTTGTCCATTTTTCAGGGGTTGCTACAGCAAAGCACCATTTCCCATCTCTCCCTGTCCTCTGTATCTTCCTACTCTGACTCCAACTACCTCCATGTCCTCCTTCACTGCATCCATCAATCTCCTCTTTGTCTCCTACCTGGTAGCTCCATCTCTAGGATCATTGTTCCACTAGTGTATCCACTGTCCCTCCTCTGAACATGTCCAAACCATCTCAATCTGTCTTCTCTAGTTTTTTCTCCAAACCTTCCTGTCTGTGTTGTCTTATTCCTGATCCTGTCTGTGTTTGATAATATGTGAACGCTAGCAACGGAGCTTTGATATAAATGTATGGATTGTTGTTGGTTCAGGTCTTTTTTCATGTTCCATTCCAATCTAGTTTCCTCAGCGCAGACCCAAGTTACCAGACCAAATAATAGGTACAATGTGGTTTACAGAACTCAAGATAAGAAAATCATAAATCTGGTTTCAGGTTGCAGCCATGCAAAACTATTTCTGAGCTGGCAACTGTAGACCACATCAGGCCCATATCCAAATCAAATTAAACTGTCACATAGTGGAATGTCACTTGGGTGGTCCGTTCATGGTTGGCAAGACCTGGGCTTCACACTGGCCGCAAAATTGCTACAGTGTCACTTAAAAAAATCCAAAGAAACAAAAAAATTGTCATTAAATTTGAATTAGAGCAAGAGTTCCTAGTTTAATGGGTCCAGGACTGTTAAATTTCCGCTAGCGATACTGTACCTCACATCTGGTTAAGGCAATAAAGACGCAAAGTCAGGCAAACGTTGTTATAAAACATACAAATGAGGTTGATGAGACTTCTCATTACCAATATTTTGAGGTTAACAAAAGTGTTGTTATGAAAAAAACTTTGACAAAGTCCTTTCTTTAGACATTTTTAAGGAGATTCAAAGAGAATTTGTTATTTGATCCATTTCTGGCTCATCTAAGTAGCTCTCACACTTGCAATCATGTGCTCAACTGTCGTTGAATATTAGTGAGAAAAGTTTGACCTTGAGCATTTCCTTCCAGATATTTGGAGAGACGGAGCCTGTGCGGATGACGTCGGAGGGCTCCGACTGCCGCTGTAAATGCATCATGCGTCCACTCAGCAAGGACGCTTGCCTGCGGCTAAAGACGGGCAGCGTGCGTGTAGAGGATTTCTACACGGTGGAGACGGTCAGTTCTGGGTCGGACTGTAAGTGTTCATGTACCGCACCACCCTCCTCCCTCAACCCCTGTGAGAACGAGTGGAGGATGGAGAAGCTGAAGAAACAGGCCCCCGAACTGCTGAAGGTGAGAACGTTAATCAATGCATCAGTTGTCATTTCACCAAAGGACCGCAGTTAATGTTCAAAACAGAAAAAAAATTGGGAAAATTAATAAAAAATCAGTTTCCCACTGTAATACAACACTTCAGACAAGTCTTGTAATACTCACATTCATCCACAGCAAAACAAAATCTTCTTCTTCTATAAATCTTGTAAATCTTTCACATCATCAAGGTGGGGGCCACAAAATATCACTCCACGGGCCTCAAATGGCCCATGAGCCACAAGTTGGAGACCCCTGATCTACAGTATCTGTAAAAAAAGCTTCTCTGAGCTTTTGACTTGACTTAACTTGTAGAGAAAGTAAGGCTTAACCAGAAAATAATCAGTATAAGTACAGTTGACATGATTTGACGTGTTAATGATTGGTTTACCTGTAAATTTAGATGAAATTCAGAATTCACTCTAATCAGTTAAAAATCTTTTTTTTTTTATTTTGTCAAAAGTGAAAAAACTGAACTCACTGACTTCTAAACCAATATCTTTTTTTCTGGTTCTGTTATAGCACAGATGTTTTTATTCAATCTGATCATAAAATGAACCTATGGTACTGTCCGTCCCTCCAGTCCCTCCTCATGACCTCTTCTTATTTCTAGTCCGTCCATATTATTGTGAACGCGTTGGCAGACTCTGACACATGCACTACCTTCAATCATTTTTCACCGGTTATAGCAGCACTGACACTGTGCTCCAGATGTTTTATATGTTCGCACTTTAATCTATAAATCATTACGAACTCTTAAGGAAATGATTACATTTAAAAGGAAATTTGAAAAGCAATACAGTAATGGACCACAGACTGGAAGGCAGGATGTGGCAGAAAGCTAATCACAACGTCACTTAGTGATGACTGTTTTCAACAGAAGCTGTTGATTGATTCCTGTGTTTTTTTTTTTTTTTTATGGCAGCTCCAATCGATGGTGGATCTCCTGGAGGGAACTCTTTACAGCATGGACCTAATGAAAGTGCATTCCTACATCAACAAAGTGATGTCACAGATGAACACCTTGGAAGAGGTAAACAACCAGAAGATTAATGTTAAATGATGATAAACGGTCCAGAACGCTATGTTATGTAATTCCAACAAATTTGGCAAAAACCAGGGATTTTGTTTTGGACTTTCATTATTGGAGGAAAAACCAATATCGTATCGGGCCAGTAATATTGCTTATCTGATATTATTGGTCAGCCCTAATAATAAATAAATACTTTTATTTTTTCCATTAAGAGATTCCCATTAATCTTGCAAGATTTAAGACATAATAAGAAAGTAAGGCACTGTAGTACCTGTCTGCTGTAAAGGCTGAAACTGTCCAACTGGTCCTTGGTCCAAAAAAGGTTGGAGACTGTTGTTTAAAAAAAAAAAAAAGATCCTGAATTAAAATGCTTAATGAATTATGTTAAAAAAAATAATTAAAAGGAAGAAACTGATGAACCCAGTCAGTTGAGTTGAGTGAGAAGTTAGCAGAAGATGATCAGGGGTCATTTGACAGCACCACCTTCTCCTTCTTCTGTTTACAGACCATCAAGACTAACTTGACGCGGGAGAATGAGTTTGTGAGAGACAGCATGACCAGCCTCACCAACCAGTTCAAGAGATACGAGAACTACTCCAACGTGATGATGAGTATAAAGAAGGAGATCTCCAGCCTGAGCCTGCAGCTGCTCCAGAAAGACTCCTCAGAGACCAAAGCCCAGGTCAGGTTTTATTGGAACTCCCATAATTCTCTGCCATTATTCATTTCATACATATTGAATATTGTGAGCTATTGTAAGCCTCTTCCAAAGGCAGCAGATAAGAACTTAGATAAGGATTATATATTTAGAGGATTTAGAGGATTTTCCTCTTCATCTTTTACTCTTTCACAAAATATTATTACCTGAGTTGTACAACATGAAACTTTCAGGCACACACTGTAGGTTTAACTTACAATTTAGTTTATATTAAAATCAGTTTAAAACCAATAAAGTTTAGACACAAATTCACCTTCCTCTCTTCCATTCAGTCATCACTGGTCCACGAAAGGGAGTTTAGAATTTGTATCATAATTTGGCACGAGTATCATAACATGTCACAATGTTATGAAACAGCCAACTATTGTGTCCAAGAACAATTATATCTGTTCACCTACAGGACACCACTGGGGGGAGACCTGGAACGGCAGCCAACAAAAAGACGCCTGTGGACAAAACACCTCTGAAAGCCGTCAAAGAAAAAGTCACCAAGCCCAAGAAAGAGGTCATCAAGGCCGTGAAGTCGGCCAAGCCTGCTCCAACGGCCAAGGCCAAGGTCGTTGGCCACCAGCCTGGAGTGGTGCGAGGCATCACATACTACAAGGCTGCCAAGTCCAGCGACGAGAACGGAGAAGGTGAGACATTTTCGCCTGGTTGAATCACTGTCTCCTAGACCAGAGACGTCTGTGAGGAGATGTAGTTGTACCGCTAACCCCATGCTCAGGCATAAAGCAAAAAAAAAAAGAAGAGAATAAATTCCCCAGACTGTGGCACGAGGACACGCGTCAACATCAGATAAACTCCTCTGTTGTTTTTAGCAAAGCTGCTCCGGCCGGTGTGGGCTTGGATTGGATTTCTGCTGCACGTTCATTGAGCAGGACAGAGCCAAAAATCTTTTATTGACAAAATAACACGGGGCCGATGGAATGTTGTGTCAGTGGAGCGCTGCCATGTTCATGACATGCTTCTGCCTCACTCCTTACAACATTGCTGGGGGAACCTTTGCTGAGCAGGAAAATATTCCCTTTGTTCTCCCCAATCCTCTTAAGGTCTGGGTGAGCAGAAAGGTCCACTGCACACACACAGTAATGGCTGTCAGAGACTATGTTCTAGTGCATATAGAAATCTAAGCCAGTCCTTTCACTGCGTTAAACAAAACCAAACACCATGTTTTTATTGCTTTTATTGGAAGAGTAAATACTAATATATCTCAAAATTTGCTCTGATCACATTGTTTTCCTCCATTCTCTTGACAACCTTAATGTTCTATAACTGTGTCTGGTCTGTGGATACCATGTGATGCATCAGACAGTTTGGGTTGTCGTTGGGTTATAATCAGCGGCCTTGAAAAGCTCTACGCTGTCTCGCTGAAAATGTACAGGTCGGTCTTGAAACCTCATATGCACGCACATATTTTTCACTGAACATATGTCAGGCATAAATGTTGTTTCTCTTTAAACAAATGCCACATTTTCATCACTGTACCAAAATACATTAGGCCCCACTTTGATCAGCACAGTGGGAAAAGTGGAACAAGATGTTTCCCCGTTTCACTGGACCCAGCTGGTCGCCCGGTCCTTAAACAATTAGTTAATGACTTCTTTCAAGGGCTCACTTCACTTATTAGCTGCACCCGACCGGGGACACATTGGTCCTGACGGATTAATTGCCTTGCTGTGGATGAGGGAGCGTCATCAGCGCTGAAGACCAATACAGTTAAACAACTCAATGCTTGCGTTATATCCTGAAATTCCCCTGAAGCCTCCACGTACTCATGCCATGTCAGGCAGGCCTGCTGTTCATCCTAGCAGAGCTGTAATCCCATCACATCTGTCTGGCAGCACATGGTCATGGGAGTACGAGGAGTAGAAGGAGAGCAGTCGCTCAGATTTATCTTTGATTTTTTTTTTTTCTTTCGTACATAAGAGAAGTAAATTCTGACCTTTAAACCCGGGGATCAAGGATCAAGACTCTTTTATCTTTGTTAGAAATCATTTCCTGCATTTGGACCATCAACGGACATAATTGTTGTGTCACTGTCAATAAATTAGGTCACAGATGTGCCATGTCTAACCACATCTAAAGGAAATGATATTAACTTGTTCCAAATGGTGGGACACGACCCTTTGATGAGGCGGCGCGGAGGACTGAGACGCAGTGAAGTTTGTTCCCTGATGATGTTGGACAGCACTGATTTTTTTTAACCATTTAAAAAAGTAAAACCATTGGTAAGAAAATCAAGTCAATCTGGATGAAAACATATCTAAACTTCGGTTACTGCCCAACATCAGTCAGTGCTTTACTGAGGAATTTCTTTTCGCTTGAATCACACGCACTAACACTGTAGCTTACTGTACGTACAATGTGTAACGGCTGAGAAATGATCATTTTTATTTTCAGTGTTCAATACAAAGAAAATATGTAATTGAAAAAAAATCATAGATTCCCGTAGATTCTGTTTAATAAACATTGAACCAGAAGGAAACTGCGGATCAGGGTTATGAAAACTATAGGATTTACCATAAAAGATGGAGAAATCTAATCTAAATATTGATAAAAATTCAACTTTCACATCAAAGTGGGGGCCGCAAAATATTGTACCATGGACCGCAAATGGCCCACGGGCCGCAAGTTTGCGACCCCTGATGTAAAGGCTTCATACTGGTGAACCAGTACACTCTATTACACATTTGATATGATCTTGAGGGTCAAAAATAATTACACTGCGAGCCAGTTTGGCCCCCGGACCAGAGTTTTACACCCGTGCTTTAGACAGAGTCAACAAACTTCACAACCAACTGGAAAATTTACTCACATATTGTTCTTTTATGTGCACCTCAGTGGCAACCTGGCAGCTGGTGGATTAGACCCTGAATCCTTCTGGACCCAAGTCCGTTTTCTGTAACCGCTGGGCCACCACTGCCTCTCGTTTTCATTTAGTTGGTATAAAAAGTTAAACTGAAGTGAAACACAGAGAGAACCGTGCGTGAACACACAAGACAGATAGAAATCCAAACAACAGCTGACAGGCACAGCCCTGGTGGAGTCCCCATATTTCTAAGGAAATGTACAGCCAAGAAATTACAACACATGAAAACTGAGCTGAGCAGAAATGATACAATTGCAATGATGTGATTATGAAATGCACTTGGTTTCAAAATGGACCTGTCTTATAAAATATCATGTGGCACCGTTTCCTCATCCAGTGTAGGAACCACAAGGGACATTGCTGAAGAGACTGAGGCAGAAAATAGTTTACAACTGACGTAAACGTTTTTGAGGTATTTCCCCAGTACTGTAAGAGAATAACTGTGTTATGTTAAGCTTTCAGGTTTGAGACCACCAGCTGCCAGGTCACTAGTTCTTCTGAGATGTGAACTTCTGAGGTGCATGAGTTCACTTTCCTTTATGTCCCTGTCTTCACCCCCGCAGACCACGCTGTCCACAGCTACACGGTCCATCACGTCACCGGAAGCCAGTCAGATGACGGAGAAGAAGAAATGATCCTGGAAGCTGTTGAAGCCTCGGAGGCTGACGCCGTTAAGGCCACTCCACCTCCCAACGCTGCAGTCACCACTGCTTCAACCACAACCACTACCACCACCAACACTCCAGTAACACCCACCCCGACTACCACCACTACTACACCCACAACTACCTCCACCACCACCACCACCACCACTCGTAGACCAGTATTGTCCTCTGAAAAACCAGCTCCAACTATTGTGCTGACCCTGGACAACTCCAACAACAACAGTCTCCCCACCCTCCACAGAGCAGGTAGGAGGTTTCATCTGACCATTGACCAATGACACAGAATCACTCACCACTGCTGTGAAACTATGAACTGATCTTCTGTTAACAAACCTGTCCCCACAGTGTGGGATCATTTAAGTAAATGTTAACTATTAACTATTGTCTATATCGCCCAAACACTTAATTTCCGATTCCGATATCAACCATGATTGATAGTTGCATTTATCGCTATTTATCATAATTTAGCGTGCAATTGTAGGAAATTTGGCATTATGTTGTTGGATTTTCATTATCAGGGGAAAATTCAGAATAATCTAACCACAATAAACTAATACTGTATCTACCAGATTATATCGGCCAACCGATATCATCGGACATCCCTAATAATAACTCCAAAAAGGGTTTAGTGGTCAGCAACTGGACTTCTTCTTGGAGTTGAAAGACATTGCATTCCTCTTAGTTAGTTATACTCCTAGTTAGTAACTACTAGTTAGTAGTTATACACCTCTAGACCAAAAAAGGTGTGACCGAAACAACTCTTCACACCTTTGTCCAGTGGTGGAGGGAGTGGTCTAGAAGTAGAACTGCTAGAGTTCCCTCTGACATCACCCAGAAACTGATGAAGTTCCTCAAGAATGTTGTAGTCTTTCAACTCCAAGAAGAAGTCCAGTTGCTGAGAACTAAACCCTTTTTGGATATCATGACCTGGATGAATGAGAATCTTCATAGACCCTCATTATAACTATTACTGGAGGCTGATGGACCATGAAGTCCATCGCTTGGAATTTATTTGAGTTGCATGAAATCTTTTTATAATTACGTTTTAAAAACCTGACACACAACCGTAGAACTGTGTTCCATCACTTCCATGAATTTATTTTGAGTGCAGATCAAATGCAGCAAATAAAAAACCTGGAAAAAAAATGTTTTTTCACTTTGTCCACTACGTAATCTGCCTTCACTGTATTTTTAACACTAATATGATCAAAAACATATTCTGAGAAAAGTATTTCTGGTCGCCAGTAATGTGGTCAAAAGCCAAAAAAGATCGGAGAAGATATCGCTTATCACACTCCATATGTGGATCAGTGACAACCCAAAGTTGGCCCTTGGACCAGGATCTGTGCTTGACAAAACAAAAACAAGTCTTTTGCAACAGAATACTGTACCAGGTCCATGTGTCTTGGGTGTCGCTAGTCTGTGAAGTGTGACGATAATCTCCACTGATACAACGCCACATTAAGGCAAGGCTCTCCGTCCCAGAGGTTTCTAAGGCAGTTGTCATTTGTTCCAGGGAAAATCCTCAACTGTGAAGGAACTTTGGCCTCCATTGAGCAACCAGAGAAGCAGCACAGTTACGGGCGGAACGAAGGAGCCTGGATGAAGGACCCTCTGGCCAAAGACAACAAGATTTACGTCACAAACTACTATTACGGTAACAACCTGGTGGAGTTCCGCAACCTTGACAACTTTAAACAAGGTGAGTTTGAGTCAGTTTCTCTACATCATAAAAAAGTGGTTTTTAAAACATTGTCTTTAAAATCTTTAACTCTGCAACAGCACATGTTCTGTTGGTATTTATATACACTGTTGACAGCGATTATGCAAATAAATTAGATTGTATTGACGCCAGATGTTTTTTTTTGTAAACACATAAGTTTTATCTTACATCCCCCCGTTTTTCAGTCTTAACTCGATATCTTTGGGCAGAAAAACCTTGAACCTTGAAAACTCTGTTTTGTGGTTTAATCTCTAATCCCCCCGACCCCCAAAGGCTTCTGTGTTCAAAGAGACTATTTTCAGTGTCTTCGATAGACATTTCCCAACAGTCTTTCCTCAACTGTTAGCATTGATGATGTCCATAGTTTTCATAATCATGATAAATCATGACACAGTGATGTTATGATTAATAGTGATGATGACAACCATGATTAATCAAGCTTGATTACGATCCATCAATTACTTATCATGCGTGGTCCATAGCTACCCTTAAGTCGGGGTCTCAAATTCAAAAGTTAAGTTAAGGGTCACGCCAGATGTGTTCAATACAAAATTAGTAAAAAATCAGTTTCCCATAAATTCTGTGTAATATAACACAGAAAGAGACTGTGGATCAGGGTTTAGAGAACTATAGGATCTACCATAAAACGTGGAGAACAAATCTATAAAACATTGTTATAAATTCAACTTTCAAATCAAGGTGGGGGCCGCCAAATATCGTTCCACGGGCCACAAATGGCCCACGGGCCGCATGTTTGATACCCCAGCTGTAAATAATGTGATTCAAACTTGTATTTGTTTGACAGCCACGATCACAATATACTATCACTAATATATTGCAACATAAATGGCTTCCTAACATCGTGGCAGGGTCTGCCACATATTGACTGCTAACCCTGCTGCGTAGCAATCTATCGATACAACAAATCAACACAGTCCAGACAACAGAACACTAATCCTGTGTGAATCATCTGTGTCCTTAGCCGTGTTCCGTCCATTAACGGCCTTAACACTGATTCACGCTGATTATCCAGTCAGCTCAGTCAGATCTGATGGGATCCGTGGAATGCAGAGGTCGTGCTCGCTGCACGGCTCCAGTGGGTGGGAAAATCAACTCCCTGAACGTCCATGTCAGCTGGGGAATTGGATTACAGTCTCCAAGAGAGTTAAGATGATCTTCCCCCATAGGACCTAGCCCGTCCATCTAGTAGTGTTTGGACAATGGTCTTTCTTTCTGGGGAGACCCCCCTCCTACAGTGCGGCGAGCTCACAGCTGCGTACGGAGCCTCGTCCTCTCGGTGATTGGTGGTGGTGCCTGCTGTTTCCCTGACAGCATCTGTCCTCTCAACTGGGTGCAGTGGAGATGGGATTAATCCTTAGAGTGTGGGTTGACCTATGGGAGGAGGTGGTGGCAGGAGTTCCAACAACACGTTGTTTTTGTCTCTTTTCCGTCATTATCCCGATCTCCATCAGACTTCCTGAGGTCAGAAGGTTGGGACGGCAGACAGGATGTTGTTTTAAAGGGACACTCCACAAAGTTCTACAAAAGCTTTTTGGAGTGTCACTTCCAAAGAGTTTCGGAAGTCGTGTGTTACACAAACATTGTCTAGTTGTTTTACTGCAAGCTACAGTGGTGTATCTATATAAACATATATATGCATACATATATATTCATATAGATACATATATTTATTTATATGCATATTCATATATAAATTAGAAAAAAATTAAACACAAAATTAGTGTGTTAAGTATATTAAAATCAGATTAAAATCGCTATCAATTGACCTTATGACACTTGTTAACTTTTTGAGAGAGGGTTATTACAATGATACAAGAATTTTAAAAAGCTATAAATAGTTCATTTCACAAGTTAAATTAATATCAAACAGGTAATCTTTTTTTTAATCTAAAACTCTTACATTATTTGCCTAGATTCAGGTTCACATTTCACATTTAATGACGTAATAAAACCAAAGCACATTTTTGTAATAAAAAGAATTGTTTTCAGCTTTATAACCAGGAAATAAAATCCCCCTTCTTATAAATTTTTGGAAGAATAAAATATTCGAGGAAGCATAAAAACGTAATTCTCTAAGCTGAGGTTTATTGTTAAAAAAAAAAAAAAATGGCCATAACATCAGTCCAACCACATCAGACACATTCAGGAAATAGTTTGTCAAAAATGAGTGTCTCTTCGAAGAAAAGACACTCCCAGAATAGAGATTAGTACAAAAAAACACAAAAATCATCAATCCAACATCACAAAATGTCGAAAACCACATTAAAACAAGCCTTAAATTAAGAAGATTATAGAGAAATAAAGCAAAAATAAACCACAACAGTGAAACTGGGAACATTTACTCATAATTGACGGGTAACATGGGGAATGAATAGTTACTGTTTCTATTAAATACCAGTCCTGAAAACCATCAGTCAGCATTAAAACACAATTCTGACATATTTTCATCCAAAGCACAGTAGAATAATGGACAAAAGTCTAGACAAAAGTGCAAGTTATTAAATTATGTTCAGAATAAAATATTCGAGGAAGCATAAAAACGTAATTCTCTTAGCTAAGGTTTATTGTTAAAAAAAAAAAAAAGGCCATAACATCAGTCCAACCACATCAGACACATTCAGGAAATAGTTTGTCAAAAATGAGTGTCTCTTCGAAGAAAAGACACTCCCAGAATAGAGATTAGTACAAAAAAACACAAAAATCATCAATCCAACATCACAAAATGTCGAAAACCACATTAAAACAAGCCTTAAATTAAGAAGATTATAGAGAAATAAAGCAAAAATAAACCACAACAGTGAAACTGGGAACATTTACTCATAATTGACGGGTAACATGGGGAATGAATAGTTACTGTTTCTATTAAATACCAGTCCTGAAAACCATCAGTCAGCATTAAAACACAATTCTGACATATTTTCATCCAAAGCACAGTAGAATAATGGACAAAAGTCTAGACAAAAGTGCAAGTTATTAAATTATTTTCCATTATATCGTGACCAGATATTAGAAAACTTATTTCTGATGTTAACTGTGGTTGACTTTCCTCCGTGTTTTTCAGGGAATCCAGGGAATCGTTGTGACGATTCATCAATTAAATTTGTCCCCAACGTTCTTGGTGAATTACGTGGTAGATTAATGGTAGTGTTAATCATCGACCACCTCACCCAAATCTTGGCAACACTGTGCCTTCGCAGACCTCAAACAGGGTTGGGTCGGATGAAAAATTCACTCTATGCAGGCTACAAACGCCTAGTGGTGAGACAAGGACAGAATCACAAGTCACAAATCACAAGTCATTCTAGTTGACGTCATTAGTCAGGGTGCATTATCAACACTGCACAACACTGAGTAGTTTAGCCCATTGTTTTACAAGGAGTGGGTCGCAACCTCCATGTGGGTCAGAAGATACTTTTTTGGGATCATTTTGCATCATGTACATAAGAGTTTACAGTCATTTTTGTTGGTTCAGTTAGTGTTTTTTGTTAGTATTTCTCGAGTTATACTAATAGTTTAGATATCGCTCAGTCAACAATAAAATCATTGTTCAATAATCAATACATTACTAAAAATGTCCAATGACTTGGGTCGTATTTGTGACCAAATATTAACCCAAGAAAGTTTGGGAATGTTTGGAAAACACTGCCTTAAACGGTTACTCTGATGTGTGGCCCACGGGTCAAGGGCTGTGATAGGTTGTGATAGGTTGGGAGCGGTTCTGGGTTCAAATCCTGGATGAGTTTGCTTTTCTTTGAGTCACTTGTTCAGAAGGGTTTGTTAGCAAATTGCAATGGACACGTCTCTGGAGTCAGTTTTAGGCCAGTGGTGTCTTGGTGATTGAGGAGGCAGACTTGGGTCCACAGGGTGTCAGGTTTGAGCCCACCAGCTGTCAAGTTACCACTGTTTCCCATGAGCTCAAAGCCACCCACTGTTCACTTTAGGGACTGTTTCAATGCAGAGGTCACATTTCATTGTGTGTAGTGGTGCGTTCTTCTCACAATGACTAGTTGCTCATTTTCCTTTCCCATACCTAGTCCAAAAATGTTCCCTTTTTTTTCCAGGGCGCTGGAGCAACCTCTACAAGCTTCCATACAACTGGATAGGAACAGGTCATGTGGTTTATAATGGAGCCTTTTATTACAACAGAGCTTTCACCAAGAACATCATCAAGTACGATCTGAGGATGAGATACGTGGCCGCCTGGACTCTGCTGCACGACGTGGTTTACGAAGACACCACCCCTTGGAAGTGGAGGGGCCACTCGGACATTGACTTCGCAGTGGACGAGAGTGGCCTGTGGGTTATTTATCCGTCTGTGGACTACGACTACAACCAACAAGAGCTGATTGTCATCAGCAAACTGGACCCTGGAGACCTGTCGTTGAAGAAGGAGACCACCTGGAGGACAGGCCTCAAGAGGAACTCGTACGGAAACTGCTTCATTATCTGCGGCGTCCTGTACGCCGTCAACGAGTACAACCAAAAAGAGGGCGAGATCAACTACGCCTACGACACGCACACCAACAGTGATGCCATTCCACGCCTGCCCTTCACCAACGAGTACGCCTACACCACCCAGATTGACTACAACCCCAAAGAGAAGGTCTTGTACGCCTGGGACAATGGCCACCAGCTGACATATCAGGTGAACTTTCTGGAACAGTGAGCACAGCCACTTTGTGCTACACATAAGCTCACAATAGGCCTGCCAGTGTGGCACCTATGAGGGAAGACTATAAGGTATTTAAGTGCCGACAAACGGGCGTATTTGACTAAACAGGACAGAGGATGAATCTCCACCAGCCTTACATGACCAGATAACACTATTCAAACACCTGACCTCACTGAATACCAAACAAACATGCCTCAGGTATGTCCTACGTCATCAGAATGGAAAGTTAGCAGCGTAAATAATCTAATAGGTTGTGTCGAAATCAATTCAGGTAGAAGTCAGACAACCCAGAGACTTGTGTGATATCTTTCATTTTTTTGTTGTTTTTTTTTTATAAAATCCTCAGCAGGCTGAATGTTTCTAGGTATCGATCAATCAACGGTTACTTTTTAGAGTTAAACAAAGATGTTTTTTGCAAGAGAACACACAGGTTTGGAATGTAACCATGCTGATGCTTCAGACAATGGACTCAAACATAACAGAAATATATAGGTTGGTTGTTTTTCATCAGAAGGTAAATAGCAAACAAAGACACATTTTTAAAATGTCCTGTAATGTTTGATAAAAAAACGTACACCAAGACAAAAAAAAAGGCAAAACACTTTTTCAATGCATCTCCTCTGTTAAATAAATGTATTATTTTAAAGTTTTTAGACATGAATCACTTGGTTCTTTTTGTTGCTTTTACCAAGGATCTTCCGTGATGCGGCACGTTGATTTGATCATTTATCTCACTAGGCTAGTCCAAAATAAAACAAGCTTCTTGTTGAGTAAGCTTCCTAGTAGTTAAGTATAAGGATGATAACTTTGGAACTAGCTCATAGCAGTAAGTATTATAGATTATTTCTCTAAACCGTACTGCTAAGCTTTTAGCTTAGCAACTAAAGCTTATTAGGTTTAGTAGATAGCTTCATAGCTAACTGTGCGAAATTGACAAAAAAAAACAGATATAATCAGAAAATCTCTAAATGTGTAGGTAAAGGCTTGTCAGGTTACATGAACAGGAACACAATGTATTTATTTTCGGTCTTGAAGCTAAGAGAAGTAATACGTTTATATTTATATTTTTAACTTCAGTGGACGTCATTAAAAAAGCTGGATTTTAGAAGCTTTTTTGGTTGCCTCATCATAGATACATCTTACTTGCTTTTTTTTACTGGTTATTTTTGATTGTGATTCATTGGCTTGGCTTTGCCTTTTAACTCACCCATCGGATAATTTTCTGCCTCTGAAAATATTGCCGAGAACTTTCACTGAGCACTTTGATCATAAACCTGCTTCAATTCCTATTTCAGCTTCATGATGCGTTTATTTTTGCAATTTTTCAAAAGCATGCCATTAACTACAGTGACAAAAGCACCAGTAGTATCTTTAAAACAGTAGAACATATTTAGTCATATTACTGACAGAAATGAATTTGACGTGTAACATTAAGCAACATCAACATTTTCTGTCAAGGATGACTTGTGTACATGGGTGTTCCGGGTATCTGAAAATGTGTCATATACATATACAGTTATAAAGTCAAAATGTACAGCTAAAAGCGGAAATAAATAAAAAAAATCCCATTCTTGAGTCTCTCCAGGCCAGAATTTTAAGATATGTGCATTACCACTAGTGTCCTGTAGGGGCAAGCACTACTAAACCCTCCATTTTTTTAATGAAATATTCAAGTATGGTGACCAACTTTAAGTTTGTAATGGTCAGTCAGTGTAGATTCACTTGTTCTGACCACTATCATGAATACAGTGTAATTATTTTTGATAAGAAATCCTAGCTCTATAATGACACTGATAGTAGGCTGGACAAATGTCAAATCAGGGACACAACAAGAAGGTACGATGTTATCAATGTCAGTATCAACATGTGGGTAAAAGAAACAAACTGTCCTTCTATTAGTGTCCATATCGTTACATCTTTAATAGTGTCCATCCCATAATATTAGATATGTATATATAATTTAATAAAAAAGCTATGCTTGTTTCAGTTTACTTCCAATGCAAGTTTTTCCTTCTAAAAGTCTTGAAATGTAACACAACACTTGAATGCAGCTGTGTGTACATCTGTGGTATGAAATAAAGTTTCCATAGTAAACAAAAGTCTGTTGTGAGGATTTTACATTTATCTGCAGAGACTTCACTTCGCCTCCATGGACCGACTCCAGCGACCCAACCCCTGATGTGGGAATGATGAGATGTGACTCAGTTGTTCTGATTTCTGAGTAGCTGCTCCTCCCATGAGTTATGTTTAGTTCTGGGTTGAAGGTCATCTTGCTCCACTTGATCTCAGTTCAAACGTACATAAAAACAGGGAAGGAGTTTCTGGGTCATTCTAATAAGGCCATGGCTGCCTGATTTCTTGGCTGGGGGGGAGGTTTTTTACGTTTCAGCTACAGTCATGCAACAGTGCACAGAGCGGACGGAGTGAAATAAATCAAGAGTGAAAACATTGGTGTGATGGTCTACTCCATGTGGGCCTCATAATTGAAAATCAATGACCGTTCTTTATTCTAATTATACAGTTAGTGTGTCCAACCATTAACTTTTGTCGGAGAAGAAAAGCTAAACCTGGACAATGGATGTCTCCACCAGCCAAGGTGATGAACAGTGACAATTCACATGACCCATGATGCTCCAGTCAGAGCATCTCATGCTAAACACAAAGGTTCTCCTGTTACTCCATCAGGACTGAACTGGATCTCATTCAAATCAAAGTGGGGCCTCCTGTTGGTGAACACGCACCCCTGAAGTACCCATGTGTCCCTGTAGTGTCCACAATGTAGAGTCTTTGTATCCGTGTTACATGCAACCGTGACAGATCTGCCTCGTGGAATATGTGCTTGGTGATTTCTCCTTTTTCCATGTACAGCAAAGTATCACTTTGACCAGAGGGCGTCGTCACAGTCTTTGGTGTGAAAATCCAGGGTTCACTTCGTGAGACAGTTCGAATCGCGATTTCTGCAGTTGGCTTCCAGTGGCTTCACCACCTGCAGGAAGGTAGGGTATGGTGCAATGTGATTTGAGTGTCAGTCGTGGAGACTGCTGCCCTAAGGCCCGATAACCAGGCATAGGCAAACTTTTGGGCCACAAGTGGTCCTACAATTGGACTCAGAGGTTAGGATGGGAGCCGAAGATGAAGATTACTAAGATTACTAAAATAAGAGACTAAGATTAATTACATGTCAAAGTCATACATTGGTTAAAATGCGTTTAGTCTTCTCTATGCCATCTATATGGAAATCATTGGTATTACAGGGAAAAAGAAGTACGATCACAATCCAAAACCATTGATATATATAATATATAAAATTCAGAGTAGTTTCCTGTCCCAGATTACAAAGCTGAACGGTCTGCATCTGGCCCCTGGGCCTTAGTTTGCCCGTGCCTCCGATAACAGATAAGAGTATGAGGATGAATGAATAAATGAAAGGGAAAATACAACTTTCTAGGCTAAGTTGATAGCAGTGTATGGGAAGTTCAAAAAGAGTAAATATTTACATATATATTATAAAAACTATCTTAACCTCTATTTTTTTATTTTGACCACCGCACTTGCACAGGTTCTTTGAATGCATCTACTATGATAAAAGATGGACCAATGTAAAGATAGTACACATGCGGTTTAGATGCTTAGAACCAACAGGATGTGTGTAACTCACACCCTGTCTCATCTGGGCCTCTCTGCTTTGACTCCATATGTTCAGTAAAAATACACCTGAGAATAAAAATGAGGAGTGGCCTGGACTTGGGTTTCCTTCTGCTCAATCTGAGGACTATGAGCTTGGACAGGTTTGTAGGAATGGAAAGGCTTGAAATAATAATGTAGTGCGTTGCATCCCACTCTTTCCCCTTGGCCTGATTGAAGAACTTGTCTACGGGGGAACCATAGGAAAATAGCACGAAGCATTCAACAATAAGTCCGTGACAGATAAAAGGAAAGATAACTCTTCACCAGGGATGGAAACAAACACAGAGACAGTCAGTCTCCTCCTGGCATTCACTGAAATGTTTGACTTTTCACTGAGGTTCAAAGTGTGGGAGTTCATTCTCTTATTCATTATTCCCACTTCCTGTGGGTGGTGATCCCACTGGAAGTTCTGTGGGTTGGGACGTTGCTATGCTCAGAGCACCTCAGTGGCAACCTGGCAGCTGGTGGATTAGAACCTGACACCTTGTGAAATGAAGTCCACCACAAGTTCACCACTGCCGCCATCTACAATATTAAAACAATTCTAGTCATCAATTTTTTATATGGTTTTCAGGCTAAAATTGCACCAAAATGTGGACTTGGCCTTATGTTTAGACAACCTCCTGTCTGATTCCCAGCTTTATTTGTAAACCAAGGCCCAAAAGTCTAATACTCAGTAATAAGTCATTTAGAAAGAGCTTCTCTTCCAGTTTGGGAACTGGCACAGACCCAGTCAAGATCTCCCAGAGGGGGATTCCCTGAGATTCAGTTCATGGTCCATGTTCATGTAGGATAGGAAAGGAGGCCACTGGAGGAGGAGGTGGAAGAAGAGAGCATGTGTTTGGATCGACTCCTGGTAGTGTGAGTCAGAGAAACAGAGATGCAGAACTGGCCTGATGAACGGATAAAAAAGATCAGCAAAGAAAATCTTTGCCTTTTGTCTCTAGAACAGTGATCCTGTCAAATGATATATGTAATATTTTTTTTAGAAACAGGAACTGTGGATGAGAGGAGGAGAATGGTCCAGTCAGGATGGAACAACTGGAGAAAAGAGTCAGGAGTGATCTGTGATAGAAGAGAGTCA
>JAFBJS010006122.1:296249-315803 GCA_016785265.1 Paraplagusia blochii
GAATAAAGCCGGTGTCTACTTTGCACAAATACAAACATTATGCATCTGAAATCCATCGTGGGAACGTCATTTTACACAGCAGGAGAGAGGACGCAGTATAAAATCTGGTCGAATGTAAGACACATTGCATAGATATCACAGCTGAAATGAACGACCTGCATCGGCCAACACTTCCCATAATCCTTACCTTCAGACTGTCCTTGTCTGCCAAAAGCATTCATGACAGAGGCTGTCTCTTATACACATCTAGATGTGTATAAGAGACAGCCTTAGGAGAGACAAGATGGTTATGTTCAGAGGAGGGACAGTGGATACATTGGTAGCAGAATGATCCTAGAGATGGAGCTACCAGGTAGGAGACAAGGAGGAGATTGATGGATGCAGTGAGGGAGGACATGGAGGTAGATGGAAAACCTTGATTCATTGTGGCATTGCCTAAAAAAGGGACAAGCTGGAAGGAGTAGGACAAGGCGTCGTTGAAAGATTGTTGCCAACTACTGCATTGGACTAATATCGGTAAATGACATGGATTAGTGTTTTATCAGGTTATTCCTGGTCCTATTCCTGGATGGAACCATCCTTTGGTTGACAATTACTGAGTCATTGTGTGACAGGAAGCATAAAAAATGTTAAAGATTGTGTAAAATTCAACAGATTTCCATGGCAATCGCTGTGATTCCAAAAAAAGACATCTTCTTACTGGAGCCTTTTACACAAACCTTATTTGATCTGCTTTGTTCCTCTTTCCCAAAGGGGACCCTGCTCCACATTTTTGGAACCAATGCATTTGAACTTCTCTGCTACATGTCTTTACCAGTTTGGACATTGTAGACCTGGAAAAACCTCCAACAGGCCTGAACTACAGGATATAGATTACAGATAGATTTTGTGATGAGCCTTTGTCTGACAGATGGTTTGGATTGGAAGATGAATGTGTTCTCAGGATTCACTGTAAACAACTGTATTGGGAACTCAAGCCTTGTAATGTCATAATCCAGAATATCTGTGTTAATGGATGTCAGTCACTCTTTAGAAGAACACACACACATGTGTTTCTGAACCCACAGCCAGAGAATTGTCTTACATTCAAGGATGTCTCTGTGCAAACACGGCGGTCTCGCAGTTGACTCCTTTCACTCATGGAGAAATCCCCCCTCGAAAGTTTCTTCCAGACAATATTTTCTCTGGCAGAGACTCGTATCCTTGGTGTAACAATGCAAGAAAATGTATACATGTGTGTTTTTCCTGGCTGGACAAGAAGGAAAAATGGAAAGCACCATGTACCAGGATGAGGAAACAGGGCGACGGAGCTCATGTCATGTAACGACATGACCCGTCATGTCATGCCGGGGAAAGAATGTCCTGGTTCTTGGGTGTGATCCAACAACAATGTCATGTTTAAAGATGTATGGAAGTAGAACATTAGCTCCACTCCATCCTGACTCAGCTCTGCCACACTGTGCGTCCCACCCTGCAGCAGATGCCAGCGCCGGTCTAGGGGCCAAGTCTGAACTCCATAGTGCAGCTGTTGGCTGGTTGGGGTGGAGGACTGAGGCAGTTTTGAGGTGTTGCCTCATCAGTAACTCCAAGGATTTCTTCTAAGATTCTCAACAGCTGGGCTTGTTCCATTGACAATTAAAGCTGGGGTTATAACTTATTGTGGAAAGTCTGACATTAGTGGCAACAAAGCTAAACTTAAAGACATGGATCAAATTAAATTACAGAGGATATTTGTCAAGTTTTGAAGCGATGACTATGCAGCTGCGGCTGTGAACAATGTATAATAATGTTAGAACGAGCTCCGGTCCCAACCACTGATCTCCGACACCACAAAGACGGCTTTTATTGCCTGTTGGTAGAACAAATAAAAGAATGTTTGATTTTTATGACAGAGAACATTATTCTTGTGAAAAACCGCACTTCAATAAACTGTTAGTTTACTTTTGATGAGTGTTTTGGGAGTAAGCAGATGTGGACAACCAGAAGAAGCTGTGTCACATGGTCTTTTCTTTCAACATATAAAAGCCGGGTTTCAGACAAACTAAGCAGTTGTCAATCCGATTCCAGCGTCTGGATGTTAATGAAAACATTCTTGGAAGATAACCTTGTCTTGCAGAGAGCATAGTCAAGGATCCAGCTGTCCTGGGGTCTGCACCTGCCTTGGACTCTGTCTGAGTCCTAACTGTTCAGGTTAGGGTTGTACCCACATTCTCTGTTAGATTCACATGAACCATTGTGGAAAGCATCAAACAAGGGAAACAATATCAAAATGGCCAGTACTGGCCAAGAGGTTAAGGAATCGGACTGTGTTCCAGGTCCACTGAGCATGGCATTGTCCATACACACTGCTCCCCTTGGTGATTTTATTATGAGCAGTGGTATGGCTCAAAATTTTCTGCTCTCCTAAATGGGATCTCTCAAAATAAGAACATAAAATCAAATGATTAAATCATTTTTGTCTAGGCCTAGGCAGATAATCGTCTGAGGGACAGGGGGCCAAGGTTATCTGTTTTAGATTTCTATCGTCATTGTGGTTCTGAGCAGCAGTGGTGGCCTAGAGGTTAAGGAAGTGGACTTGTGATCCATAAGGCTTCAGGTTCTAATCCACCAGCTGCCAGTTTCCAACCTTATGCTCTGATCATAGCACCGTTCAAACCCACAAAACTTCCAGTAGGCTCACCACCCACAGGAAGGCTCACAGTATGGTGCAGCTTGGGGATTCAAACTCTAAACCAAATATGATTAAGAGGAGAGGCCCCAGGAGAGGCACCAGGAGGAGAGGCCCCAGGGCTCAGTCCTGGGGAAAGCATCGAACAAGTAGAACACCTGTCGTAACTGAGGAGGGTTCTGAGGTAATGGATCCAAGTTTGACATATTGGAAGCGGCCAGTGAGGTAAGAACGGAAACAGGAGACGGGTGTTTGCGAAATACCAATAGCAGACAGTCGACTGAGGAGAATGGAGTGTGAGATTGTATCGAAAGCGGCGGTTAGGTCGAGGAGGGTGAGACAAGACGACGGCAAGTGGCAAGTTAAGGTTACAATAAAGATTCCTGTCAAAATGTTTAAACATCTATTTTATTTTTATTGTACCACTACATTTCATTGTAAAAGTTGCTACAGAACACAACGCTAAACTTTTTTAATGTGTTTTAACTTAAAGTAAAGTAACTAGTTATTAGTTATTTTCATAATTTAGTAACTAGTAACGTAATTAGTTACTTTTTCAGAGCAGTAACTAGTAAAGTAATAAGTTACTTTTTTAAAGTAACTTGCCCAATACTCGCTTGACTCTCGCTCGACTATTACCACAAGAAAAAAGTGTCTAACATTATTAATTGAAGCCCAATTTTGGATCCTTTTGTGGGCTGGATTGGACAATTCCGTGGGTAGGACTTAGCCCGCGGGCCACTCGATGAAAATCACTGTAGATGTTCATGTCGGACTCAAACTCCATCAGCTGTACCTGTCAGACAATCCACCACCAATCTCTGACTTAGTGTTTGAACAGTGACATCGCTCTACAAATGTGCGTAGGCGTCCGATGAAAGGTTTCTGTTGACCGGTCAATACAATCCCAGACATACTTGACATTCAGCACAAAGCCACTTTCTCCCCTGGCCTTCAGGAATGCTGGCCCACTGACAGCGGCCCAAAATCTGGGCTAATAAATAATGTGAGCATTGTAGCGTTGATCAGATCGTCCTCTGCTGCGCTGCTGCACCAACACTTTTCCTGTAACAGACAGCTGTTGTCTGAAGGCTAAAGACCAGGGCACGAAATGACTCACTGGTGTTCTTTCTGACACACTCACACTGGCTTCATTCAGCAGACAACACAGGGGGACACAATGGGACATTTTGGAAGACAGAATCTCCTTTGAAGGATTATTGAGGGTTTAATTTGTCCACATTGATGGCTCACTTGAAACATGCACAACAGAAGAGTGTGGTTTTTTATACATGGGACAGTAGAAGTATTCCAAAGACTCCTCTTTCTGTCCACTGCTGTCCAACAGTCTACTGCAAACCTGGACCGCTGATCGTCTTTCATAGGTTTTTACACATTTTTTTTTACTGAAAAGCAAAAAAAGGTTTATTATCAGCCCCACCATCTGAGGAGAGAAGGCCCAGCAGGACAGGACTCGTACGTCTGCTTCTCATCTGACCCAAATCAAACACAGCGCTTACTTTGATTTAAAGCTTTCATGCCTTTTTCATTTGTCACATTATATTAAGTTTAGGCGGAGAGGGGACGGCTGCAGTGGTTTGACAGTGCTACGTTCTGAAGGGACCTGGATCTGCTCTAAAGTGCAGTAGATCCAGGCCATCAAACGCAGTGACCTCAGAGTCAAGAGAGCTGAGGACTGTGTTATGATTGCAGAAATTGGAAATACGTCAAAACAAATATGACAAATTGAATTATTACTGATGTCTACCTCATGGTTTGTAGGGGGTTTGCTCATGGTACTCTAACTCATCTTCTTCTTCTTCCAGTTTGTCCCTTTTTCAGGGGTAGCCACAGTGAATAAACCTTTCCCATCACCTCTGTCCTCTGTATCTTCTACTCTGACTCCAACTACCTCCATGTCCTCCCTCACTGCATCCATCAATCTCCTCTTTGTCTCCTACCTGGTAGCTCCATCTCTAGGATCATTCTTCTACCAATGTATCCACTGTCCCTCCCTGGACATGTCCAAACCATCTCAATCTGGCTTCTCAAACTTTTCGTGGCCCCAGCAGTTGGTGGCCTAGTAGTTAGGGAAACAGACTTGGGTCCTCAAGGCCCCAGGTTTCAGTCCTCCAACCGCTAAGTTGCCGCTGAGGTTCCCTGGAGCATGTTGACGTCCCAACTGCTCCCTGCTCACTACAATGATGGGTTAAATTCAGAATTTCTTGAAGGATATTCCAGAGGGATAAATAAAGTTAAATCTAAAATAAATCCAAACCTTCCTGTGTGTGTGTTGTCCTTCTAATGACCTTCTTTATCGACCAAACCTATAAATAGTTTTATCAGAAAATAATACTTGGCACAATAACATGCTTTTAACCTGAATTTATTTTGGTTGATTGATAAATCTCATAATGTTCAACATCTGTCTAATTGTCCTATATATTATCCTACATATTATGGAACTCAGCATGTAATACTTAATAATTAATTGTCGCATCACAATTAAAAACATTGTCTACAAACGTTGCTGCAAAGAACGAAAAGCTAAGGAACCACCATCATTACTGACAGGCAACGCTGACTTAGCAACTACTGTTGTTACTCTACTGTTGACAGATTTTAGCAACAAAAACTGCAATATCAAAAAAATTCAGAGCTAAAAAACAGTCTTATGACCATAACCATGAAATCACCGCAGACTCTTATATAAATAACCCTTTCTGACTTCTCCATGAGAGCGCAGTCACACCCATGACAGCCAACTTGATGCATGGAGACCAACTGCTGCTTAAACTCAACCAGAGTCACGGCCGAGGACGTGTAATCCCTTCTGACACGCTAACATAGATCCAGAGGTCCAGATCGTTTTCACCACTGGCGGCACTGATGTTTGACACACTGGATTCACTTAATCCTCCGGATCCCTCTTGCCTTTACCCAAAATGCAACACAAGTGTGGCCTCTGACAGAGGTCACTGGAGATACATTGAAACAGACCATGTTCTGAAACAAAAGCTGAGCTGCGTTTCACTGGCTAATTAGACATTGCACGTTCCGAGGATGACGTAGGCCGATGTATCTCACACTGAGTCTTGAATCATATCCATGTTTACATTTGACATCATCTGTGTTGGAGATGTGGTTAATTTAATTAACGGGGCGTTCTGACAAAAGTTGTCCCCTGCACAGGTGAAATCACACAGTGACCTCAGAGAAAATTTATTTAAACAGGGAAACAGGGAATTGAACTTTGTTCAGATATGTAAACATGTGCAAAAGAAAAAAAAGATTTCCAGCTTATTGAGGTCACCTGATGATTACAGCAGACATTTAACATGACAAAACAAATTGTCAGTGGATAAACATGTTGCGTAGTACTGGTTGGTTTATTTTGGCCCCCCAAAAAAGCCTGTTCCAATTTTTAAGTGTCCAGTTTAAAAGCTGGGTTGCATTCATAAACAACTATAATGTAGCATTCCGTCAGAGTTAAGGAAGACTCTGGTTCTCTGCATCTGCTTATTCGTTGCCATGTCTCAGCAACCTGGTAGCTGGTGGATTCAAACCTGAAGTTTTGCAGAGTCAAGTCTGCTTCCTTAACCGCTAGGCCACCGTCTCCTTCTTCTCCTGTTAGCTTCTGTCATTTTCAGGGGTTGCCACACAGAACATTAAAGTCTTCTTTCTTTCCAACAGCCCACCTCACCACTATTGTACTGTTCTCATAGATGTCCCGCACCTATCTGACATACTTTTCTGCCACTCCTGACATCCTCATACAAAACCAGGACACTTTTCTCCATCTTGGGGGATTTTATTGTATCAAAAGGTTCCTGACCATGGCAGGTCCGACACAAATCTCATCTGAAGTCTCACCAACATATCCCGAATACTGATACAGGCGCGTCTTTCTAATACAGTCGCATCAAAAAACATTATTTGCCAGATCTCTGAGTGTGAAATGTTGTTCAGGTCTCCTGCACCTTGACGTTGACGTGGAGACATCTTGTGTCTTTTATCTAGGTGCCAGTTTATGTATCCTACATGCTAATTGTACAATAACACTGCACATCAATATTTTCCACCACTTTGTCTGTTCATAATAACCCAATTCTCCAACATAGATTCCTCCCTTGGCATCCTTTAATAGGCCTTTCCTGAATCTACAAAAACACAATGCAGGTCCATCCGACCTCCTGTGTACTCCTCCATCAACATCCTGAAGGCAAAAATTCCATCCGTGATACCGATATATTACTCAATTTTATTACGTCATGAAGCTTTGTGAATAATATAACCATTACGAAGCTACATAAACCTTTTTTTTTAAACTTAAGTTAAGCGCACACGTAAAAATTAATGGTTCATTGCATTAAGGCAGTGATTCTCTATTATTTTCTGTTACACCCGCCTTAGCAAGAAGAAAAAGATTTGCGCCCCACCCCACCGCCCACTCTCTGCCGCAACTATTAATGATAGTATAGTCAATAAAATAGTTCTAGCTACACCTCTGCATAACATCGTATCCTTGTTAACATAAAGAAAACAAAAAGAAAAAGATATAGTTCAACTTGCTGAGCACAATGGGCAATGAGCGCCACTGCCAACTGGTGGAGTGGACGTGCAATTACACTTTATTGTAGTACGGTGGAAAAAAAGCATGTTCCCCAGTGTCACATGCGTCCCCCTCAGCATTGCATCGTGCCCCCCCTGGGGGGCCCGCCCCACTATTTGAGAAGTGCTGCATTAAGGTTCAGGTAGATTTTAACTGCTGGAGCAGCTATGAGTAAACATGTCTGTGTGGTGGATGAGGACATCCCTGGCAGAAACATTAATATTATAATGTAATAAGTTTAAGTTGCACAAAAACACTATATAAGGAAGTATTGACAGTTTGAAGTCACTCAGTCCAAAGGCATCAACTGGGCACTGGCAAAGTAGTCGGAGGAACATTCTCAGACTTCCTTGTTGTAACTTTGATTTTCCCCGGTAGGAAAAGGCCGGTCCAAACACATCAACGAGAGGAATCCAGTTTCTGTATCCCGCTGCTCCCAGGGACTGGGCTCAGTTTCAGATCCCAGCAGGTTGGACTACAGAGAGACAAATGAAAATGTCCATTCACTCATTTATAAGCTGGATTTCATTTATTAAAAAAGGAGAACAGACATGGAGATGTCTGAACTGGGAGGAATACAAAATCTGATGCAGTCGACCAGGACATCCATGCATAATATTAACAAAATCTAAACAGGAAATCTGGTTTATGATTGGTGGTGTTTAACCTACAGTAATCCCTTAATGCCGGTTAAAGGGTTGCGTGTTTAGGAAGATGAGGATTACATTATTTTACAACCTCCAGAATCGTTTTAGGCACCAAATATCAATTTCTTCTAATCTTCTCCTTTTTTTTCCTCATTCTTTTTTCTGGTTTCCACCTTCAGGGGGTTTCTACAGTAGATCATCTGCCTCCATTTCACTGTAATCCTTTTCTACTTTTAGATCACCCATCTTTAAAGAACATGGCTTCCTTATTAGAAAATTAACATCAGCTGTTTATCTGCCTCATATTGTCTCCAGAACCAGGAGTTCAAACTGGGCCAGGCGTCGGGTGAACAAACGAAATAACTAAATGCATGAATGTCCTTTTGTTAAATCATTGATCTTGTGTGTGTGTTATCGTTTGTTTTGGACTCCAGTGCAGTTAGACAAACATACATTCCTCAGCTTTGGCTCTGGTTTGGCCCTTTTTCAATTACCATGAACCCTGACCCTCCCTGCAGAACTGACCTCACAGTAAGGAATAAATCAAGAATCTGCAGCCAGATCAGGAACCGGGACGTAACTGGACCGAGGCTATCGTGTCTGCGCTCATGCCTCATATAGAAAACTGTTGCTTCTACTCCTTCTTCAAAAATCACTGCATGGGGTGATGTGTTGTTTTTTCTCAATGTGATGTTGACTTTCGTGGGTCAGAACACAGCAGGACTTTCATAACAGTCCTGACACACGGAGCTCGCCGACAGAAATACACAGAAACCTCTGCCTGTAATAATGTTTCTCCCATGAGAAACGTCTTCTCCGCTAGTAAAAACTTCAGTGATTGGAGGCTGAAGCATCTTATCCCTTCGGCTTCTGTCATCACGTGTCACTCCATAGATTCAAGTTTTCATTGGCAACTATAAAAGCCAGAGACGCAGCCGTCAACAACCCAGGATGCTGGGAAGTAGGACAATATTAAGTACGTAAATCTTCTTCTGAGATCTTGTTGAGTGGTCTATAACCGTCCAATCATTAAAAAAAAAAAATCATCTAACTTTTGGTTTGAAACTCATTTATCTTTATCCTCTTCTCCACTACCAGGTCGCAGGGGCAGCAGCTCTCCACAACTGCCGCCCAAATCACACTGCACCCTACTGTGAGGTTTCCTGCAGGTTGGTTAGAAACTTTTTTCCCACCAAACTGTTAAGGGGAGATCTCAGCATCCTCAAAATATCATTGTAAACGCAATGCAACATGACACCACCATGCCTGGAGCCACCCAAATCACACTGCCGCCCTGTGAGCCTTCCTGTTGGTGCTGAGCCCAGTGGAAGTTATGTTGATGGTGCTATGATTAAATTCAGATTTCAACCTGAAGTCTTGTGGAACAAAGTCAGTTTTCTCAACCCCTGAGCCACCACTACTTTGTGTATATAAATATGTATATATAAACAGTATGTTTATACACAAGGCAGTGGTGGCCTTGCAGTTATTATTTCATATTTCTATGTATGAATATATGTATACAAGGGATCGCTATTGGGAAAAGTGAGAATTTCTTTGTAGGTGAAAGTTTTTATTGGATGGTTGATCCATAGTCTAGATCAGGGGTCTCAAACTCAAATAAGTTGAGGGCCACCACCCGCACTATCATTTCACCAAAGGGCCATGTCATCTTTCAGTGTTCGGTACGAAAAAAAACTGTAAGAAAAAATCAGTTTCCCATAGATTCTGTGTAATACAACACTGAACCAGAGGGAGGCTGTGGATCAGGGTTTTGAGAACTATAGGATTTACCATCAAATGTGGAGAACAAATCTATAAATTGTCATATATTCTACTTTCACATCAAGGTGGGGGCCGCAAAATATCGTTCCATGGGCCGCAAATGGCCCTCGGGCCACAAGTTTGAGACACCTGGTCCAGATATTTCTTTACATCTTGACCAGGAGAATGAGTTCCAGCCATAAATGAAACCTCAATTATTTTTTAATCATGGCACAAAAGGTAAATGTAGGTAAAGCTTATTAAAAATAACATTGGACTTTTTTTTTCTTGACTTCCTCACACTGACATGTCCTCTGTGCTTACAGGAAGTCATGTGTCCTTCATCTACTCTGTGGTCATCTCATTCTGCACCATGTGTAACCACTCTGTCATCACAAACCAACAGGATAATTTAGAAAGACGCTGCTGCTGCTGCTGCATCGATGTTGCATCGGCCATTGTTGTTGCACGAAACCCGTTGTAGCTGAAAGAGTTAAAACAATACAGGTTTTTCGGGTCTGGCCGGGCTTGAAGCCGCACAAACTCACAGAGGGAGATGTAATCAAACACCTCATCAACACTCCCCACATAAGAGCCGGACAGACCGGTGGGAGCCCTGACCTGCTGCAGCCTCATTAGCCCCCACCCACGATGGACAAGTTGCTGAATCTGGGAAAGCTACAATGATATCATAGAGCGGAGTAGGAAACCCCCCTCAGAATCTGACAAGGGGAACAGATTGTGAGGATATTTTCTGACGAGGGAGGCAGAGTGATGAAATATTTCCATCGTCAGATCACAATGAGACACTTCACGGAGAGGGGCCCTGGGCAGATGAAGAGGCATCGGTCAAACGGCCTCGAATCCTAAATGAAATAATTGAGGATTTACGTGGAGACGACTGACATAATCCACTCCACAAACAGAGTTTGACGCCAATTGATGACAGCTCTCACCCAGGTCCTGTACTGTACTGTACCAACTGGTCTCGAAAAATAACTTTTCAGATTTTATTTTGGAAAATCTGTCATTACTGATTGGTGTTTGACCGGAACTCACTCCTCTGACCGAGGGTGTCTCCACACCAGCCTTGTTTAGTCTGGTTGAACGTACATCCTGGAAAATTTTGGGAAAAACGTTCCCATTTTAGATTTATCCAGGGCGGTTTGTGAGGTGGTTTGAGCAGAAGTTTCAAAGGACAGATTTGGCCGTGTCCGTAGGGGTGTTGTCCCCGTGTGTTTAGTCTATTTAACACCAGTTCTGAGGTGTCTCTGCCCTGACCCTGGTCATCACGGTTGATATGTCCAAACTCTGGTCTACAAAGGGTGGTCTCAACCACTTACAAGTAAACTCTGGACTGTCACAGCTCTGGGTGTGAGCGCTAATTACTATGATGACTAGTCTACAACCTTGGTGTCCTTGTGTGGAGGAAAGACAGAAGACAGTTAGTGTCTCTTTGGTCCAGGCTAAGCCATAAGTACAGATAAAGGTCAGCGTGCACTCTATGATTTTTTGGAGCTGATATTTCGATTCGTTTCCAGTCGTGTGATGATCAGCTATTGGTTCAATTTTTGGCTCAGCCGTAGGAAGCTACGTCATGCAGTCTACACGTGTTTACGACAAGTAAATTTGCCGATTTGCCCATGCGTGAACATAGACAGGAGGAGAAAACAAGTGAACAGCACTGAGCAGCATGGCAGACCTGACCGACCAGGCTGACCACATCTGCCAAGACATTTCCTGGTCCAAACATGTCGTCATCACGTTTTCTTTTCCTGTGTTTGTGCACAGAATGGCACGATATGTCTGGGAAATGAGGTTTGTTTTTTTACTCATTGTTCTCTGTGAGCATCTGCGCATCTCCCTCTACCAGCTTCTTCTTCTTCTCCTTCCCTCTCATCTTTATTTACATTACAGAACTTTGTGGTCCATTTTGCATTTATCATTTTTTTGGATTTATCATTTATTTATCATTTATTTAGATTTGCTTCTATCCAAAGCTGTTCTGACTACCAGAGTCAGATGTGTCATGTATAGGTCTGCACTGCAGTAACATTTCAAACCAACCGATTCACTAGATATTACTTCAAACATTATTGTTGCAAATGCAATAAGGTCTAAAATATTTTTTCAATTTTATGGAGAAAAATTCTAGCTCTTGATATTTAAAAAAATGCAAAATTATTACAAAATAAACCTAGCCTCATGAAATCAGTATGTTCAGTTTTATAGAGTGAGGTCTGTCTAAACATCTGTATTGTGAGTGAGTCCAACTCCCTCTGACAAAGATGGATCCATAACACCTCAGTATGTTTGTAACATTTAAAAACAAAAAAGATTAGTTCCAAATGCAAATGTTACCATAGTTTGATTCTTCTTCCAGCTGACATTGGAAAAAGAGAGAATTTCCTGAACTCTGACTTCAAACACACCCACACTAACGGCCTGGGTGTGAACACAATGTTGCTGTTTAGGAAAATCTATTTGTTGCTATGGTTGTATATATATCTGGCCACTGATCTCACATATGAAATGTGTGTGGGTTTTTTTTCTTCAAGTAACAACGTTAGGTAATTATTGACTTTGGTCAGTGAGCAGTGTGTTTAGAAGTGTGATATGAATTCTGCTCAGTTCAAAAAGAACTGGATTATTTAGACAAAATCTATCTATCTATCTATCTATCTATCTGTCTGTCTGTCTGTCTGTCTGTCTGTCTGTCTGTCTGTCTATCTCTCTATCTATCTGTCTATCTATCTATCTATCTATGTATCCAGATGTTTTTATCCAAAAAGATTTACAATTAGAGGAATATGTTACAAACTACAATAATATACAGCAGAACAAAGCACAGCAATAAAGCAGTAATTAACTCATAGAGTAAGAAGTTGTTGTTAAGGTAGAAGAGACTCAAAAGGTTTTCATTTGCTTTAATGTTAATATTCCAGCCTCTAGAATTGGGACTTGAATTATTCTACATGTGGAACGCACGTCAAGAAATTTCCAAAACCTTCCAAAAATTTATTTTTGAGGTTTTTGCAAATAATTTCTGGTTAATTTAAAAGGTCCATGTGTCTCTTTCAAAAACAAAGAACAAAAATGAAATATATATCAAAAAAACAAATGAAAAAGTTACATTAAAAGTTTAATGGGGGAAATACAACAATGACTGTGTAATTTATGGGCGGATTCTTATTGAGTAATTGTTGTGGAACAATAAAGGAGTCAAAGAGTCCAGAGTTGTGTGAGAGAGGGGAAGGCCAGGGAGGGAGAAATGAGAGGGAAAATATTTGTTGATGTAGCAACAATAATGTCCCCTCTGGAATAATTAGTTTTCACTCACAGAAGAAGTCAAAGCTGTGTCTCGGGGAAGGACTAGTTGTTTTGACGAAAGGTTTGAGAAGCTGGTGTTTTGACTGCGTCTCCGCTCACGGTCTTTGTTACCAGGCTGTCTGTCTTCAGCTGTGCTGCTCCACGTCCAACTGCCTGAACCAGTTAGCGGCAGGTAGAAGACGCCGCAGATCTCAGTGCTCGTGGTAGCAGAGTGGAAGGGTCATGTGAAACATCGTCCCTGACATTTTTGGAGAGACGCCGCACATGCTTTCCATCAGGACCTCGTACATGAGGCCGGGCGTCTAATCTCCCGAACATAAACATCCTTATTGAATCATTTCCAAAACGACCGTCCGTCTCTTTAATGCAGATGAAGATGAAAGTCAGAGGAGCACCAGGAGGCTGATTACTATTCACCACAATGCATTCCTGCAACAGAAAATCCAACACCAGTTACTCGTCGGAATGTTATGAGGAGGGAACCAAAGTCAAGAGCATGGTTGGACCAGAGGTTTGCCAGAAATGAGACAAAACATGACATCAATGACGGCAGCTCCGACCAGGGCCCATGTGGATGTAGTTGTCCTGCTGAGACAGTCTGTACTTTCTTCTTTAAAGTGAAATTACTGAAAGCGTCAGCGTTTCAGAACTCTAATGCCGTTTCTCTTCAGCTCCTTACATTTGGTCGGCTGTTACAGTAAAGACAGCAGTAAACACTGCGGAGTGATCGCATGGCAGCTTAACCGACCCGGTAAAGACGACCCGCAAACCAAGAATTACGGCAGAAAATAAAAGTGGTTTAAGTGACTTTGCTTTGGCTGATCCTTGGTGCCAGACGGACTGGTTCACTCTGTCAAAAACGATTAAATTTACACAGATTTTCCCACACGGCCATCATGAGAGTTCACCAAATGGCCAGTTGAGTTACAGATGATACGCAAACACAATTATTATTATCATTAAGTGCTGGAATCTGACAATATACAATGCTAATGTTGCATGTCTCAATAAAATTGAAAGATAAATTTGTGACGCGCCGTCAAACACACACACTGTCTTGCATTCTTACGCATACACACACAGAAAAAAGAGAGAAAAAGAAATGACTTGTATAATAATAATCATATCCAGGCAACAGTCTATAACATACACAATCTTTGGCTTCTCATAAAGTACATTTGTTCATTACTGGGTTGGACTCAGTTCTCTGTGGATCTGCTTTGATTTTTTTATTATGTCGACTCAGATCTATGACGTTAATATTTAACTGAAGGACAGTTTCTGCCTGTTGACAATCAGCTGCTTTTTATCTTATCTTCAACTTCATCTGCCTATTCGTTGCTGTGTCTCAGGGGCGGCAGTTTCCACGACTGTCACCCAAATCACACCGCACCGTACAGTCAGCCTTCGTGTGGGGGGTGAACCCACTGGGAATTATCTGGGTCGGGACAGTGCTATGATCAGAGCAGCTCAAGGGCTGCCTGGAAGCTGGTGGATTCGAACCTGAACCCTTCCAGACCCAAGTCTGCTCCTTTAACCGCTTTTCCACCAGTGCTACCTTATTTTTGTGTTAATTTTCTAAGCACAATGAAGAATCGTGAAATCACTGAAGCTTTTTAGGAACAAAATGTCTTTCACGCTCTAAGACCAATGGCTTATAACTACAGTAAACTCTTTGTATATCAAAATCTGGATGAATAAAAATGTTCACAGCTTTAATGTCACATCAGACATTACTTAATGCAAGTAAAACAGAACTATCTTTAAGGAAAGTTTGGATCAACTCACTGTTGTAAGTGGATGATCCCCAAATGGTCCATAGCAGTGGTTCTCAACTGGTGGATCCCGACTCAAAAGTGGGTTGGGGGCCCGTTCTGAATGGGTCGCGAACAGCTGGTCAAAAAATCCAAATATTGCAAATCCGCTGTTGAGCCTGTGTTTTATTTTAGAAAATCTCTTATTTTGAAAGACACACCCTGCTGAATAAAATGAGTATGTTAAAAGAAATGATTTTTCAAGAGTTTTTTCTTCATTTTTTAGAGTTTTTTTTAACAAATTTGCTAGGTTTGAATTTTATGAGAGTCGGTCGTGACTTAATGACCACAGGGTCCCAGACCAGTTGAGAACCACTGGTGTATAGCACTCCCATAGGTTAGGGAGGGCACTGCCATATAAGTCTTTACAAAACAGGCGTTTTGACAGAAATGTGCTTCGTCAACCTTCTTGAATAATAAAATATTCATTCAGAAAATAACATTATAACAGGCAAATATTTTGGGACTGGGTCCACAATGGGTAAAAAAATTTGCCGAAAGTCCGGGTCAGGAGCAGAGAGAAACAGTATCAGTGTGAACTAAGTTGAATAAAGGATAAATGTCTTTATCATTGCAGGACAAGGCTGAACAATGAAAATATAAATTAACAGTATAATTTGGAAGTTTAGTGGGCTGAATTAGAGAGGCCAATGGACCATATCCAGGCCTCAGGCCTTAGTTTGCCCAAGTCTGTTATATAAGAAGGTACCAAAGGAACCAAAGCTAACACTCATAAGAATATGATGTTTTGATCATAACTTATTTTGGTTATTTTGGTGTGTTTTCTATCTCCCTTGACAAACGGAAGGACCATTTCTAAAGAATTAGCCCTGGAGTTCATTATGAGAATTGACAAAATATGTTGGAACTTTATCGTATAATTCTTTTTAATTACAGATTTTCTTGTAAAACCAAACATTATCACATCTTTAGTAAATCCTGTGTTAATCCTTACTGATGTTATCGAGATCTTTGCTTCGGAACTCACTCCTGGTCCAAGATCAAACCATCATCAGTCCAGACCCTATTGTGTAACGTCTGACTTGATGGAGTGACGACATTCCCCTCCTTATTACACATTAACAGTTTGATTTGTGGGTAATTTTCAGCGTTTCGGTTTGGACCATGTTCTCCCGCTTCGACAACCTGCACCGCAGCTTTCTTGGCAGTATGGAGCGTCAGGAATGTCGGCGTGTTTATTTCCTGCTGCCATGTTCCAACAGCTCTGTTCCCATCAAATGACCCGAGGAAGGGGAAGAACAACAGCGAGGTCAAAGAAACCACTTCTTCTGGGTGTGAATGTGTAAGATTGACTTCCATGAGCCACTCCTGCTCCATTGTTGAGTGGTGGAACGTTTGCTATGGAACATGGTAACCAGAGAGCCCTGTTAAAACATTAGCCATAATGGCTATTGTGTCACACAAACACAGGCTTGTAACTATGGCATTAGACAACTATGGTGCAACACGCTACCCCACTGCTCCCCCGTCCCACCTCACCCCACCCTATGTTGCCAACCACAAACAAACGCAGACAGGGTCACACACAGCCTTAGAGACGGCGGTTCGTCGTACACTTTTAGGTGTGGAACCGTACTTGGAGCAACGGAACAACATGAGAACACAGCCCTACGGAAGTTCTTAGGGCAGCACTGGAATGAAAGAAGGTAAGAACTTTCTTACAGGCGTTCCATTAGTGGGGGTGAGAAGAGTAACCCTGAACTTGAACACATGCTTTCTGTTAGCACGCTGATGATAACCTCTGCTTGTTCCCAGTCATTGAAACTAAAGGGCCCCATCGGTTCCAGAGGAAGACACCGTCTGTTTTGCTTTAAGGTCTGTCAGCCGTGTCAAACACAGCTAAAGCTTAAATGGTCTTCTATCGACTGAGCATGTAGGCCGCGTAGCCGTTGCGGCCCCAGGATACACGCTAACTGTGTCGGCAAAAAACAATCAAATAAAAGCAGTTCGCTTAAAATAAAGACAGTAACGTTTTCAAGTGGAGTTGGTTGATCAATCTATCAATCGATCTTCTATTCTGTGACAATTCATCTATCGATCCATCTATCTATCTATCATCTATCTAAATACCTACCTACTTACCAATTTTTTTTTATCTATCTACCAATCAACCTACAAACCTACCCTCCTATCTAACCCTCAACAGTATCTATCCATCTATCCATCTGTCTGTCTGTCTGTGTCTGTCTACCCACCTACCTGTATGGCTACCCGACCACCTACCCGACCACCTACCTACCTACCTACCTACCTGTCTATCTATCTATCTATCTATCTATCTATCTATCCATCTATCTATCTATCTATCGGTAGGTTTAAAAAACCTACCAACCTACTCATCTATCTACCCATCTACCATCCTGTCTATTTATCAACCCACCCAACCAAAACACCCGCCCACCCACCCATCCGTCCATCCATCCATCCATCCATCCATCCATCACCTGTCTTGCGTCAGTACTGTTGCACAAAACAGACAGACCAATACGGCTGCACATTTTGGATTGCTTGGATTGGATGGATAGAGAGAACTTTATTAATCCCTCAGAGTGTCCTTTGGGGAATTATGGAACTAATAATTGTATACTCAGAACATGGGCTACTGCTAATAGGATGGTTATCAGCCAGTCGCAGGTTCAAATCCCACCTTGGTTGGTTGGGTAAATGCAGAGGACACAGTTTGTTAGGCTCTTTGCACATCTTTATGTACAATGACAATGTCAACGCTACACATTTCCTGGAGTCCTTAAATGCACCACGTCCACGCAGAGCTTGTGTTTGCAGAGGGAACAATAATTTGCCCATGTGGTTGACAGATTATGAGAACACAGTGAAGGCAGAGTAAATCCTGTTTTCACTTAATGGTTGCAGACATGAGCCAGTTTTCAGTTCAACCTCACAACAATAAATCCACAACATGCAGATCCTTCCAGAATTCTTTGAAGTTTCTTTACGTAACTCAACATATTCCTCCTCAGATACACGTGTACTCCATATTCCCACAAACACAGAACATCCAGATTGAAGACTCTGAGACAAATTCAACACCAAACAACAACATTGGATATAGGACCTAATGCACAGCTCCTGTTGTCACTGCCTGCAGGTGAGTGACATGTGATGAGCCACAGGATGAAGCATCACGCTGAACTCGGAGCCTGTAAAAGCCTGAGTGCATGCAGAGGCCACAGGAGGAGTTCTGAGCCCAGACCGTGGTCCAGACCCTTCCAGGAGACCAAAGTCTTCCCTCTGCTCCCACCAAGACCACGTTCACATGTCGATACTCATCGTCGCTGCAGAGAAACTGAGCCTCTGGCTCTGCAAGGTGACCACATGTGATCTAATTATTGTGGCTACTTCACATGTATCACATAAATGGGATATCCATTAAACTGTTTCAAAGATTTTCATGTGGTGTTTTTTGATGTGCTGTATGGTCTTCAACCCAAATTCTTGTTTTTTGTTTATTTCCCTCCATGTTTGGCTTTAGGATAAAAATGACAGCTTTGTGCGTCAAACCTAATCTCCAGGAATCTTTTTGTTTTTTTTTTTCTCTTTTGTCTTGTGTCCAATCATTAATCATTTGTCGCTCACTTGTGTAATTTGTGGGCTTTGACTTAAGCCTCTGGTCCTGTTGTGGCATTGGCGGTAAAATAGATCTTGTCATGACTGTTTGTAATTAGAATTTCTCTGTAATTATTTCCATCTCTGTCACAGTGCGAGGATTTTGCTGTCCCCTCCAGGAGAGACCTGGCAGCAGCAGCAGCAGAGCAGGAGCAGCAGGAGCAGGAGCAGGAGCAGGAGCAGACAGGAGCTTGTTGCTCCTGAGTGGAGGTTTTGAGAGCAGAGCGAAGGCAGCAGAGAGAGTCGGGAGTGGGAGCAGAGCTGTGGTGACCTCACAGACGGCAGCTGGAGTCAGTCCAACAGCAGGTGAACGTTTCACTGCCGACACATGAAAACAATTTACACTCACTGTTAGACACTACTGCTGCTGCTGCTGCTGGTCTATTCAAAGTTCAAAAGCTCATGCATACACTACCACTAAAAGGAAAAGCTTCATTTTTTTCAATGAAAATCACTTTAAACTAATCAGAAATACACTCTGTCCAATGCTAATGTGGTGAATGAATATTGTGGCTGAAACTGTCTGTTTTTTGCTGCAATATCTACATAGTTGTTTTATTTTTTTTCATTGTGACATTTTGATTCACACCACAGTGCACAACAAAATTTAGCTTCTGCATTTAACCCATCACCAAAGTGAGCAGTGGGCAGCTCCCAGGGAGCAGTGATTGGGGACGATACCATGCTCAGGGCTTGCAGGTAGGGGGATTCAAACCGGGGGCCTTGCGGACGCAAATCCAATTCCTTTACCACTAGGCCACCAACTGCCCCATCTCTAGTGAAAAGAGGTCTAACTGACCTCTCAGGGAAAAATTATATATATATACATATATATATATATATAAATATTTATATATGTGTGTAAATATATATATTATGCATACACAACATTTTTTTCCTCCAATAATGAAAACCCAATAACGCAAGGCCTATGTTTTGGGCCCCAACAATTGTTAGGGGGATGAACAGTTGTAGATCAGCGTGAAAGTCAGCAGATGGCAGCATTGCAATTAATAAAGCTCACAATCATACAGTGGTTTCTGCTGATAAATAAATATTACCAGGCCTCTACAG
>JAFBJS010006122.1:315897-405275 GCA_016785265.1 Paraplagusia blochii
GGTAGGGGGATTCAAACCGGGGGCCTTGCGGACGCAAATCCAATTCCTTTACCACTAGGCCACCAACTGCCCCATCTCTAGTGAAAAGAGGTCTAACTGACCTCTCAGGGAAAAATTATATATATATACATATATATATATATATAAATATTTATATATGTGTGTAAATATATATATTATGTAACCCAGAACATTTTTTCCTCCAATAATGAAAACCCAATAACGCAAGGTCTATGTTTTGGGCCCCAACAATTGTTATGGGGATGAACAGTTGTAGATCAGCGTGAACGTCACCAGATGGCAGCATTGCAATTAATAAAGCTCAAAATCATACAGTGGTTTCTATAGATAAATAAATATTACCAGGCCTCTACAGATATCTGAGTTGGAAAGGTTTTTCTTTTATCACCTTGAAAGCAGCATTATAGTGGACGTCAAACTGATTCTCCTCTATTTATTTTAGGTAAACGTATAAAAGTGTGAGTCAAGAATCTGAGTCATCACATAAAACATAAGGTGGATGATTAGTCATTGAGACACAGCTGTGCAGCCAAACAAATGTGACCGCTGCGTTTAACCTCAGGGTGCAGCGTGTGGGGTCCGCTTCCTTGACCGCCACCACTTCCCCTGACTGATGAGTGACACTGTTTACGGCTGCAGGGGGCACTCACGGCAACGTCAACGCTGACTATTAGTTTCAATCCAATGGTGTGGCGTGACTAGATTCTTCAAACGCTTTAAAGAGTCAGTATTCTGTGGAGAAAATTGATGACTTTGATGGCTGAGGTGATGTATATGGTGATATGAAGTGAAAGCGGATTGGCTAACACCCACAAACACAAACAAACAACAGACTCAGTCACAGACAAAAGCTTCCATGTGGATTCCTCTAATCACATGCAGACAAGATGCTCAGATGGATTTTTCTTTGAGTTCTGGACAGGAACAGAGCAGCTGTGCTTATTTGTGGTGACTCAAACAAATAATGCAATTTCATTGCCAATTGACATGAGAGTTGAACATTCCTGCCGTAGTTTTTTTTTGGAGTGGATAAAGTGGATGGTTACTGCTGCAGCCTGTTGGACATCCTCCTCTGAAGATAAATGGACACAGTTGCTCGGAAGGATCCATCCATCACCAGAAACCTACAACGTGTGGTTGCGCATGCATAGTTGGCAGGCTGTGAATGACATCTGCAGCAAGGATGTGACCATTAGCTCCAAGCGCTGTAGCATTGACTGTGACTGCACCTCCTCCCCCAGGAACTCCCACAACCCCCTGCATCAATGAGAGACAGGCTGGTCAGGGACAGGACGGCGCCACCAATGTTTCGGAGCTCCATCTGTATCTGCCTTCAACGTTCTGTGAAGACGTGGACCACGACTCAGAGGCGGAGGACCTGAGGTACGGGTGCTGAGTGGTGGTGGTGTCCTGTAGAAATGTAGAAATGAAATGTTTCACGTCACGTCCGTGGTTTTCACTCTTGTTTTCCAGAATCGGGATCAGTCATCCATAATGAAGTGATGTAATTTTTATGTATTGTGAGATTGAAAATACTTCCCTAAGCTGATAGAATAAATGTGATGCATGCAACGATTGCCCATTGTACGCATTCATGGAAATAGATGATGACGTAACAAAACGTTCCGTGAAAAAGAAAGTCCATCCGTCCATGTGTGGACGTAGGAAAAGAAGGATGGTGTGGATTTGTATGGTTCACCGGTCAATATGGGATGGATGTTCCAGTGTGAACAGTAGCCATCTGTGAGATGCTGTAGTTCAAGTCAGAGGAAGATTATATAAGAAGATCCGTCTCTAGGATCATTCTTTTACCAACGCATTCACTGTCTCTCCGCTGAAGACGTCCAAACCATCTTAATCTCTGTGTTGTCCCTCTAATGACCTCATTCCTGATCCTGTCAGTTGTCACTCCTAAGACCATCTGCATTAGTACCTTGCTCAAAATGTTTTGACAAGTACAACGCAACATGTACCACTTCTGACAGTATTCTAAGCCTTTTTATTGAAAAACAAAGTCATTCTCTATTACCTTATATTGCTTCCAACCAGAGTTTTCCTAAGTATTACCCAAAAGAAGTTGCGCATCTCGAGATCGCAATTGAGCTGAGAAATCCAAACAAACTCCAGCCCGGTTTGTGTGCTTTTTTCCTGGTTCCATCGCTTTCGAACACCTCAAATTTTTGAGAAAACTTCACCTTCACTTTCAACCAAATTTCAGCTTTCGAACGGCCCGAGTCAACCCGAGAGAGCATTCAGGCAGCCGCGCTCGGCGAGTCAAGCCAGACCGCGTGCGTTCTTTTTCGTTCAGAATTCAACACGAACAGACCTACGATCAGCGCAGCTTTTTATTGAATTATTTCTTCCGACCTCGACCAAATCAGACCTCGACCACCAACCTGGAACGAATTAAGTTCAAAAGCTGAGGCACCACTGTATATAGATGTCTTACAAAAACTTACAAGAGAAAGCAGCCCAACAGAGGATATAGTTCAGAGCAGGACATTTGTTGACAATAATAAAGCAGTTCAGTTTAACACTTGACACAAAAACCCACAGAGACCATTTGGAAAAAACCTTCAACAATGGTTCAGACAGTGAGATCACATTACTATAACAGGACCACAGAGCTCCACTTGCCAAGCTACATTTTTACGTTCATATTAGAAGTGTGAAATGACAAAAGTTCACTGCTCTCAGCTGCTCATGTGTGAGGACTTTCATAATATTCTTCCTGCCAATGTGTGTTGCAGTAAAAACAGAGAAGTCAGGAGGCCTCAGCCAGCGTGTCTTTCTGTTCCTCACAGGCCTCCATCACCGCAGACGACAGTACAAGGACCTGAGGTCAACGCAGCCATGACAGAACTCCAAGAGATTTCACACGGCAGCAGAGACCCTGGGGGGACTGGAGCCCAAGTTGGACCTCAGGCACCTTCTGATGACTGAACGCAGAGGAGGAACCGAGCGTCGACTGAGACCATCAGTCCCCTCAAGAGCCTCCACTCAGACAGAGTGAAGTGATGAGAAGCAGGCCTGCGATGATAACGCCTGCAGCTGTCCACACATATGCGTCCCACACCGTTATGAAAACACCATGGGCTACGACAAAATTTTTTAATCCGTTTTAAGGGAAACTAAAAAGAAATTTGAAAAATCTGCAACCAACTGATGAGGTGACGAAAATAGATCGATGTGAGGCAGGTGTGAAGATCGCACACACTTGATGTTGAAACAACTCAACACAACTTTGTTTATTGTTGGCGCCAAATCATAACAACTGTTATCTCAAGGCACTTAACAAACAACTATGTATAATAAACAAGATAGAGGTTTCTAATCATGAACAAAAACATTATATATATATCACACAGATGGATAAACACGATTGTTATTTTAAACAAATATGAGCAACAAAATGAACTGATATTTCCATTGGAGGAATCAACAGCAGTAACTTTTATCTCCGTGATGGCAGTGATTCTGAATCACTGTGATGCGATAAACAAGTGTGTTGTGCGAGATCGTAAAAATATGCTGCAGAAAATTGTCCAACTTTATTAAATGGCTATGAAAACTTCATTCATTGCAATTTTTCTGACAGTAGACAACTATGAAAAAACAAGAGAAGCTGGTAAATAATTCTTTCTTCAATTCCTGCCACTTTATCTGCATTGTCTCCAACTAAACAGGATGAAATTTTAGCAAATTGGTACTAAATTCGAGATATTCCATTGAATGTACTTTTATAAGATTTTTCTTTGGTGTTGGATGGGAAACACTTTATTAGAGGTCCAAGGTGAATAGCAGCAAATTCAGAAAATGACTTTGTGACATCAAAAAAGTTTATAAAAATGGATAGGTAGAAGAGAGAATGTGATATTTCAAATCGCACTTGAGGGAAGGGACCAGTGCCTATGTGCATTTAGTACATAGCACTAAATGCATAGTACTAAATGCACAAAAGTCATGACTTCAGTTTTGAGAGTCAATGCAGAGATATAAACATATGTAAATAGCATTGGCCTATTTGGTTTCCTTCAGTCCATTAGATATTGTTTAAAAAAAAGTACAAAAAGTGAGAAAAAATGCGTGCTTTTCACATTCACTTTAAAGAGTTCTGTTACCTCCACTTCAAGGTAGAAACCCTGACTTGGACGCTGAGCAGGACTCCAGCAGGTGAACATCTGCTTATGGTTCACCATGTGTTGAGTCTGTGTAATTTCTCCTCCTGGGCCTCCTCTCTGTGCAGAGGGAGCAGACCATGCACCAGACACTGGGTTCAGGAGCGATCTGTACTCCACTGCTGCTGCGAAAAGACCTGAGGGCGGAGGAGCCTGTCGGAGGAACAGAGAAGAACGTTGTCACCAAGAGCTGAGGGCCAATGATCACAGAGATAGAGGGAATATTCAGCACCTCAGTGGCAACCTGGCAGCTGGTGGATTTGAACCTGAAACCTTGCGGATCCAAGTCTGCTTCCTTAACCACTATGCTTCAAGTTTGAATCCACCAGCTGCCAGTCTGCCTCTGAGCATAGCACCGTCCTACTTCTTGTGGGCTCACCACCCAAAGGAAGGCTCACAATATGGTGATTTGGGATTTTGCAACCCGGCAACGGACAAGCAGAAGAAGATGAATGAATGAAAATCTGTGTTCCCAGGGCTTCAAACTGGTTCAAAGAATGAAAACCGGAAATCTTTGGCATTTTGCTTGGAACAGAATTTTTTCTGTTCTAAACCGATTGCCAAAAAATTCTGCTTCAAAGCCCGGGCTACCATAGACTTTTTATGAGATCAATGACTTTTACTGTAGGCTACACAGAATATTTGAAGAACAAAATAAAACAGATATAAGGTGGTTATTTTTTATACTTTATTTTTAAATACACATTTGTGTTCAGAAACAACATTTTATGTTTCCAGCTTTTCACCCGTTAAACAGGTTCAAAGCCTAGGGTGGTCAGAAGAAGATCATGGTCCACGATCTTCTGACCCTAATCCAACAAGACGAATGGTTCCCTCTCCCATGTTACATTTGTGAGATTTCACGGTTCTCAGTGGAACCTTCAGGGTCATTAGCAGACCTCCTGGTCCCTGAACATCACATTTGGAATTACGACTCACAGAGTAACCCTTTAACACTGCATTACCCAGAATGAAGTATGCTGCAGCACTGACGGAGAGGATGATGAGGAAGATGGTGCCCAGCCCCAGGTCCCCAACTGAGCAGGCGTTTGGACATGCACAGGGGCTCTCCACCCACATCTGCAGGGGCACCTGGTCCGAGCTGAGCCTCAGGTCCCGGGTGAATGAAACCGACTGATTTGGATTACAGTGGTAATGGACTACAGTCAGGGGCTGCTCCTCATCCACTGAGGTTCATGGAGGAGAAGATGAAGGAGCAGGAAGGTTAGTGGTGGGACCACAGACAGGAACCTGAATCATGGGCAGAGGTTTTCTTACCAAAATAAGAGACAGACAGAAGTTTCAGGGTGTCATTGTAGTGGAACTGGTTACCGTCATGTCTTCCATACGTGATGCAGCGGCCGGTGTGTGTGCTGTCTGAGTTATACCTGTTTACAAAACACACATACTATTGATAAATACAACTATCAGCAGGTCTTTAAAACAGAGCAGCAACGGGGGCTTAGCGGTTATGGTAGCTGACTTGGGTTCACAAGGACTCAGGTTCGAGTCCACCAGCTGCCAGGTTGCTACTGAGGTGCAATGATCATAGCACTGTCCTGACCGACATAACGTCCATTGGGCTCACCACCCACAGGAAGGCTCATAGAGTCCAAACTCACGTCCAAATTCTAACCATTATACACCCTTTGGTGAAAGGATTTGTCCACAACTGAGGACAACTTGTCCAGATATGATCATATTGGTGTATTTAGGGTGCCCCCCACCCATGCCTTAACACTTGTGACATGAATGTAATAAATCAGATTAGTAACATTAAACCAGCAGTTTATTTGCTGCAACCCATTTACTTAATTAACAATAAAACATCTTTGTGGATATATCATAAATAAAACAGCAAAATAATGAATTTATCACTCTTAATTAAGTTTAACAATGTGATCAAATGTACAAAACTAAGAAATGCAACTTATTTAGGTGATTTCCTAAATAACAAAGTAATAAAATTGTTGTAAATGATAAAATTTGAACTTTGCAAAAGGGGAAACTTCCACTTGGCTCACTAACAGGAAGGATCACAGTGTGGTGCGGTGTGATTTGGGTGGCAGTTGTGGAGACGGCTGCCCCTGCAACAGGGCAACAGATTAGTTTTCTCACTGTCTTTCCGTTGCATTCACCTCCAGACTTCCCTACTTCTCCTAAACTACTTTGTTTTCACTTTGCTGCTGAGATTGGGATCAAATTGATAAAGTATGTCCTGCTCCTCCCGGTCCGGACGGAGTCTGTATTCCTGAACCAGGATGATTGAGAGAATCCACAAAGATTGAAGACACATTGACATGAGGGCAGCACACTGTTGTTGCAGATGTGTCTGCTTCACATCCACGAATCTAATCTTCTGTTGCAACCACATCACAAGGTTACTAAGGTCTATGTTTCATTTTGAAGAGGTCTGTTACTCGGCTGCACCTTGTCTGCTGACAACAATGTGTTGGTAGACATCAGTCTGAGGCATTCCTCAAATAATAATAATAAATACTACAAGAATAATCAACATATAGACAGACTTTGTTTAGTCCTTAGTTCACAGCTACCCTAAGGTGTGAAAGAAGAGCAGGCTGATGCAAAGGAGACAGTAAAAAGCATGAAAAGTTTTCCAGCTGCCTCCGCAGACGGCCTGCAGTGAGGAGGAACTGAGGAAGTCAAGGCAAGAATGTGACAGAGCATAAAGCAGCACATCTGCCTGACAGAGAGGTGAAAGTGAACGTTCAGAGGAGCAGCAGGAGAGTTCCTCCGACGGAGCAGAGCTGCACCCAGTACAGACTGGACGGAGTGGACAGAGTCATCAGGGGCAGGAAACTATAACTGGGACAGTTACAAGTCACAGTTAAAGTGTCCCAGGTTTGGACAAGGCTGAGTCATTTTAGAGACTTCAGATAATCGTAAGATCACTTTGTCTTTTTTAGTTTGTTACTTTTTCAGGGTTTTTTAAGGCAAACGTCCTTCATCTCCCTCTGTACTTTGGATCTCTGTAACAAAAATGGCTTCTTTTACACTCTTCTCAAACCATCTGTCTTCACTGGCCAAAATATGAACATCTTGGTTCTCAAAGGAGCAATTTGTTGCCTCCAGGTTTAGGTGGACAGCTGAGTTCTGTCCTAGGGAGTTGTCCCTCCCCTGTTGGGTCTGTGTAATGGTTGTTTGGTCTCCCTAATGTATGGGTCGGAACACTCTTCACCAAGGCCGGATTAACAGAAAGGGTCTGAGGGGCTCACCATCAGTGGGGGGCCCTCAAGTTGCTGATGATTAAAATCAGTGGAAATCTACTTATACTACATCAAGTTGAGCATAAATGAGCAAAATCTTCAGGTCAAAGGAAGCAAAAGAACAGGGCCATAAAAAAAGGACATAACAAGCCACAAAACACGAAAGAGACCAAATGACAAAAGCTACTGGTAACAGCTCAAGACTGGCAGCTGATAGTCGACCTATGGAGACAGCTCAAGATCCCAGAGAACATCACAGTGACCACACTCAGGCCAGACATGGTCCTGGTTTCAGACACAACAAGGCAAGTTTTCCTGCTGCAGTTGACTGTCTCCTGGGAAGAGAAGATGGAGGAGGCCTTGAGAGGAAGAGGGACAAAGATGTAGAAAGCTGTAGAAAAGGCGCCGAGATGGTTGTGGATCAAGCTGGACGATCCGTGGACACATGCTCTTAAGACACAAGCCAGGACTTGATCAACCCGACTGGGTCCCCTGGGTGAGGGTGTCTGTTGTGAGACCCGAAACACCCGATAAACCCAGGTGTCGACACTGATGATGTGTCTTAAGTTGCACCAAGGTGATTTTAGAACTAGACACCTGTTGACATATTACACAGGTGACCAAGTTCTGTCCAACAGGGGGCACCTGAAACACCCCTCACTCACAAGTACATCACTTCTGTTCATCCCCACTAAGAGTTAGAATTAAAATTCTGTGTTTAACATTAAGACGAGAGGTCAGACAGAATAACCTCCACAGGAAGTCAACGCAGCACCAGGAAGTTCATCATTTAATCATTTTCAGGGTTTGTTTTCTTTGCCATCGAGGACATGGCAATAAGGGCCAAGTTGACTCTGTTCTGGGGACAAGATCTGAACCTGGGGCCATATGGTGGTGGGTTTTTTTTTTTTCTGCCAGATCACAGTGTCTAAGAAAACAGTGCACAGGCCCAGGAAATAATGAATTCCAACAAATATCAACACATGTCTCACAGGAAGTTAGGAATGTACGCGTGAGGAAGGAAGCTGGTTTACAAGAGGAGGATGATCCAGAGCAGACGACAGACGACATCTAATATTCATTCTTTAATAACACAGTTTCCTCCTCTAACGTCTGTTTGACACAGACACTGGCAACAGCTGCTGTAGTAAACAAGCACAGCCACATGGAACGGATCTAATAGTTAGAAGTGCTTAATAAAGAAACTTTGTATTTTTTTGTGATGTAGTGGGACATTTTTCTTCGTCTTCTCCAACTACCTCCATGTCCTCCCTCACTGCATCCATCAATCTCCTCTTTGTCTCCTACCTGGTAGCTCCATCTCTATGATCATTCTTCTACCAATCCACTGTCCCTCCTCTGAACATGTCGAATTCATCTCAATCTGTCTTCTCTAGCTTTTTCTCCAAACCCTCCTGTCTGTGTTGTCCCTCTAATCACCTCATTCCTGGTCCTGTCCATCCTTGTCTCTCCTAAAGATAATCTCAGCATCTAATGTAGTGATCAGCATCCCTTTCCTCGTCTCTCACTATTTACTCTATGTCGACTACCTTAACTTTCTTTCCTTGGGTTTTCTATTGACAAGAATTGCCGCCATCTAGCGGCAAAATGATGTCATCACAGAAAAACTGTCAAACACACACCGCGGTCTGATAAGATGACTTATCGAAGTCGGTAATACATTTATAATGGTTAGAGTGGGGAAAAGAGTGGAATAATTTTATCATAATTGCGCTTTTTCACAGTTGTAATATCCAAGTTAATAGTATATGTTGGTTGTGGAAACAATTTAGATGTATTTCGACATAAACTTAACCTAAACTAAACCTCAAGAATGTCCAGTTGCCCTTGAAGTAACCGTTTTGGATTAAATGACTTGGATGACTAAAAACTACAAACACAGGGAAGAAAGAAAACTCAAATTCAGAGTCTGATACATATTCCATTGTTTTTTGAGACTGGACAAAGACTGAGTTCAGTTTAACTTTACCTGATGATGATGGACGCAGCCATGTTGGTACAGTCACTCTCTGTCAGGTACTCTGATTCTGAGAAAGGCCGACACGGGCTGAACGACAGCAGAACCTCTTCGCCTTCAGCCGTCCTGTGTCCAGAAACTGGTGTCAGGTGTTCCAGGAATCCACTTGCATCCCCGATGGCTTCCAGGTTGATCAGGCCGCTGCCGTCCTTCATGATGCACTGACAGTTGTTGACCTTAAAGCAGTCGGACTTTTTGTTGTTGTGCCTGTGAGGAGCGAGAACAGACAAAAACAAACTGAAACAAAGACAGAGTGTGAAGATGATGGCTGAGGTTCTCATGCTGACAGTGTGAACCAGGGTAGGACGACAGTTTGGTTTTGGTGCAGCCTCTCGTGTTGTGGAGTTACTCTAGTGCAGATGACAGCAGGATGGTAGAAGGAAACATAATTAGAGTCAAGGTGACTGTCATTCCAGGCATTCCTGAGGTCCAGTCCACTCAGATCAGGGTCATGACAGAGACAGAATGGTGGTCTTCAGGTGAACTCTGTGTACAGATAGTGACAATTACAAACAAATAGATCTTTACCATAGGACAGACATTGGTAAACTAAGGACCAGGGGCCGATACAACCGTTAAACTCTTTATGATACAGCTGGCCAACCTTGTATCATACTTGTCTGTGTCTTTACCCGCAATAATGCGTTTCCCCAGTAGATGGCGACATTAAAAGTATTAGAAAGGTAGGATTTTAGGTCTTTCTGGTCTGGACTCGGCCCACCAGTCACTAAGTTTGCCCAAGCCTGCTTTAGGAGTTTCCTCAGGGAAATGTATCTGTCCACTTTCAAGAAATTATATATATTCAATGTCTAATAAACACATGAAGTTCTCCAAACATTTCATTATGTGTTAACTTCATTGCAGCATCAACAAATCAATGTCAACCAGTTTGCTTTGCACATTAACGTTCCACGCAGAGAATTCAAGTGGATCCATACAAACACAGAACAAAGTTCATAAATTTGAATGACATGGCAATCAGATAGCAATACCACAGATTTGTAGAGAAAACTTGGAATCTGTTATACAGTCAACGTTCCGTTATAGACAAACCTGATAAATAAAGCTGTTATAAAGCCAAACCGTCCAACTCAACCCTCAGTTGGATCCCAAAAGAAGATATCCAAAAATATTCAGTAGCAGCCCCATTGTCAGAAAAGTTAAATAAAACACTGCCAAGAGGGACAACAGTCTTTTTACATCAATTTTATTGAGTCAATAGAAAAAGCCACTAGGCTTTGACGGCAAATTTGCGCATGGAGTAGAGGAGGTCTTTCCTCTGCTGTTTCTTTGTGCGCAGACTCTCTTCGTGCTTGTTGAGCCGGCGGCGCAGAGCTCTGGTCTTCTTGGGTCTCAGATCCAGGGGCTTGTACTTCTTACCCTGGGAGAACAAATCCATTCAGCAAGTAAGACACGAGTAACTGACACAGTGGAGACGTTTGGACATTTTAGGGCATGTGCTTAACACAGAACAGTGTTAGTATGAACTATACACAACTGGCTGCACACTTAATACATTCCCTCTGGCCTGAAAATGTCATGTTTTCTTAATATCGGACAGTATGTCAAAGCCATATACATTATCAACTGATTATTAACGGTTGACTGACATTATCAGTATTAACAAAATGTAATCACAGTAAGACTCATTATCGCTTTTTCTTCTGATGATAAATACCCAATATGTCTGGTTTCCCCTAATGCATGTTCTAAAAATTGTTGTGAAATAAAATTTGCTTAAGGGCAGCATTGTAGCATCAAATAATATGTACAGAAACAAATCACCAGATCTGTATTGGTCAATAGAGAAATCAGTAAATTTTGACACAAGCAGCATATGAGATATAGCCAAAATGTACTAACGGCCACACCCCTTCAAAACAGTTTACATAAGTATATCTTAACTGATTAATATAGTTTGAATTCCATTTTCCCCTTAAATCATTGGTTTCGTCTTTGCAGTGAAGACATGAAACCGACAAATGTTTTCATTCATATTAAATGTTGCAGTCAGTGACATCAGTTGGTGCTTTTTGGAACTTCCTGGTTATCATGTCTCAGTCTTTTGGTAAGCTTAAGTGAATGCATCAGCAAACATCAGCTCAGAAGTATCATCTCAGACAAGCAAACCATAGGAAAAGCACAAATACCAAGTAGGAGAAACGTGTGTGTTTTTTTTTATAAAAGATTAAGCTATTTTTTTAATGATCTGCCTTTTTGCTCTCACCTTGTAGAACTTCCTCAGATGTTCCTTCTGTGTCTGGTTGATGACAGTCAGGACTCTGGCGATGGATTTGCGGACAACGCGGCTGTAGAGAGAAGTTGAGTTAGTGAGACCTAGGAATATGACAAAAAGTTACTCAACTAAACATATTTTCAGATACTTGGGGGAAAAATAAAACTTTATACAATACATTACTTCTACAATAAAAGCTTTCAAAGACAGATACGAAGATTTAACAAAACACCACTTTTTATTTTTCCAATTGGCAATTAACCAACCTTGTATCAATAATATACTTCTAAACATGGCTAAAAGTGTCCCTTCAAACTGTGTCGAAGTTAATAACTCTAGATCAGGGGTCTCAAACCTGCAGCCCCAGAAACATTATTTTGTGCCCACCACTTACAAGCAACCAATGCTAAAACATGGTTTTGTTGGATGTACTCAGTGGTAGACACTGCTGTGGATGAATGTGAATATTACATTTAAAGCCTGGTCTGAAGTATCGTATGACAGTGAGAAACTGATTTATTTCTTTTTTGCTATTTTTCTTCTGTATTGAACCTCAACCTATTTGAGTTTGAAACTATCGGTCTAGAGAAGTCTTCCTTCTGCAAAACTTACATCTTTGAGAGCTTGGAAGCAGCTCCTCCAGTGACCTTGGCCACACGAAGCTGGGACAGTTCATTCTTGAGGTCATCCAGCTGCTTCAGCAGGTCTTCCTTCTTCTTACCCCGCAGATCTCGTGCCTTGATCTTGGCCTGAACCAGAGAAAGTGACATCGAGTGATGAGAACGTCATCAACATTTATACATTCATCAGATTATCCAACTAATTTCTATCGGCATTTCACATAAATAGAACACTTTTTCCCCTTTTCAACGTGCGAGTTAAGAGACCCATCACCAGGCAGACATGCAGTTTTTTTTACCCACGTTAACTCAAATTAGCGGACAGTCGTCACATTGATACACCCGAGGTAAACTATCAATCCACACTAGTGTTTTAAAATACAGTATTTCAGTATTTACATGACAGAATTTCAACTCATTTTTCCATTATTATCCAAATATAGTACCCGCATTAATCACACGAGACAAACACTGTTAGCCATCGTAACACAGCATAGACACATAGCATTGTCAATATAATAGAAAAACAGTGTACACAGTCTACTCTCCTAAACTTAACTGCTTATAGTAGATACACAACCTTTATATGACTAAATTAACAGACATTTGCCAGACATATAAGCCGAAACCCCATATGTCGCGCAGTGTGTCTGCTTTAGCTCAGTGCTAGCATACCTAGTCGACCGACGCGAGTCGCTACCACCTTTCGACAAACACAATTTATTCTATTACTGACGCATTTTACTTGTCGATATATGGATAACTAAAGTCTCTGTGAGCTTACGAGTGAACATAACACACCAAAACGTTTTTTAAACAAAATTAAGACTGAAATAATTAAATTTTTCTTGCAGAGCGTTCAGTGCTCACCATGTTCCTGTTCGCTGCCTTGTTGGAAAGGCCGGACACACCGCGTGCTCGAAAAAAGGAGTTTCCGGTGACGTTCTTCCTCGTTCGTTTTAGTTGCAGAATGGGAACGAGCGCCCCCCACTCCAACTGGAACTGAACTAAGGCCGCGAATTTTAGCGTTTTAAATTAACAACGAAATTTAATAACATCTCTATATCTCTAATGAGGTATTTTATATGAAAAAAGACTCAAAGAGTTTTTTCCTTTTCCCATATTGTATTTAATTAAGAAACATAAGGAAGAAAAACAGCAGCACTTGTTAGATCATACCAAGGAATACAATAGTGATTGTGGATCAATGGATCAGGGTTTGGAGAAGAATCAGTGGCAATAAAAAGTGCATTTGCAATTTTTAAAAATAATCCTCATGAATTCAGTATTTATGAAAACAGGAGTCTGCTACACCACACTGACTGTTCTGTGGTCACATGTTCCCCTGCAGCCAAACCAGGGTTACACGTGGGTAGATAATACATGAATGTTTGTAAGCCGGAGATAAAGGGATAGTTCCAATCAATTTTCTTTTATAGGATTAAAGAAAACCCCAACACAACTGTCTTGCCACTGCTCTGAGAAGCGGTGCAAATTTTGAGCGAAAACCTTGTACCTTGGTAGAAAAAATGTTGAATAAAGTTGGTATTAGCTTGTAAGGAAAGTAATTCAAGAGTAAAATAATTTACCAGCAGTCATGCAGGTGTATTCATTTGTGGAAATAAATAAAAATCACCATCTTGTGACTCAGGGCACACTGTGACTGAAGATAGTCAAAAATTACGAACTAAATAAGAAAAAAAAAATCATCTCTGTCCTGGTTTGATTTCGATAAAGACTGCAAAACACATCAAACTACTTACATCCACCATTTATAAAGATCTCATGTCATACCAACTGTACATCCTCTATACAGACATTTACATGTGGAATGTACTTCATTTACAACAGCATTTGCAGGTTAAAGGTAGTCCTTCTGCCATTAACATAATACTCCCTATCATTATACCCCAAACAGTTCATTAAGAATCAACAGTATTCACTTTGATTGAGTTCTTGTTTCCTTTGAGCCCCTTTTCAAAGTTATTTTTATTTTCAATACTGAAGTAAATATCAACAGCCTGTTCAAACCTCTCTCTGATCCCACAAGGTTTCTATCCTAAAGGTCCTCATGGCAACATTTGTCAGTTTATGTGATGTAGTAAGGATCTGAGTGAAGAGGTTTTTCATTATTTTCACTACAGTATTATCTTTAAGATCTGGAGGTTCCTTCTGCCCTTATGTGATCCACATATACCCCGCAGGTTGAGTTTGCTGTGCTGCTCAGTTTTTGTTTTAAAAAAGTGGCATTTAATCAGACATCTCTCTTGATCCTATGCATTTTCCCAACAGGAGAAACAAGCAACGGTTTCACCACAAACGTTAATGATGCACCTCTTCCTGTTTTGACCGTGAACATAAAAATCAACGATCATAAATATATTGTTATCCCACAACCTGTGCAGCCCTTGCCCAGCTCCTCACACAGAGCAGTAAAACAACTGTTCTCCCCACTAGGAGTCACTGGTTGTTTACTCTATAAAGCTGGAGTCCTCCATATAGAAGAACAGAGTCTTTTTCTCTTTCTGCTGCTTATCATCTCCAATAAGATGAAGAGCCTGAGATAGAAGGCCTGATGATCCCTTTAGGAGAAGGCTTAGATCCAAACCAGGACATCTGGGAAAAAAAGTACAACAGCAATTACATATTCTTGTGTTTATAATGACATTAATGACTGATATAAGTTTCCAATAATTATTATTCTTTTTTGCAGCTTGTCCTTTTTCAGGGGTTGTTACAGCAAGCCAACATGTTCCATCTCCCTCTGTTCTCTGTATCTTCTACTCTTGACTCCAACTACCTCCATGTCCTCCCTCACTGCATATATCAATCTCCTCTTCATCTACCTGGTAGCTCCATCTCTAGGATCACTATTCTACTAATGCATCCACCCTCCCTCCGCTGAACATGTCCAAACCATCTCAATCTGGCTTCTCTAGCTTTTTTTCCTGATCCTGTCCATCCTTGTCTCTCCTAAAGAGAACCTCAGCATCTTTTGCACCTCCACCTCTGCCTCCTGTCTTTTGGCCGTTCCTAGTGTCTCTTATCTATTCATCATGGCTGGTCTCACAACTGTCCTATAAACCTCCCTTTCACTGCTGGTATTCACCTTGTACTCTAGTGTTTGCTTCAGCATGTCTTCTTCTTCTCTGGTGAAGTGCAGCAGTACAGAGACGGCTCGTATCAAGTGAAACGCCTAACAGAGACAAAGAGACAAACAAGGAACATTTACATTAGTATTCTTTTAGAACGCTCAGGTTATGTCAATGTATTCTGATGTGACGTACCTCAGCTTCTCTACACGACATGAACTTGAGGACTACGTGTTTGAGATATTCAAAGTTAATCTCTCTTGAGTCACTGAGGTCCGAGTTGTTGGTCACGGTGGTGTTTGAGGTCACGGGGTTTGGAGCCGTCACAGGTGGAGGATCTGGAGAAACCCTTTCTTGTTTTTCTGCCCTACTCTCGTTCCACTTCTCCCTCACTTCAACCTCAGGTTCCGGTTTTAACTTCTGTGGTGCACAGAAAAAAATAAAACAAATCATATACACTACACGTCAAGAGTTTGTGGTCACTTTATTTTTGTTTTAAAATTCAATTAAGATAACTTAAACTAATCAAAAATACACTCTTTCCATTGCCAATGTGGTAAATTATTTTAGCTGCAAATGTCTCTTTTTTGCAGCAATGTCTACATAGGTATAGACACCTATTTCCAGCAACTATCACTCCAGTGATCACTTATAATCTATCTAAAGTGATGGTGATGGTAATGAAGGCTCCTGACGTATCTCACCAGTTCTTTCTGCAGCGTCCGCTTCAGTTCAGCCAATCTTTGTTGCAGTTGCCTAATGGTCTGCAGAAAGATATAAAAACTGATATTATCATTATTCTTTACCTAGTAATAAAACCAGCACAAAGTCTAGTTGGATCAAAATGTATTTTCCCAAAACATTTAATCTTTCATTCCATGTGAAAAGATGAAATGATATATAACATGAAAAAAATATTTACAGTAAAACCTGCTCATAAACAAACTTGAGATCAGATCTTTCTGTTTGTCTGACCTTATTCTTATCATTGAGCTGCTGCTCCAGGTCTTTGTTGACATTCTGGATGTGATCTAGATCATCCATCGTTACACTGCCATTTTGATCTTCTTCACACACCACAGGGGTGCGCAGCTGCTCCGTCAGGGTTTCTACCTCCACTTCCAGGAACGCAACCTACACACACAAGAAGACATTCAGTTTGTTGACTTCCTCTTTTTAGACCGTTCTTGTGAGTCATAAGACAAATTCAACACACCGCCTGAACAGGTAAAAGAGGAATAGCTAACAAACCAAAAAACAACAATTGCAGTATATAAATTATTATTAATTATCATCGACTGAAGATTGATTTTTATTCGTTTGAAATTTGTTACAAACACGGTGTACTTCTGTCTGTGTTCTGTCTGTATCTTTAATAGTGAGCTCCACCTTTGTCTTCTACTGAGAAAGAAGATGAAGGTGGACCGCAATATATTACAAACATGGACACATGTGAGATTAATTTTATACCTTTTCAAAAAATTTGATTAAACACATTTTAGAAGGCTGGTTAGTGCCAAACTGTACTGTCTGACGTAGCTCTGAGTCTACAGCTGAGCTGTGTTGACGCACTGTCTTGTAATCACATATTTAGAGGTTGAATGGAAAGGTTTTGTGGTCAGGACTGACCCGTGCCTGTGAGCTGTCCAGTTGTTCTGTCTGGCTGACCAGCTGCTCCTTCAAACTACTGAGCTGAGAGTCTCTGTCCAGCTCCACTTGCTTCAACTGAGTTTGCAACTTCTCCACCTGGTCCTGCAGCTGGTCCTGGGAAGCCTGTTGGCTTTGTACGTCTGCAATATAAAAACTCACTCAGCATTTTCCATCTTCGAGGTCTGAGATAAACACTGTAGGAGATGCAGTGGAAACTGTATAAATATGTGTGTACCATTCTGCAGAGTTTTGACGTCTTCTTCTCTTGCAGTCAACTGCTCCCTGACAGTGGACAGGTCCTGCTGTGTCTTCTTCAGGGACAGGATTTGCTCTTCAACCTGTCAACATTAAAAAAAAATACAACAAAAACACAAATTTAGAACTTATATGGATTTCTTATATGCACAATACAGACAGGAAGGTTTGGAGAAAAAGCTAGAGAGGACAGATCGAGATGGTTTGGACATGTTCAAAGGAGGGACAGATACATTGGTAGAAGAATGATCCTAGAGATGGAGCTACCAGGTAGGTGACAAAGAGGAGATTGATGGATGCAGTGAGAGAGAACATGGAGGTAGGTGGAGTCAGAGTAGAAGTTACAGAGAACAAACATCTTTCATGAACTTAACCAAATTATTCACATTACTGTAAAAGGCAGCAGCAGAAGGGACATTTTTTTAATCATACAATCACTCCCTCTCTACATCCCCCTGTTGGATGTTTTTTTCTTTTACAGCCGTACTCAGCTTTAATTATTCAACAACCAACATGCTGACTGTACAGTGTGGATGGTTAATCATGCTTTGGGAGTCTGAGTGTGAACTCTTTGTGTTTTGCATATGTTTAAAAGAGTGTCTGTTAACCTGTGCCTGCAGCTCCTCCTTCTGTCGTCTGGTTTCTTCAAGAGCTTTGGCGATTTCTGTGCTCACCATCTGCCGATTTTTCAGGTCCAGCTGAAAAAAATAAAACAACACAAGTAGACTGTGAGGAAAATAGGTCGGCACTGAGGGCTTGGTCAGTGGCATTATGTTCCCAAACATGAATGTAAAATGACTGTCTTCTGATTGTACTCAGTTGGATGATTAAAGTCTGACCCTGCTCTGTTGTAGCTCCTCTGTTCGCTGCATCAGTGAGTTGTTCACATCGTCTCTCTGCTTTTCCAAATCAGCCTTAAAAAGAACGAGAAGAAAAAAAGTCTCATTTATACGAGGCTGTATGAGTACTGCATATGTAGTTTGGATCTTTCAACTGTCTTGCAGACATTTTTGTTATCATTTGTTGCAAATTCACACACCACAGTCTCTTGGAGTGTCTTTTTGTCTATTTCCAATGAAAGGATGTTTTCCTCCAGCCGCCTGATCTTCTCCTCGCTCTGCTGCTGTAACAAACACATCTGCTGATCCAATAAAGCCTTTTCTGCACACCAATCTCCTTGCTGAATAAAAAACACAATAATCAGCAGGTTAAAAATGTGCTGCCAAACAGACATCTTAATTGAGTGCACTGATGGAGCTAACCAGTTTATCCATGAGTTGTTGTTTTTCTGTAATGTGCTGCTCTGCACTTTTTAGTTTTTCACCACACGTTAGGATCTGCTGCTCCAGATCAGCAACCTAAAGAAAAATAACAATAGAAGTTGATTTTAAATCAACATTTATCATCAGGAAGCTCATCATAAAGAGCTGTGGTAAACTTGAAGAGGCCATGACTGTTTCCTGCTCACCTGCTCATCTGTCCTCTCTCTGTAGGATCTGGATGAGTCTTCTTTATGACGGAGAAGAGTCTGCAGCTCAGTGATGTTAGAACTCATTTTGGAAACCTACACAAAAGACCCATTTGATTAACTGAGAAACAGTAATAATAAAGACAAAGTTTTGTAATTATCCTCACAAACAAAGAAAGGACAGAAAGTTACTTAAATAAAGACATTTTTTGGGAAATTATTATGTTGACAGCAGCAATTGAACTGCTGTTAACAGGCTGCCCCTGACAAGGACCCAGCTTGTGGTTCCTCTGGGAATCAAACCCAGGACTCTGCTCTTTCTGTTTTGGAGGCAGGAGTGCCAACAGCTACACAATTCATTCATTCATTCATTCATCTTCTTCTGTTTATGTGTTGACAGGTCGCAGGGGCAGCTGGCAACGACCAAATCACATTGCACCATATAGAGAGTTTTCCTGTGGTTGGTGAGCCCACAAGAAGTTATGTGGATTGGGACGGTGCTATGATCAGAGCCCCTAAGTGGCAATCGCGTCAGCTGGTGGTTTTGAACAAAGAAATTACGGCAACAAAAGTTGCTTAAGACTCTCGTGTTTCCTCTCCAAGGAAATTGTTAGTTAGTTCGAGAATGAAATAGTGGAATAAATATTTACGGGGAAATGTTTAGTTGAGGTTGGTGTTTACCTGGGCCTCTAGAGAGTTGACTGTATCAGCATGGTTCGTTCGAACAGACAACAGCTCCGCTCGGGTCTCATTTAGACTCTGCTCGAGACTGGACTTCTAAAAAATATAAAGAGTAGAGATGATGGAAGACTGTAGCATTTTCATTAAAATGTCCATCTAATTCAAAATATCCCTGCTGTTATGCCAAGGGTTAGAAATCCTCTGGCTAAAGTCACACAGTATTTGCTATTTTCCATTTCACATGTTTTTACCTCCTGCAGAAGCTCTTGTAGATGTTCATCCTGACTCAGGTTGCCTTGGAGTCGTCTCTCTAGCGAGGTCACTTTCTTCTGAAGCTCCACCAACGAGCGTTCCTTCTCCTCCTCTGTCACCGCAGTCTGAACATATCAGACAGGAAAAGTTCAAAACCTACCTTCAAAACTGAATGATGTTTGTCTGTAAATGTATCAAGTGTTCCGGTCAACTGTCTTACCTTTTGCTGTTGCAGCTTCAGAGCATCATGTTCACTCTGTAGATCCTCAAGTGATTTCTCCAGAGCTGACACCATACCCTGTGACTGAAAATAAAAAAGATTTGTACTGAAAAAAATGTCACTTCTCTACCTTTTTTTTTAAAAAAGTTATTTCAATTTAGAAAAGCTTTGATTCTGCTACATATGCTATCTCTAAAATCCTCACCTTCTGAAAGTCTTCTGACACCTGCTGGATGACAGACTGGAGCTCCTGACAACGTCCTTCCAGCTCACTGACTTTCTTGTCCGCCTCCTCTTTAAAAAGCAGGAGCTCCTCTCTGCACAAATCAACATTATTCCTCACTCATACACGAGCTTAAGAGTTGTGGAAAAAAATCTTAACAACACTGTGTCCTTACCGCTCTATTTCAAGTTCAGAGTTGAGTCGGCAGCTCTCCTCGTGCTCCTCTTCCAGGATTCGGAGTTTTGCTTGGGTCTCGGAAAGTCCTTTCTTTGCTGAGTTGACTTCAGCTTCCTTCTGTTGCAAACCCTCCTCCTGCTTATTCAACTGCTCTTCTTTCCTCAGCAACTGATATTATGCAAAGGCAAGAAAATCCTTGTTGATTCAGAGATAAGATTTTTTTTTGTGCCTTTAAGTCAAAGATTCTGTAAATTCACCATGTGTTTGACTTTGGCCAGCTCCTGCTGCTGAAAACCTTCCAGTTCATCCAGGTCGTCCCTTTTCTGGAAGAGTGTTGCACTTTGCTCCCTCATGTTGTGTAGTTTGGTTGACAGCTCATTTTTTTCCTAATCAAACAGATCAATTACTTCAATATTTCATCAAATTGTGCATCATCACCCAGGCCCAAGGGAAAGACACAAACCTTTTCCACAAGAGCCAACTTCTCCATCCACTCCTGCAGTAAAGAATGGAAATAAATTAGTCTTTGGACATTATTAGTACTGTGCTTGATGACTGAGTGACACACACTCACTCACCTCATCTTTCTTTTCCAGAGCCAAAGTCATTCCCTCTGCCATTTTGGCTCTGCCGGCTTGATGAGACTCATTCTGTTCCTGAAGTTTTTTTATGGAGGCTGTGCCATAAAGGTGAAAGAGAACGATAGGAAAGATTGGGAAAATGGAAATAATCAAAAGAAAGACGTTAGAGATAAAATGATAACCAGCAGAGAGCGCAACACTGTTAGTAGCTGTGGTAAATTAGTCTGCTGAAGAAGTGCGAGAACTTTAGAAGCAAGGGCAGAAAGCAGGGCATGGAAAAAAAGACTTTTTGTTTTAAGGATAACAACTACTTTACAGTATATCTCTACAGTAACATGTTAAGAAGGTTTTTATTTTGTCTTTAACATCACACAAAAACACCAGAAATCAAATGTAGTATTCAATATGTCCATTAGCTATGATCAAATCATTACCCTCTCTAATGTTTGACCTGTAAATACATAACAGTAAAAGACAATCAGGGCTTTTTTTTTTACAACAACTTCATGTCCAATACAAACACTGCAACTTGGAATTTCTGAAGATAGTATCTGCCATTTTTTTTACCATACAGTGTATGGCATAATGTCATTACTCAAAAGGAAGTGAGACCAAACAATGTATCAACTCACAAACCCACATAAAGTAAGTAAGTTTCAGATCTATAACAGATCATTTACACTCCTAGTCCAACTAAATGGTACAATCCACCCTGAGGGAAAAAAGTCTCTACTGCAGAAAACAAAGCTTTGCACCAACAAAACGGCAGACAGTGCATCTGTAAATGAACCTAAAAAACATCTAGAAAAAGAGAGCGTTCCAAGCAGAGAGAAGAAGTGAGGATGCACTGAGAGATGACATGACTGTCACAGGCAACAGACACACATTAGAGAGGAAGCAGTTTGGGAGGAGAGTAGAGGTACGTACAATCCTGTTGGTTTTCTAATGCAATTTCAAGCTTCTCCTTGGTCTTCTGCATAATTCGTAGCTGCTCAGCGTAGTCTACAGTGTAGGGGAGGTGGGCCAATGGGATGGGGATTTTACAACACACACACACGTACAAACACACCGTACACACAAAACATCAGCAAGACAAAGTCGGTGACAGAAGACAAACAGTGAACAAAAGGAGAGGGGGGACAAACGGGAAATTATGATTGAGAAATAATGGAAAGTTAAAAAAAAAAAAAATAACACCATATGATTTTTTTTTTAAAACAAAAGAGATTGGTTCATAGGTTTCTTTGAAAATGTGTGTCCTATAACATTTTGTCACAACTCAGTTTACATTTTATTCACATCACAGTCACTTTCACATTCATTTCAATATTAGGTTTAATTCACAAATTCCTTTTCGAGGCCAAAGTAAGGCTTCGTGCTTCTCGACCAGACAGACACAACAACAAAATGACACAGTGTAAAACAGATTCAATGAAATTATAATTTTGTGATATTGATATGATGATGATTTACATATAACTAACCAGAGGAAAAAGAAATATTTTCTAAGGGTAAAAGAAGGATTCTATTAAAATGGAGGTGTAAAGTTTACAAAGTTACAGCTCCGCAAACAACAAAAACACTGACTCTTATGTTACCACAGCTGGTGACTGAGAACTAGTTTACATGTCTGTCTTAAGGCGCTTTTTCGTGATCAATTACTGTCACCTGATTCTTAATTACATTTGTATATGTGAAGACTGCTTCAATGGAGCTCAGTTTGTTAAACCAGCACACTAATCCAATAGGTCAGAACATCCATTACAGCACCCTCTTGAGATGCATTTTTAACTTTAAATAAATGTAAATTTAATTAACTTCAAACTAAGAACACCTGTTGGGAAGGAGCGCAGCAGTGGAGTTTCAAGCATCAGTCTGATTCACATTTTATGTTTTAAGTTATTAACTGGGTGGGACAGACACAGGCAGTGTTTTTCTATTTAATTTAGTGTCTTTTTTATTCAGATTTCTCTTTTAAGCAAATTATAATTTACAAAGCATTTGTTTTCCATGTTCCTAAATAACTGATTTCACTTGAACCTGAAAGGGTTGGACATTTCCTACCTGACAACTTGGCTTCCAGCTTCCGAATCTGATCATTTCTTCTTAGGATCTGAGCAGGTAAGTCGTCCCTGGAGCTGCTGCCATCAGATGCCTAAAGAAAAGGAGGGTAAAGGAAGACAAAAAAATTAGGAATTGAAATACAATAGAGGCCAGAAGGGAAACAGATTTGTTTTGTTGCAGCCAAAGTTTTTTTAGTGCTGTCTGAACAGGAGAAAAACATATGTATATAAAATGTCAGTGGTGTCACTAGTTTTTAATGAGGGCCACATCAACAATACAAGAAGAGCCGGTTGTCAATGGGCAATAATAAATATAACTACTTCATAACATATAAATACATGCAACTGCAATTTATTATTATTATTTATTCATGTAACTAATATTGTTCATTTCTATGTAATAATTTTTTTCTTTATGCTGTTAAAAAACTGGCATTATATATTGCTTAGTACACTCTTGCGGGCCATACAGACTTGGTGAGCAGCATTTGGCCCCCGGGCCTTGAGTTTGACACATGATCTATATGTTCTGAAAGTCTGTCAATAAACAACACTTCAAGACGGATTTTAATAACTGTAGGTTGTAGTTTTTATTTCATATACTACACAAGAATATTATTGTTGACCTGGAAATGGAAAAATAAGGCAACATATTTGAGTATGTTACACAAACTAAAGACAATTATTGCAGTTCTAGCCAGTTCTGCCATTTTAAAACCATGCACTCAACGGCCTCACTAAATAATTTATCAAAGAGCAACTGAGACAGTAGTGCTATCCCACAGGTCAGAGTTCCTTGAAAGACACAGAGCAATACACTGGTGAGCCAGGGCGAAAAAGAGGAGTAAAAGGAGAAGGGTTCTAGAGGCTCTCAATAAATTCTAATACTAACATAAAATAATGATATAATAATGATGTTAGTTTTATATATTGTGGCATCAAAAAAATTCTGCCGAACTTCCAGCCAGCTGTAAAAAAAAAAAAAGGGCCCAATAAATTTTTTCAGTGCTTAAGGGCCCGATCTTCACTTGTATGCAGTAAAATTCTAGTACTATAATTTTAAAATAAAAGATGTGCGGTTTTCCCTGGAACGAGGATGTGAAAGAGAAAATACACACGTATGTCACTTTATCAAGGCCCTACATAAACGTAGCTATTGTCACAGCACAATTAAATCACACACTATCTTAACACCTTTGAGAAGGAGCGGCTTTCTAAAGAGATTTTTACCCCCTTGTATCGTTAATGACTTTTCCATTGGTACAGAAGTAGCTCATACACTGTGTTAAATTATTCATGAATTTAACTTCAATACTACACGTATAATGGTTGTATTAGTATTTGACATTTAGAATTGAACAGTTTCACATTTGACAAAGAAGCAGAACCAGGAGATGGTCCCTGGAGCTTCATTATACTGGAGAGGGAGAGACAGTAAAAGACTCTAATGAAGCCACAGAGTGGGGACTAATGCACCTGGAACACACTCATTGGCCTCTACATGAAACCAGAGCTTCAACAGTGCCTTCATGTGAGTAGTGTTCATGCTCTGGGGCTAGTATTAAATCATTATGTGTCCACTTTGGAAAAAAGCTCCACAACACTGCAACAACAGCAAGGCATAAACAGATTGATATTATTTATTCATTTACTGATTTACTGCTCATGAGAAATATACAAGCTCAGCAAGTTCGTCTACTGCACTCATCCCACTACTTGTCGAGATTTTTCCTGACATTCCCTCAGCTTTAATGCTACTGCCTTCTCTATAGTAAATACAGTAATTAAAGTGTGTCATGCCAAACAAGATAATTCATACAATAATAATCATTTCTTCTTCTTTTCATTTTGCCATGTTAGTGTTTTTAGGGGTTGCCACAGCAAGTCAACCATTTCCTTCTACGTCAAGTCAATCCAACTTTCTACTCTAACTCCACCTAGCTCCATGTCCTCCCTCACTGCATCCAACAATCTCCTCTTTGTCTCTTACCTGGTAGCTCCATCTGTAGGATCATTCTTCTACCAATGTATCCACTGTCCCTCCTCTGAACATGTCCAAACCATCTCAATCTGGCTTCTCTAGCTGTTTCTCCAAACCCTCCTGTCTTTGTTGTCCCTCTAATCACCTCATTCTTGATCCTGTCCATCCTTGTTTCTCCTAAAGAGAATCTCAATCTCTCATACAATACTGATATTAATAATAATGTTAGTGCTGCACCTGTTTTAACAACTAAGTAGACTAGTAATCTACCACAGAAATGCGCCTAAATAATTATGTTGAGTTTTAATTTCATATTTTGTGACCTGGAACCTCAGGTGACTATGTTAGTCCTAACCGCAGTCAGTAGCACCACCCAGTCACTCCCAGTGTGGTTTTACCTCTATGCAACTGCTGCAGGGCGGTGGTGTATAAAGCTTTGCACTGCTGTTCATTCTACACAATTACAAATGGACACAAGCTTTAACACTTGAATGGTAATTATGTTTTTGTAAATTTTTTATTCTTCTACTTGTTTGCCTCTTACACATCTACCATCTACTATTGCATACAATGGAGACATTTTCTGTCCAAATATGGGTGGATGAGATTGCCAGAGCACAATATACATCATTGGCGCTTTGTACATGCATAACTATCTACGTAAAATATCCAGTTGAAAGATTTTCTAGTGAAATAACATGAACATCAGGATAAATTCAAGTTTTCTCTGTATCACTCACAAAGTCATCGCCTGAGTCTGCTCCTAGTGAGGTGATGGATTCCTTGCTGATGGTGCGTGGAATGCGAACACCAGTGCGAGGTGCTGTGGCTGCTTCCTCAGCAAGCTTTTTCTTCAGCTTGGCAAACATGTCTGGTCTGGTCAATGTCTCTATCTTAGTGCAAAAAGCAGTGTATGTGATTCAAGTGGATTCACGTGACACGGTGCATTGAGGTTATAGGTCCATCTCCTCAGGACTGTAAGCAAGCCGTGTCCAAATGATGTGCTGCTGCAACATTTGCAGCACTGTCAAGTCCATGCTGCTACACCTATGGAGAAGGGGGAAAAAAGCATGATAAATATATGTGTTGAATGAAAAAGAATACATTTGTGTTGTTGATGAAGGATTTTCTGAAATTAGTCACATCCAATTTTAGAAATATTCTGTCCTGGGGTTGGAGACAGATCTGGATGCACATTTATTAAATCAAAGCACATTTCTGACCATGAGCAACATCAGATTCTAAATATGTTTGGGTAAAACGATTTATTTTGTCTCAGAAAAACACATGAATGTCATATTACTGCAGGGGTCACCAACCTCCATAAAACTGAGAGCCACTTCAAGAGTAGATCTCCAAGAGATCTATTGGAGCCAGCAGATGCTCTCGGGCACCACGTTGGTGATATACTGTATCACTGTATACCACAGGTGTCAAAGTCTGGCCCAGGGGCTAAATCTGGCCTGCATTGTTATTATTTTTGGCCCGCAAGATAAAATCAAATGGGGACTAGCGTTGGCCCATCAGTATGAAGCCCTTACATACTGTCGGAATTTATTATATTAATAATGCATTCTTTTTGTTAAAGCAAATACATTTTTGTTCTGGAATGACAACGAAGAGTCAGAATAAGAAACAAAAACCACTGATGTGTGAATTACTTATATAATTTTTTTATATGTTGATTCTAATAAGCTTTGAATCGACACATGAAAAACAATATTTCATATCCAGAGTGAAAGGAAAACATGCTCATGTATAGTTATTTTCTCAGTATATATATTGAGTTTGGCCCATGACTCCATGCCAGTTTTTAATTCTGGCTCGCTGTAAGATTCAGGTTGTCACCTCTGTTGTATACTGTATATTCCAAAGAAATATTCACATATCACATTAGGTTTGTCTCCAGACTGTTTTCAATAGGTTATTAGAATTATCAATAGTGGTTTTTTTACTTACCATTGTGACAAATTATTTTTCTGTAAATAATCAAAATACATTTATAAAAACCTAAGTCGTGATTATAAATATCTATTATAAAATATACTGTTCACATATATACAAGCTTCACCAGAGTTTTTACACATTAGTGTTTGTTTGTCGCCTCTACAATTCAAAAGTATATTAAAATCTGGCATTCAAATACATTTGAGGAAACAACCTAAAGTGAAAGCTTTCTGTGTCTCGGCAGCGTTGACGCCATTAGTTGAGCTTCATTCCCACGGACTGGCTGTTTTGACAGACAGCTAACCGGCTAACTTCTTTAGCCACAACAATACCCAGCGAGATTTAAACGTCTCCCCGTCTGAGAAGCAGCCTTTAACTTACCACAATTAACGACGAACAGCTTCAGTCAATGGCGTCTCCCCCATTTTCTCTGTTAACACTTCAATGAAGGGCTGCTGTGGTGACGTCCAGTTTGACAAGCTCACTACTGCTGCTAATTCCACTGCTACTACAAGTGCTGCTAGTCTAAAAGCGAACACGTAATCACAGATGACCGCTGACGTCACACCCCTTCATTGGGAGCAACAGCTGCCACCTAGAGGTCATATAAGTAACAGCAGCGGAAACCGCCGAAGGACAAAAGCATGAGCTGCACTTCCGCATATTTAAAAAAAAATTTCGACTCAATATTAATTGTTGTTAGTAATAATAATGCGTTCAATTATAATTATATTTCATAATATATATTTATAGCTCCTGACTGGACAGGTGTTTCAGTCTCTAGGGTGTTGACATGCACATGTACAATATCAATAACACATATTTATTTTGTAAGGATTTAGATGCATAGAGATATTATAACACTTCTGTTTATCATGGATAATCATTTCAGCACTTCTCAACACATCTCACAACTTCATCTACACAACACAATAAACAACAAGTATTACAACAAGTAAGACATAGCAGCAGTAGGTCAGTTTTGGTCCAAGTTTTATGGTATGGTACCTTTAAAGTTTGAAAATTATGTTTTTAACTCTTTCCTTCGCTTCAAAGAACAAAATGGAGTCTTGTTGGAATTATGTGTTTGACCACACAGAAATCAACTACCTGGTGTTTGTATTAAATGAATTTTTTCATGTCTCCTAAGACTACTACCTCTGGTGAATTTTCTACCACAGTCAGAGCAACTAAATGGTTTTAGTCCCATATGTACCTTTTCATGCGACCTCAATCTTTTCTTCTCAGTAAATCTCATGCCACACTCGGGGCAAATAAATGATTTCTCCCCCGTATGGATTTTCTCGTGTGACTTCATTTCACACTCATAAAAAAAACTTTTACCACACTCAGAGCAGCTGAATGGCCTCTCCCCTGTGTGGATTTTTTCATGTCTTGTTAGGTCACTCTTCTGAACAAAGCATTTACCACATTCTGAGCAATTAAATGGTTTCTCTCCTGAATGCTTCTTTTCATGTGACTTCAGTCTTTTCTTCTCACTAAAACTTTTACCACACTGTGAACAAATAAAAGGTTTTTCACCAGTATGAATCTTTTCATGTGTCTTCATCTCATACTCGTAGACAAATTTTTTTTCGCACTCAGAGCAACTAAATGGTTTCTCCCCGGTGTGATTTTTTTCATGCCTCTTCAAATCACTCTTCTTGATGAATTTCTTTCCACACTCAGAGCAACTAAATGGTTTTTCTCCAGTATGAATTTTTTCATGTGCCCTCATTTCATACTCGCGGATAAATTTTTTACCACATACCAAACAACTAAAAGGTTTCTCTCCTGTATGAAGTTTTTCATGTCTTTTCATACTACTTTTTTTGGTAAATCTTTTACCACAATATGAACAACTACAGTCCTCTACAATGCTACCATTAATGTCAAATGTTGTATTTATTAGTGTATTTAATCTGTGTGGCTCATTGGACTCATGCCACTCATCTGCACTGTCTTCCGTCTCTGTAGAATAAGCACTCACGTCTTCAATACATCCTTCAAATTGTTCATTTAGACTTGAGTTTCCAGTTTGTTCTGGTATGACACGTTCCACTCTGTTTTCCACACAATGACTCAGATGAAGATCCTGGGGCTCAAGTCTCTCCTCTACTTCTTCTGCCTTTACAATCACTGCAACAACATCGGCACTTTCCGGTTTCATAAAGAGTTTTCTGTCTTCCTTAATGATAAGAGAACATTCTTCTTTCTCTTGGCTTGGTGTTGCCGTTTCATTCCCCAACAGTTTCTGTTCATCTGTACAGGATAAAAAACAGAATATTTAAAGGAAATGCTGCACTTGCTGCACAAGTCTTGACACAAGTCAAGTCTAAACAATAAATTTTTTCCAACAGTTTCATTGTTATCAGATGTTTTCAAACTCTTTTACCTCTTTGGCGACTGGGGGAGGATTTATTTTTGTTCATTATCAAACTTCTTTTATATGTTCCTCCACACCCTTGTCTGTTCCTCCTAGTATGACAGTGAAAACTGTGTGAATACTTAGGATTCTCCTCAGCATCTTCCCTCTTAACAGTGACAGCAATGACACCAGCCATGTTTTGTTGAATGCACAGTTCTTCCTTTTCCTCTTTTATCTGAGGATTTTCTGATGTCTCTGGGACAACAGGAGGTCCTGGATTCTCATTTTTTAACGTCAGTGGTTGCTGGTTTCCTAAAGCAGATGAGTATTGCACAGATAGATAGAAAAAGATAGTAGATACATAGGTTAATGTAAGTGGTATTAGTTGATAAGTAGGTAATAATTATTTCTGTGCATTGTCTTGTTGAGCATTGTAATTATTATTATTTTATTTAATAAGTATTATACTTAGTATATTACCACTAAGAGTTTAATGAATACATGTTGAAAATCCATATTTTGACCTAATTATTTTAGTATCAGCAGGAACTCGTGTTCCTTACATCTGACGCTTTATCATTAGAACATTTTTCCCATAATTTCAAGACGAGCTTAAAATAAATCAAAGGTTAGACAGAGCACAAAAAATCCCATAAAAAACTATAAACACACAATCAGATTATCTAGTGAAATACCTAATGTGTTATTCAGTAAACAATGTAATTTAAATTTATGAAGCTAAATTTTTATTGGACTTTTAAATTGAAATCTTCGTTAGCAAGTTGCATTCGCACAACGAAACTTCCGGAATAACTAGCCGTCTTCCGGTCTATTTCCGGTTGTTTACTGTAGGCAACAGCTAGTTCTGTCCAGTGTCTTAGAATATTTAATTAAAACAAATGAAAAAAATTTCTTGCGACCTGACACTGACCTGCTTTGAGAAGCCCTACGTCTTGTTTCAGTCCCGCAAAGACTAATATCCTTTGGCGGCGGAGGTCCAACCCTGACCGCTTCGCCTTGTAGTCGTACTCCGCCATAGTTACCCCAAAGCCACTGATACATATTCTTCTAATAGCCAATATAGGGATCATAACCCGGGGCTAACGCCCCCTTCAAAAAAGAAACAGAAACAGTCACAAACTATGCACCTACTTAACAGGGCACATTGATAAAAACAATCCCTTCTGCAGTGATGGACAACCAAACGTAAATAAAGATGCTCGACTGTATTCAACCCTACAAGATCCCCAACAGCTGAGGTTGCAGGAGAGGGCGGTGTGGGACAATGTTGTCAGATCTCGCGAGAGAAAAAAAATCACCCAATTTTTATTGTTTCTTTTAAAACAATCTCTTTTTGGTATTAAACCCAAAGCGTATTAGTTTTTTGTAAGCGTTAAGAAAATCGATCCACAAATAAAGATTACAGAACCGTCGGCGCGGGAAAGAGAAAACGAAATGAAAACGAACGATAACGAATTACTGCATTTCACTTTGATAACCGGAAATGTTAATATTCTTAGATCAGTTTCTGGTAATGTGCTTTTTAACGTTTTTATTTTTCAAAGGTGATAACACTGCAATACTTCAACATGATTGCGAACATTAAGTGTCAATATGACTAAAATGAGATATAAATATATAAACAATGAATGTAAAACAGCAATCTCATACATATTAACTTTTCAAATTTCTATATTTTTAAAATAATTCCAAAACGTATGACGTAACATTTAAAGAGGCATAATAGCGTGTCCACTCAAATGTCAACTAATTACAAATATCGATTACGGTCGTGCGACCAATGCCATGTTAAATTGTAATAAATCTCACCTAAATATTGTTTATGGTACAGTTTATTTGTGAGAAGATTTTAGGAACTGTCCTAAATGTTGCAGGAAAACAACACAAGATGAAATCGGAAACATGAACAAAATGTCAGCCCAGTTCCTTACTTCAGCCAATCAGTGGCCACTTCTATAACTACGTACCACCCTTTTCCTGCACGGTCCAATCAAAGCCGTATCACTGGTCTTCCTTTGTCGAATTTCTGACCAATAACTTCTCAAGACTGGAGATACAGTTTATTCTCGATTTCTGATTGGTGTTCCTCTAAACCCCTATCGTCAGGATCCGCTTCATCAAAGGGGAAGCGACGCTAGCTGCTCAGTGGTTCATTGAACGGAAAACAAGGTGAAATACGACACCACAAGGCGATAAACGTATATTCGGTAAGTCAATTGACATTTACAAATGAGCCTCAAGATCAACTGTTCCTTTTCCACACGGGAATGTTGATGTATTTCCATCATCTGTAACGGGGACGGGGCTGCTCCCCTGTCATGAGACTGAGTAGGAGGAGGGACCGACGGAGCATCTTGTGATGGAGATACGGGCCCTTGACCAATGCCATAGTGACCAATTATATTGTTTTGTGCTCAACCTGCCTCTAATTAAACGTCTTATTCAGTTTTGTCGTCCTCAGCTCCCTTCACACCTGATAGCTGCACCACATGTTTAATTAATATTCCGGTGTCATGTTTCTGTAGCAGCCTGTGTAAGTTCCTATTGAAAGATAGTTTATACAGAGGTTCACTCTCGGAAACAAAGCCAACATCTTTCATGTATTCTTAAACTTACTCTTGCTCGTTTACTTTACCAGAGAGTGTGTGTTTTAACGACTTCGTCTGTGCTTTTTATGTTTGCTTCCCTGTTTGAAATTGTTTATCACTGGGAAACGACAACAAAATTAGCCTTACTTGGAGAGGTGTACATTTTAAGCATTATTTTTAGCATGTTACTCAAGCCATGACCCACTGATGTTCTGATTGTTAATCTCTCTAAACATGATGTTCTAAATCTGACCTTTAAATAACTATTTACCATTTAATCTAAAATAGGCTCTCTAATTACCCCCCTTTTATATGTCTCTCTTCTCAGCCTTAAGCCACAATGATCCACAGTCTCTTCCTAATCAACGCCACAGGAGACATATTCCTGGAAAAGCACTGGAAGAGTGTTGTCAGCCGCTCAGTGTGTGACTACTTTTTTGAGGCGCAGGAACGGGCCACAGAGCCAGAGAATGTCCCACCTGTGATCCCTACACCTCATCACTACCTGATCAGTGTTCTCAGGCATCGCATCTTCTTTGTGGCAGTCATCCAGAGCGAGGTGCCTCCGCTCTTTGTCATCGAGTTCCTGCACAGAGTTGTTGACACATTCCAGGTTATGACCCAACATCATCTTTGTCCAGTGGGTTCATGTATTTATGACTCAGTCTGACTCAATGCTATGTGTGATCTCAGGACTACTTTGGAGTATGCACAGAAGCTGCCATCAAAGACAATGTGGTCGTGGTCTACGAGCTGCTGGAGGAGATGCTTGACAATGGTTTCCCACTGGCCACAGAGTCCAACATCCTCAAAGAGCTGATTAAACCCCCAACAATCCTTCGAACGATGGTGAACACCATTACAGGTGCAAACAAAAGACAATCATGTTTATTGAAAACATTTCTAGTCATATGCAGTTTTGTGTCATGCAACAGAAGGCTCTTTAAGAAAAACTTGACTTTATATGCCCTCGTTACCCATTACTTGCATTAGTGAGAAAAGGAATGAAGGTCAGTAGTAGTAAGTCAGAATGTATGTGCATAAATGAAAGGGAGAACAGTTAAATAGTGAGATTATAGGGAACAGAGGTGGTGAAAGTGGTTCAACTACTAAGGATCAACTGTTCAGAGCAGCGGAGACTGTTGAAGAGAGGTGACAAATAGAGTGGAGGCAGGATGGAACAGCTGGAGAAAAGTGTCAAGTGTCTTTGATAGAGGAGAGGCTAAGGTGAAGAAAAAAAGGAAAGTCATACTTTAATGACCCAATTAACCCAATTTGAGAAATTATTGGAAAGGAAAGGGTTTAATTTGCAATTGTGAGACCAGCCATGATTTATGGGTTTGAGACACCACCACTAGTATAAGACAGGAGTCAGAGCTGGAGGTGGAAGCAAGCTTAATTAGGCATGAGAAATCTACCAAATTTTTAAAACGTTTTATCTAACACTGCATCAGCAGCATAGCTTAAGATGGTTTCTAAGTCAAATGACAAGCCTGAGGTTACTATAAACGTACATGTTGTGTTTTTTATTACATATTTAGTCTAATATATTTTAATGTGTATTGTAGAGATGTAGAGATTAACAGTAGATTATTATTTTTTTTCACAGGCAGCACCAATGTGGGTGAGCAGCTTCCCACAGGTCAGTTATCAGTCGTGCCATGGCGTCGCACAGGGGTTAAATACACCAACAATGAAGCCTATTTTGATGTTGTAGAGGAGATCGATGCCATCATTGACAAATCAGGCAAGACTCTGCATTAATAGTTACCATAAAAGTGTTGGGACATGAGTCACAATTGTCACATCATTTTTTAAATCTTCTGTGTTCATGTGCTTTTTTACCATCAGGCTCTACAATCACTGCAGAAATCCAGGGAGTGATTGACGCCTGTGTAAAACTGACCGGCATGCCAGACCTTACACTCTCATTTATGGTGAGTCTAAAACTAAAACCCTCAATCAGATTAATGAGAGTCTAAGAGACCAGCTGCCACCATCATGCTTGTGCTTCATGGTAGTGGAACAGTGGATTAATGAAGTCAAAGTGTTACGGGTCAACTGTAAAATGGCTTTAAATACATAGATCTTTAAACGGTTTTACGGGATTACATTTACAGACCAATGAAAACACAGAATAGATAAATGCACGTTGTCTTACCTGCAGCCAAACATTTGATCTATTCCTCCCCCAGAATCCTCGGCTGCTGGATGATGTCAGTTTCCATCCATGTGTGAGGTTCAAGCGTTGGGAGGCTGAGAGGATCCTCTCCTTCATCCCACCAGATGGAAACTTCCGGTTGCTCTCCTATCACGTCAGCTCTCAAAAGTCTGTGTTCTTAACAAAATATAATAATAACAATCAACTACAAGAGGAGTAGAATCAAACTACTGCTACAAACGACTTGATCTCAATTTGTCCAAAATTGTTGGTTTTCCAGCTTGGTGGCAATTCCAGTGTATGTCAAACACAACATTTCCTTCCGTGAGGGAAGCTCCCAGGGACGTTTTGACTTGACCCTGGGGCCCAAACAGACCATGGGCAAAGCTGTTGAGTCGGTTCTAGTCAGCAGTCAGCTACCAAGGGGTGTGCTCAACGCCAACCTCAACCCCTCACAGGGAACATATACATTTGACCCAGTCACAAAGGTACGTTGAAATGCATTCAGAAACTCAATCTGAATCTAGTGTTTACAAATATTTTTTACTGCGTATCACTGCAACACACAATTAAACGCTTTATACAGTGTGAAATTGTGCAAACAAATCAATCTTTTCACGTTGTCCTGCTCCTAAGTTATGTGTTGGTAGTTTAAGCGCCAGTTCAATAATGGGATTTTGTTTGGTTTCTTTTCCAGTTGTTGTCATGGGATGTTGGTAAGATCAACCCACAGAAGCTTCCTAGTCTGAAAGGAACCATGAGTCTACAGGCTGGAGCGTCCAAACCAGATGAAAACCCAACCATCAACATCCAGTTCAAGATTCAGCAGATGGCCATCTCAGGTGCACACCTATATATTTTATAGTATATTGCATTGTTGCCCTTGTACAACACTAAATATTTTATGGCTATCTTTGTTCCAACAACCCATTGCATTTATAATTCGGATTGATATTCTGATTCAGAAAAACTTTATTTGTCTCTGAGGGGCAATTCGAGACGGTCAATTAAAACCGACACAAGGTTTTTTACTCTCAAAACTTGAGTAAGAAAATAATCAAGTATATTTCAAAGAATAAAAGAGCACAGATGACAAAGACATTGTCAAAAAATATCAAAACTCCTTATAATGATCTAAAGACTGACAATTTAATTAAAAAAGAAAAAAAGCTGGAGATATAAATATGCTTTTTAAATGAATGTTTTGGTTTAAATAGTTCGTGACATTTTATCTTGACCGTCATAGTAGTCTCTTTGTCAAATACACACACACACACAAAGCAAATACAGTACTGGTTTTCATATCCTGCTCAGCTGACAACCACCTGACTCTAGAATCCTGCACGCGGTTTCCAATGGCAGCCACCAGATGGTGCCAAAGCCTGCAAATATGTCTGTGACTCCTGATTTCAGAGATCTTTTTCATTAAGTTTTAAAATGACCATATCCACGCGGTTAGTTATTAAATTTATCAGGTAGCCCTGGTCTAATGCACTATATTTTTGTTTTTTAAGGATAAATTATAATAACAATATTTAGTATTACTTTTGCATTGTTGGCCGCTCAATGTGCAGGTGATTTTTCTATGATAATGTGGAAGCCACTGGTTCTGACATTTTGAGGGTAAGAATTTAATGTACTGTAGATGCTGTAACAGACATCACAGCACATTAAAAAGTTAACTTAAGGGTTATATTTTCTGCTGACTAAAGGCTACTCCCGTCCCTCTGCCGCTCTTCCTGCTGCTTCTCTTTCTCAAAATGTCTCCTTCTGCTGTTGCTCTCCTTCTTCTGCAATCTTTAGTCACACTTTGTAAAATGCTGGCACCAGAACGAACCCATAAGTTAATTCTACAAAAATGATGATAGTTCAAGAATCAGTCAAAAACAAATAGAAGTATATTTATAGCAGCCCCGCATAAGTAAATGGTAATTTTTTAATGGTTTTATTGATGAGAGTGAGAGTTACATTGATTTTCAATCTTTCATAAGTTTGCAATCAGTTTTGTCACATTTCTAAACAACACCTTTTAAAACAGGTCTGAAGGTGAACCGCCTGGACATGTATGGTGAGAAATATAAACCATTCAAAGGCATCAAGTATATGACAAAGGCTGGAAAGTTCCAGGTCCGGACATAAAGACTTCTTCCCTGTGACAACTGGACCAAACCACGAAGAGACAGAGGCAGTTACTGATGAGGTGGAGAGATGAGGAAAGAAAGAGTTGGTACATTTCCTGTATACCTGCATTTCCAGGATTTCCCTTCCCAAACTGACAGCTCCTTGTAGCAGTTAGGGTGGAGCCACTTCACCCAGACCATCCCGTTGACTTAAAGTCATCAGACAGTGACAGTCAAACAGACTTGATCCCTAATCTGAAATGTTTCCGTCCCATATTGAACTGACCCCAAACAAATACAGCTTGTCCAAATCAGACCAAGACAACAAATCATACATTTTCATGAATTTAGACCAAATCAATGAGATACGGTATTTTGCTCAACTACTACACTGTATAAAATTGATTTATTCCATTTCTTTTATCACATTTATTTTCCAATATCAAATGATCATATGTTTGTATAATTTTCTTAATAATTTACTTGGGAAAAAAATGCTAATCCTATTCAACACCGCAGAAGAGTCAAGAGTCTTCTGGCTTGGTTAAGTACTGTAAGTCTTTGTTGCCTGTTTAATAGTAAACAAGCTGCTACTGTAATCTCATAGCTGGACGTGAATTTTGAACACTTTGTGTTGTTTTTGTTTTTTTTTAACCTGTTTTGTTTCTGTTTGTTGTGTATTTGCACTTTTCTTTGCTGCAATTATCTTTTACTCAATAACACTGGATGTGGATGAAATTGGATGCAGCTGTAATGCTGCGCTGCTTGTACTGTAGTATAATTAATTTGTCTCATTTATAATTATGGCTGTCAATTAAGTAATTTAGATTCAGGTTTATCATATGATATGATGTTTTACAGATGATTACTTGTGAATTGACCGCATAGATATGTAAAGCAACAGTGACATTATTGGATATGCAGTTTACTTCATTCCTCAAATGCATTAAACCAAATGAGTCTTCAGAGAAATTAACCTAATAATTGCGATCATTTTGACAGCCATGATTTGAGTGTCCAAAGCTCTAATAGATGTTCTGTCATTCCCAGAAGACCCTGTAACAAGGGCACAGTTTTGGTCCCTAGACCTAAATCATGAACCAACCAACAACAGAGTTGGTAGGGGGGATTTTTTTTTTTTCATTCATTTCTTTTTGTTTTAAGTTGTTTTAATTCTCCTCTAGACATTTTGTTTTTTTTTCATGTATTCAGTTTGTCTTGGAAGGACAAATGTGAAAAAAAAATGCAAATAAAAGAATGTTTAAGATGATTTTCTGAAAAAAGTAAAAGTAATAGCATTTTCTCTAGGATTTTTTTTCCCTTTTTTACTTTTGTCTTTATAAAACATAGGCTCTAAACATTTTAATATTTCTGAATTTGTTTATCTGAAAATAAAAAAAATGCAGATATTTTCACCCTTGCGCCCTCAGTTACAGGCAGCGCGTTAAGTATCTGATAAAAAACAAAACACAAAAAAAGTTACACTGACTAACGCTCATGACCACTGCAAGGCAGTATTGTGCAATTTTTTCCTACCCTAAAATGACCTCAAATATATAAATAAATAATTGTCCCTTTAGTTTAGGATACCCGATATGAACTTAAGCCGATGTCCGATTTTGCCGATATTATCCAAACACTTAATTTTCCGATACCAATATCGACCAATATATGCCGCTGTTGGCCCCAAAACCGAGGTAAACGTCTCAGAATCCTATCATATGTGTAATTCCAGTGTTGTCAAATTGGCAAAACCCAGGCAACGTTGTATTGGTTTTTCAGTATTGGAAGTACTAATATTGATCAATATTGTTATTGATCTTTCAAATATCACTTAATTATGCTAATATTGGGCAAATAATAACGTCCGACCAGTGTTATCACACATCCCTAAGTTCGTTTTCTGTTTCTGTTGTTTTTATTTTTCAGACAAAGAGGGCAGATAAAATCAAGTTCTCAGCCGCATCAAATGAAATACATTTATCAAAGGCTGCGTCCACTCTTCCTTTAATCACCTCTATCTCATGAAGACTTGTACGAAGTTTGATTTTCACAATTAATTCCTGGAAATGCTGTGGTCTTCAGAGCCAGATGCAGTTGGTCCAATCGACTTATCAAGGATGTGTTTCTATTTAAATAATAATCTAAATAAAACATAAATTCTATTAAAACATATTTAAATTTGTACAATGGTATGGAGTGGAACTGACGACTCAGATGGAATGTTGAAGGTCTGCACTTTGTCTATATGGTATATTTTTGGTGTGTTTGTTAAATATCATCTGGTGAGTGATTAAAATGTAAAAAGAAAAAGTAAATAAAGGTTTAATGTGTTATGTAACTTGGATGGACTGTTGTTGTTTTGGGGGGTTAATACTGTGAAATATTTCAGAATCCTACAGTAAAACCTGGTAGAGTTAGGTGTGGAAGGGGGCAAAATGGATATAAAAGTATTACAGGACCCAGGTTATAAGTCATGACATTTACAGGCAATTATCTCACTTTTACTCCACCTGTAACAAGATTCCATTAATTCTAATGTCGACGGTTTAAGCCAAAAACCGGTTCGTCTTTCTATCTCATCACGCTGGGTTACGTTAACCCTTATCAGGCGGATCATGACGTCATCTCGAGGCTCCTCTTGACTCCGGCTCTTAAGGAGTCCACTCCATAATTTACTAATGACTTTAACCCTTTCACAAGGTCTCTCTATCCCACTCTCTCTCTCCTAGGTCTCAGTCCAAGTGATGTTATTTGCCCAATAGGCAAAAACTTTTTCCCAGTCGTACCTGTTCTTGTATTTGGAAGAAATATGAAGTAGAATAACTGTTTATAGTTGCATTTATAGTTCAACCGCGTTACATATATTTGTTTGTTCAGTTTTTGACATTTTTTTTAACGTTTTGTCAAGTAATTGGCTGATAAATCGTTGTGGGAAGGGAAGACGAATATCGAGGCACGTTAAGATTAGGTCATCGCATTGGTAAGTTGTGTTTTTTTATTTTGTGTTTATGTTTATTTCATATTATTTTTTATGTATATTTTCTGCGTATACATGGACGAGTATTTAGGACGTCAACAACTTATTTGTGCAAATTAGACAGAAACACATCTCTGTAGTTGTCATAGAAAATAAGAAAATATCTTCTTAGGTTTATTTTAAGCATCGAATGCGCATTTTACGTAAATATAACGACAAGTACCGACTTTTATGGAAAATTTAGGCTCAAAAAATTAAATATTATACAGGTGGTATCGCTGGAACGTTGCGAAGTGCGTAGAAAAGTAGAAAACTGATAAACGAATAGATTATGAGGGCATTAATTGAGAGAGCAATAAGTGGATGGAACATTCGAGACTTTTCCGAGGGCTCTATTAATATGGGTGATATGGGTGTTTTTTAAAAAGTGATACCTGTGGATCAGAGAAGTTAATTTTAATGACACCAACAGGTTGAAGTGACAGATTTGTCACCCGCGTCAATTAGTGTTTCTGTGTCACAGCTCACAGTTTGTGTAGACGCCGCTAAAGAGCGCCATTATCTGCGTGTAAATCTGTTGATGTCTGTTAGCGCCTTATCTGATAGCACGACCCCCTGCTACTGAGTTAAGGACCGCGGCCACGTGGAAGCACAGCGGGTCAACAGAAACAGCAGCCACAGAGGTGACAACAGTCACAGCATTAATGACTGCTGCAACTGCAGTACCCGCAGTAGCGATAGTACTAACAGGTACAGTAACACCAGGGGGGTTGACAGTGATAATATCAACAGTGGAAACGGGAAACACAACAGAACCAACAGTGGCAGAAGAACTAGATGAATGATGGACAGTATGGTTTGCAGAGACAATGACAACACCAGGGGACTCCAACTGAAAAAAGTTGAGGGCCACCACCCACACTATCATTTCACTGAAGGGACAGTCAGCTTACAGTGTTCAACACAAAAGAAAAAATCAGTTTCCCATAGATTCTGTGTAATACAACACTGAACCAGAAGGAGACTCTGGATCAGGGTTTTTAGAACTATCGATTTATAATAAAAAGTGGAGAACAAATCTATAAAACAAATCTATAAAATATTATAAATCTATAAATATAATGCAAATTTCACATCAAGGTAGGGGCCGCAAAACACAGTTCCCTGGGCCACAAATGGCCCACGGGCCACGAGTTTCAGACCGCTGGACTACATGCAATATTTTATACCACTGCATTTCCCCTATTACCAAAGTAAACAGTGGGCAGCTTTCAGTACCAGAGGCAACTTGGCTGCGGGTAGATTCAAACCTTAGACCCCCTGGATCCAAGTCCGCTTCCTTAACCACTAAGCCACTGTTGTCCCACGAAAATAGGAATAACTAAAGGAGGAAAAAAAATAAAGGCAAGCGGAAGATATAGAACAATCGATAGCACCAGCAGTTGTAAAAGAGAATATAAACCATGATATCAATATGGAATAAAAAGTATGGAATAAAACCCAGGAATCTTTACTTCCAAAGCAAAATAATAACTGCTACACCTTGGAACCAATAAAAAACAACAACCATGATAGACCAGTCCAGAGGAGAAGGGAGTGAACTAGATGGATTTAACTAGTAGTAGTAACTAGTAGTGTTCCCTCCTGCATCAAAGAGAAAATGATGTTTCTCAGCTAAGGAATGAAACTTCTTTAACCTACAAGAAGTCCAGTTGCTCACAGCTAAACATTTGGATACGACAGACAAGAAAAACCATCACAATGGTACCAGTTGGACCTATGGTACCAACAGTACCAAAAGTAGATATATTAATAACAGTACCACTGTTGTCAGTGAAGGTGACGCTGACAAAAGTCATCACCAGGACCAGTGGTTTTCTTTTCTACTGAAATCATCAAAAAGGTGTATTATTATTATTAACAGTAATAATTATGTTATTACTGTTTTACTTCATAGAAGTCAATGACAACAACTGCATGAATGGTGGCGTTTGTTTCATTTACAAATTAAAACTCCTATGTGCTCTCACTGGGTTTCTGCGTTGTTGTTGCCACCTTTCTTCCTCTCCATGGTGTTCATGTTGCAGCAACATGCACAGTGAGAAACACTCGGTCTGGTTTTAATACAATCCACATCTTTGACGCTTGACTAGAGCTTGTGACCACAAGACAAAGAGGACTGTTCCTTGCATCAACCCTTTCTTTTACCCAAGACACACACACACACACACACACACACACACACAAACCCAACCACATACTCAACACACACCGCTCTTGCCAGGACTGGCATTAAACACAGTATCTTCTCAAACTGCTGCGTGTGTCGTGTGGCTTTGAGCCAACTGGCTGCCGAGCGCTGACAGCTGTGTTTGGAGAGCAGACAGTGTTCAGACAACAATAAGGAAAACAGACCGAACATAAATGTAGGAGAAGAAACACCAGGACAGAATGGTAGAGACACACTGGGGACCTAAAAATGTAGTACATTACAAGGACAAAGTTTACGTGCAAAAGGTCAAATGTTTATGAGAACGAAGTTGAATAAAGTTTACAAGATGCAAGAAGAAGAAACCCATCATTGTGCAACTTACTTGCAACTTTATTTTATAGATTTAAGAAATGGCTTATTAGACAATAGTAAATATTAGGGATGTCTCATAGTCCGATTCTATCAGCCCGAGACTGATCTGTCATTGTCATTTTTTTTTCTTCCAATAATGAAAATACAATAATATACATAATGCATATATGGTTCTGAATTGTTTACCTCAGTGTTTTTGCTGTATATACTGGTATGGGTTGATATAGGATGGGAAATGAACTGTTTGGATGATATTGGCAAAAGTTAGTATGGAATATCCCTAGTAAACATGGCTGTAGGGGAGCAAAATATAAGAAAATCAACTAAATTAATAATAACTAACTGAGAGACAACAGTAGAAGCAAGTGATGGGAGAAAGTCAGACAATATATTGTTTTAATGACAAGCACCAGTGATGACAGGAAGGTTTGGAGAAAAAGCTACAGAAGCCAGATAAAGATGGTTAGGTTATGTTCGTAGCAGTGGATACATTGGTAGAAGAATGATCCTAGAGATGGAGCTACCACGTAGGAGACAAAGAGGAGACTGATGGATGCAGTGAGGGAGGACATGGAGGTAGTTGGAGTTAGAGTTAAGGATACAGAAGACATGGGGAGATTGTTGCCTCGCTGTGCAATCCCTGAAGAAGAAGAAGACCAGTGTCAGGATGTACAGCATGAACATGTGAATAGAAAGTATTTTATTGATATCTTTGTTTTACAGAACTGATTAAGCTGTTGAACTGTAAGTTAAAACAATGTGTTGTTATAAAATCACATGGTTCCAAAGTAAAGATTTTTTTCCTATTCTTCTGCCCTTCTCTAGGTTGTTCCCCTACAAAGCAGCACATACAGTTATCCCTTCATCTATGTTTATTCTGTCCAGACCTGGAGCAACAACCATCCCCTCTGGGTGTCTGTCACAGATGGACTCCAGTCATGACTTTGCCACCTGGAATCTCCAGGTCCACTTAAATGGCCAGGATACCACAGGAACCATTAAGTTGTTCCTCCAGGGCTCATAGTAGAAGACAGGGCAAATATAAACCTGATGTTTACGGCCCGTGGTCTAGACAGTTAGAGAGGGTTGAGGAAATTTAGCACATGAACGTTGTCACAACAGAAAATGTTAGTAGTAGACCAAGTAAATCCAAGTGCTTCTGTTTATTTGCTGAACACAGACAAACATTCTTATTTACATATATTTAAGAATTTTATTGCTACATTTTAAAACTATTTATTTTTTTAAATATTCACAATATTGTGGCTCCTGGAAACAGAGGCAACAAACAGCATCGTCAGTCAGTATGGCAAAACCAACGGGTATATCTGTTCAACAACTTGAAGACATTTATGAATTCTCAGTGGACACAGAGGAGGTTCAGTCCGTCCACCTTCAACGGAAGTCCTTAGAGAAAACGTCTCCTCTGAGCAAATACATAGAGAGTGAGCATCAGCAGGCTGGCCTGTACTCTCTCCCTGATTTCAATCACCCTCTGGACTCAAGCAATGATCTTCAGAAGAAACGGAGATCTAAGTGCCGCAAATGTCCTCCCTGTCTCCGAAAAGAAAACTGTGGCACCTGCACCAACTGTCAGAACCGGAGAACGGGGAAGCAGATCTGCAAGATGCGAAAGTGCGAGGAGCTTAAGAAGAAACGGAATGAGTGGGAGGAGAGTGAGGTAGGCCTCCATTTTACCTGTCCATTTACATTTAAAGTCATAACGTCATTTGAAGGTGGACGTCTATCCGAGAGAGAGAGGGAATGGTTCTTCTTCTATTCTTTTCGGCATGTCCCTTTTTTTCAGGGGTTGCCACAGCGAGTCGACAATTTCCATCTCCCCCTGTCCTCTCTATCCTCATCTTTGAGTCCAACTACCTCCATGTCCTCTCTCACTGCGTCCATCAGTCTTCTCTTTGTCTCCTACCTGGTATCTCCATCTCTAGGATCATTCTTATACCAATGTATCCACTGTCCCTCCTCTGAACATGTCCAAACCATCTCAATCTGGCTTCTCTAGCTTTTTCTCCTGATCCTGTCCATCCTTGTCTCTCCTAAAGAGAATCTCAGAATCTTTAATTCCTCCATCTCCAGCTCTGTCTCCTGACTTCTGTCTATTTCTAGTGTTTCTAATCCATCCATCATGGCTGGTCTCACAACTGTCCTGTAAACCAAAAGGGTTTAGTTGTAAGCAACTAGACTTCTAATTGGAATTGAAAGACGTTTCATTCCTCAACTGAGGAACTTCATCAGTTTCTGGCTGTTGTTGTCAACCAGTTGTCCTGTACATCTTTCCCTTCCCCTAAGCTGACTCTCTTATTTCACAAATCACTCCTGAAACCTTTCTCCTGTTGTTTCATCCTGCCTGTACTCTATTCTTCTCCAGAGAGGCAATTGTTAAATTCACAATATATCAGTATTTAGGTTGCCTGTGAGGAATTCTTTTCCAAACCCTGGGAACCTCTTGGTCAGTTATCCCTTTAAAGGGTTGAAAGCTCTGTACGGATGTAATTATTCCAACCTAATGTCTATGCATTTCTTCTGTCTTCCCTTGGGTATTTACTGTCAGTTTACATGGTTTATTTAACAAATTACTTCACTGCTTTTAGATTAGATTACAGGAAATGGTCAACTGATGACAGTTTGTTTAGAGACACAAACAAAAAATGTTTCCTGTCTTTGCTGAGCTTTACATTAAGACCACAGAGCATTATCTACTTTCTATATCCATGGCTCTAACTGAAGCAGTGGAAAAGCTTTTTGTATGTGTTTTGCTGACAACGGAACAGCAGCAGTAAAGAATTCCTGCAGTTGCCTCTGGCTTGAGCTCTGACCTCTAAGGCTCCCAGTGAGAGGCGGGGGTTAACCTTAGGCTATTTTCTGTGTGTGTGAGTGGGTGTGTGGATAGCAGCAGCGTGCTTTTAGAGCGTGCACTTGTGCGTTAATGAAAGTGCGTGCATGTGCGAATTTTCTAGTTGTGGCAGTAGAAAACAGGGACGAATGTTGAAGGGCAGGAAGAAGCCACAGTAAAGAGGACATCTCTACCGCTTCATTTGTGAACATTCACAACCCAGGATTCTTTGTTTTAGAGTCAGACATGCTAAATGGTAGCATGATTTAGGAATATAAAGCTGAAACAAACAGGCAAACGCTCAGTTTAAAGTGTCTGCCTACATAAAGCTGTAAACATCCACAGAACTCCCTTGACACTTGAAAAGTCACGTTTTATGTCCAGAAAAAGTAATTTCACTTCTTTGACCTCTATTGGTTACAACGTTTACCAAACTGGTGCTTTGGGGCATGATTACAGTATTAAAAATAGAAACAAGAAGCAATAGAATAGACAGTTTTTCATGGCATGAACTCAAAGTCTAGTTAAAGTTGTTAGTCCAATTGAAAATCAATGAAATTGCAGTTTGTGTCAAATACTGTGTGACCTCTGCAGTGAGGAATAGAGAAGTTACTCTGATGGTTTGGGGCCGCTATTCTGTACCGTCCACCAATGGTATCTGTTAAAAATAATGTTGAGTATGTTTATGGTTGTTGGCTATACATTTGCTATGCTAGGTTGGATTAGCTGTTTTTCTTAGATTTGTATCTCTTCTCATGTTGTTGGTTGGTGGTGTACTGCTGGTGGACTTGTTATATGTCTGTCTTATTTACTATGTATTTCCTCGGCATCACACTTGTTCAGAGTGACAGCAGATGCGCCATTGCACAAGAGGATGTGTTGGGCTTTAAAGAACACAAGGCTGAAGTCTGACAGCAACCCTACAAAATTTGTTTATCCACAAACAGGAACTCACCGGCATTGGATGATTCAACAGGTCTCTGGCCTGATGTCTGCTGACAGTTCTGATGTTTCTGCAAAAAAAATTTGTTTACAGAAAACAAGCATCTTTTTCCAAAAACAAACTTTGGTCTGTTTCCTGCAGCTGTATGACAGGTAAAAGGCCATTTCATGTAGTTATTATAATTTTTCAAAACCACAGGTGCCAAACTCAGGCCCGGGGGCCAATTCTGGTCCACAGTGTAATTATATCTGGCCCGTGAGATAAAATCAAATGTGTAGTAGAGTTGTCCCACCAGTATGTAGACCTTATATACTCTCAGAATTTGTCATATTGATAATGCATGCATTTTTTATAGCACATACATTTTGTTCTGTAAAGAAAGATTTAAATAAAAAATATATTTAAAGACGAAGAGACAGAATAAGAGACAAATACCACTGATGTGTGAATTGTTTCTAATGTAATGTTTCATGTGTTGATAACAATAAGCTTTGGCTTATGTTTCCATATGAAAAAAAAAACAATATTTAATATCTGGGGAGAATGGAAAACATGCGTGTTTACAGTTAATGTATCTCCCTATATATGGAGTTTGGCCTGTGACTTCATGCGAGTTTTAAATTCTGGCCCGCTCTGAGCTTGAGTTTGACATCCCTGGACTAAACCTTAAAAGGAAACATTTGAGGAAATCTCATTTCCTCTTCCTTCTGGATAATTTATTTAGAATTGTTTCTGACTGGATTGCAGTATCGTAAGTACAGTTCATAACTTGGCAGATAAGAAGTGAATTAGTGATTGAAAAAAGGCCTGCAGTTAAAACCAATTCAGTAATCTCTCTGCTCTCTATACTGAACCCTAATGCTAATTTTTACAACCTGTTCTTACAATGGCTTCAATGATCCTCTCTTCCTGTGCTTTGTCTGTCTCCAAATGATGGACTGTGAAGATGAGCTCTTCCAGGAACAGTCTGATCTCTTGGCAGCAAATGGGTGTGGATGAAATGTAGCTAAAAGATGCGATGAGATAAGATCAGCGTATGTGAGTCATTACGTTCTGTATAATTGCCTAGCCTTTTATCAAAGGCTGAGAAAGTCTTGACAGAGTGTGGTCGGCTGCAGCCCTTTTATTTGCACACCATATTTTTTTCAACATTAGTTATTTCATCCGTTCGAAACCCTGTGCCATATATCTTACATCATAAGGGGCGTAAGGCTGAAGTAGCCGTGCGGCTGACTGATGCGGCAGACGAAAATACCGCCCTCACTGCTACAACGACTGCGCTGCATATCGCACCTATGCTGACGACGTTCACTGAAACCAAGCAGCCACTCCGCTCACGCTGTCCAGCTCAACACAAACACGTCTGTGCTACACACATAAACACACACACGTGGCCCTCTGACGTCAGCGGAGGGGATTTCCCATGCCACACCAGAGCGTCAGACAGACACCAGAACTGCTGTGTCACTGTGCGGCTGCCTCACCTCCCTACACCACACATCAGCTTGCTCTCTCTCTTTTCGTTTCCCCTGTATCTCTTTCTCTCTCTCTCTCTGCTTGACTCTGTCGGAGTCGGTTTTTCGCTCCGACCTGCCGTGTCTTCGCCAAGCTGGTTGAACTTTCGAGATATTTTTTCATCATGGAGGGCTTTAATTACCATCAGCATTCTTACGCGGCCGTACCAACCAACCTGTTTTGCTCTACCCATTCGTTCTAATTAAATGTTTGGCTTAGCAGATTTTTTCTTGTTGTGGCGTTGTTCAATTTAGAGCAAGACATGCATCTTTGGAGAGATCCTCAGTTCCCGATCTGGACAGAACCGCTCCCGCTTCGCTCTTGTTGTCATGATCCGCTGTCTGGTGCGAAAATGAGCTGTGATGAGGGGTCTAAAAGGCTGGAAGTGATCTTTCACGCTAGGAATGTCAACATTATCCACAAAGGATATAAAAATATTATGCTAAGAATGTCAGTCTTGCTCAGACTATTTGTGAAGGGAAGAAAGGATGATAAGCCAACAGCAGTGTTTTCCGCTGGCCTTGCATTGAGCTTTTTTTTTTTTTTCTGGGGAATATTTGTATTTGAACTCTTACTTTTTTTGAATACTTTTTTTGCCCTTAGGTGGGGGCAGTGTCCCCTGCAGGATTTCTGTGTCATCACCAGGCTTGAGTCAGCATGTTGGGCTCTGCTGTGTAATTACTGTGCAGTTCGCTTATGTGAAGGGGGGTTGTAGGAAAGGGCGTGAGCATTGTGTGTGTCTGTGTGTGTGCACGCTGTGCAGTCCAGTCCAGTTATTGCAGGCAGCCCTAACACAGATGGTGCTCAGCAATACCACATACCAGAGGCATTGTTTAGGGAAGGCGAGTTCGAGGAGATAATTGACAGGCGTAGTGAGAATCCCATCCCCCTCTTTACACATACACACATGCGCCGGTGTGCACACGCTTGCACAGACTGAGACACACATACACCTCCTGTCAACCTTTTATTTGTGTCTCCTCTTTTTTTCTCCTTGATGAGTCTGCACACACGCTCCGAGAAACTCAGCATTTGGCTTTTGTCATCCAAGCTTTGTTTTTTTAAGTATTTCTCTTCTTCTGTGCCTTTCTTTGCCGCTATCCCTCTGTCGCCGCCCTCCCCGGCTCTCCTTCAGTTTCACCCTAGCAGCAGAGCCTAGCCCGGCCTCTGATTGGTGGACGCACTGCCTTTGTGCGCTATCTCCAGCGTGACGTCTCTCCACGGCGACCTCTGTGTGCCTGTTTTTGTGTGTATGTGTGTGTATTTGTACATGACTGTATGTATATAAAGAGACAGAGCTGGGGGAAGGGACATCAAAACACCATGTATGCAGAAGGATAGGAGAAAAAAACCTGTGTGTGGGAGGAAGGAGTAAAAGCGATCACAGAGTAGAAAAAAACATGTAATGTTTATGTGTATGTGTGCGGACGGTGAACCCATTGGCATAGTAGCAAAAGAGAGAGAGAGAGAGAGGGTGGGGGTAGAGCGAGAGAGAGAGAGAGACAGAGGGAGAGAGAAAGAGAGAGAGAGAGAGTATGTGTGTATGAGGGCTCATGTAAAACCAGATTAAAAACACAAGATGGCTTCCTGAATGGGCTGCTGGAACACAGACGAAAGAAGGAGAGGCTGAGAAAGAGGAGAGTAAACAGTGAGAGAAGGACTAGAGAGAAGGAAGGAAAGAGAGTGAAGACAGGAGGTGGAGGGGGTCGTAGTCTTCTGATGGGGATTTGACCGGCGGACAGAGAATCACAGATCGAGGCAGCACAGAGACTTGGAGGGTAAATATTCATCACTCAAGACTATTTTAGGATTGATGAGTGGGAGGGCGATGGGAGGAGGGGGGGAGATACATGGTTGGCTTGAAGCTCAGAAAATGGCTTGAGACATTAGACATCATTAGATGAAATGTATAGTGGGAGCTGGAAGATGGGACTGCTGTAAGAAATTTTTGTTTCAATGTCAGCACAGTTATTGCCATATTTTACTTCATATTTTCCAAAACACAGAGACACCTGTATGTTTTTCCATGAAATTGCCCTTTAACAATACTGTCCTACACTGGCGTTTTACAAGGCATTTATCACACAGACCAGGTGTTAGTACACATTGCATAATTATATAAATGAAACGGTGACCTGTTCTCTACAGCTGGCGGTATGTGTGCACAGCTGTAGTGTGACGTTGACATTAATGATAGGAAGGTAGCAAATAGACTGTCATGTGTGTTGTGGTACCTGATGGCTGTTAATGATGGGTGCTCCTGGAGCAGGCCCTTGTCGCATTATTGTATTGATTGTTATTCACTCCTCCCATCTTTCTCTCTCCCTCCCTGTGTCTCTCCCTCACGATCTCTCTCTCTCTCTTTCTGGCTGGTAAATGGTTTTAAAGGTGGCAAATTTGGAAGACAACAGTTGCAAAACATTTAACTGGCAGCTGAGGTAAGACGGGACCTTTCATAGGTGTTTTACTGTGTTGTTGTTGTGAGTATCTGTGTGTATCTGTAATGGCTTTGGTGGATAAGCTTTCAAATGTGTTTTAAATCTAAGGGAATCAATGGTTAAAGATCATATGGTTATGAACAGCTTCAAAGATAAGATGTCCTTATGTAATCCAGGACAATATTCCAAGGTGGAATAAAATTGCATTATTATCTGCAAATTTGTACCATCTGCTTTTAAGACAACTCCGCTGGCCGCTCTGTTTAAATCACCATCTCAATCATCATTTCTTAGGTGTAGCATTTGAGCTCAGCACCTTAGCGATTAAGGAGCTGCATCCTGAGTTTAAAGTGTCCCACGCTGCCCACTGATTGGTGCCAGAGCCAAGCATGTGAAGATACCAGAGACCAGGAAAAGTGGGAAGGGGAGGAGGAGGTAGTAGTAGGAGGAGGAAACAAACGCGTTGGCTCATGGGGCGGGAAGGGACGTCCTTCTACTCCAAGGTTCTGGAGTCACATGAGGTAAAGAGAGTAAAAGTTACTGGGTCACGCATGCGCACGTCTGTGATCGCGGGTCGTAGTAACCTGTGGCCACTCAGAGCTGCTGTTCCACTACTCGCCGAATTGTGGCACGCTCGTCTGTTTATGTGAGGATTGAGAGAGAGAGAGCAATAAGGAGTCAAAAAGAAATCGTTCTGAGGTTGCGCCAGTACACGGATCGTCTGGTGGTGTCTACAGGTGGAAAAACAAAAGAAGCGAAGAAAGACTTAATCTCTCAACTGTGTTAGTGTCCTTGATGGTGGCTCTGCCTCAAAGAATGTAAGAGGGTCATTTAAACCACCCATCCTAGCCTGTGCGTTTCTAGAGAAGGGAAATATAGGTCAATCGTCACATGACGAGTGCCATGAATGGTTTCGGTTGTACGCTGATGTCACTTCCCAGCTCACTCCCTAATCTGTTGTAATCCCTGACCATGACTGGACTAACTAGAATAACTTATGGGTGGAGGTTTATACATTCATCCTGATGAAGAGAGGGAAAAGTCTTGACTCCACACAAGACTGTACTGCAGATACACAAGTCTAATGTGCTGTTCCAGGTCAAAACTAAGTTATCTATTTTTACAACATGAAGATCATCAAGATCACCATCATCATCACATAAAGTATTAAGTGAAGTTTAGTCAGAACCCATTCAGAGGTAGAGAGATGATAAAAGCAATGGCAGAAAGTGTATTTGAATGGTTCTCTATGTGGTGTTTATAGTCCAATGTCCTCTGCAACCAAACATCACTTGGACAGCCAAACTGATAAACACAGTGTGCTCTGAAATGCTCCATTCCTCACATCCCTCATATGGCATGACTGTAGTGACTGTATCAGGGATCTCCAAGGGTGGTGCAGGGAGGCTCAACCCTCAACCAGAGATGTGTTCCAAAAACAGAGGTCTCACAATCCATTTTTTGTTCTTCTTTTCTCTGTCTTTGGTCTTAACAGTGGCATTATAAAGGGCTACAGTCGAGACAAACACTTACGACCAATCACAAAATACACTAAGCTCTCACAACCAGTGGCTTCTGTCATATTTGGCTGTTTGGAATTTGATAAATCACTGGGATTTTTGGTTTTGTTAGAATGAGTGCATCCAGAAACAACTTTGAAAGATTTTCTTTAGCCTCACGGAGCTGTAGCTCACTCTGCTGTTCAGGAAACAGAACCAGGTTTAGAGGTTACCACAACAAGCCACAACTCAGACAGTCTGAACTTCTTTTGTTCCACTGCCTTACACAGGATTTCCTCTTTTAAACATGTGCTGAACTTCTAAGAGCACGCTGGTGGGAACGAGTGGGAGCTTCGCGTATAGAACACTCAGATCATCGAGTGCGTGACAACAGATGCAAAGATGCTAATCATATGTTTCGGCATGGAACCCCCAGGCTTTTTGCTGAAAGGGTTAAACGCTGACCCAGTTTCCGTGGCAACATTGAATGACTGATGACATCATTGCTGTAATTTTAGCTCAAGTCCGGCTACCAAGGTTGGTCATGTGACCTCACTCGCATTGCACAGTGTGTAGTAAGTGGTTTGTTATTGACTAGAGACTCAGGAAGTGGAGGGTTTGACATCACCTCTTCCACTCAGTGTTGGCTTTCGTTGCTCTGTGAGCTTTCCAACCAGTCTCAGAAGAACTGCTGCTCTGCTTTCAGTTACTGTAACATGTTTATTTGTAGGGGCCTATAATTCTATTTATTCTTGGATTCTATTTTCATATTTTAAGCAATCTACATTAGTGTTTCGGACTTGTGGAACAATACTGCCAGTCAACTCAAATCAAAACGCATACTTTGTCAAATTGTGCATGTTTGTTAAGTTCCAGCTATTATCCTGTGGTTTAGTGATGATATTTTGAATAGACTTTGTGATGACTTACCATTTTTAACAGCCTGCAATAGAAATCTTTTGTGTTTTTGTTGGTTGATTCTATCCTTTTAGTAAGCTGAGGGACATTTAAAAAAGTTGAACTTGTTCAACATCAGTCTGTTCACATTTGAACATAGAGCTTCTGTTAACAGTGGCGCCAGCACAACCTAACCAGTGGTCCTATTGTCCTTAATAGAGCTCAATTTTAAACTTTTTTAATGTTGACTTTAGTGTAAAATCTATATTTAATGTACCATCAACTTTCTTTAAAGAAGACAGTGAAGAAGAAATGTATCACATTTCTTAAAAAATATTAGTTTTCATTTTCTGGGGAATTATTTCAGTAGACGGGAAGGCTAGCAGTTAAGGAAGCGGGCAAAGCTCTAGGTTTGAATCCACCTGCTGACAGGTTCTACTTTAGCTGCTCTGAGCATGGTACTGTCTGACCCACAAACTCTCAGTGGGCTGACCACCTACAGCATAGGTGTCAAACTGGTTCCACAAAGGGCATGTTGTTGTTCCAACCAACCAGCAGCACACCTGACTTTTTTAACCAACTGCTGAGGGTCTCCAGACAGCTGATTGGTCAGTCACTGTGCTCTGGATAGGTTGGAACCAAAACATGGCCCTTTGTGGAACCAGGTTGACACCAATGACCTATAGGAAGGTTCACATGGTGGAGTGTGATTTGGGTGGCCGTTGTGGAGACACGGCAACAGATAAGCAGATGAAGATGAATGAATTAAGGAGGCAGAAAGAATGCTAAAGCTCTCATAACTGGACAACAATCCATTGACACAAAAATGTTTCTGCATGACTTTCAACTATGCTAAACAAGTTTGTTTCATTGACAAGCCTGTGCTCAAATGTACCAACAACTGTTGCAACAACAGTGCGTGTTGCAGACAAGTGTAAGATTATATATATATACCGTTATATGAAAAAGAAAATTGACTGTCTTTGATATCATTTCTCATAACAAAACATCTACAGATTTTCTTTTTAAATATGATGGTGTTGTTTAACTGCTGGTGAGATTACAAGGAGCTGAGGTGAAGAAGGTGGAGGAGTTCAGATACTTAGGCTCAACTGTTCAGAGCAGTGGAGACTGTGGAAGAGAAAAGAAGAATGAAGGACAGTCAGGATGGAACAACTGGAGAAAGGTCTCTGGAGTGATTTGTGATAGAAGCTAAGGTGAAGGGAAAGGTTTACAGGACAGTAGTGAGACCAGTCATGATGGATGGATTAGAGACACTAGGAATAGGTAGAAGACAAGAGGCAGAGGTGGAGGTGGAGGAGTTAAAGATGCTGAGATTCTCTTTAGGAGAGACAATGATGGACAGGATCAGGAATGAGGTGATTAGAGGGACAACAAAGACAGGAAGGTTTGGAGAAAAAAGCTAGAGAAGCCAGGAGGGACAGTGGTTATATTGGGAGAAGAATGCTAGACATGGAGCTACCAGGTAAGAGATGAAGAGGACGGCCAAAGAGGAGATTTATGGATGAGGTGAGGGAGGACATGGAGGTGGTTGGAGTTGGAGTTGAGGATGCGGAGGACAGGGGGAGATGAAAATTGTTGACTCGCTGTGGCCTTTTTGGGGGGGTGGTGGGTTTACTGGAAGTTATGTGGGTCGGGACAGTGCTTTCTTACTCTTTATTATCATTTGGAAGACAAATCTCAAATGTAATAACAGCGCTAACTTTTCGTAAGGAATAATTTCCTAATAAATCATTTTCCTGTGAGGTTGTCATAACATTGGCTCCACATGTACCGCTCTACTGTCTCCGACTGCCAACTGCTCTGTGTGTTTAACCTACTTCAGTAGTTGCCTGCGTGACACATTGCGTTGTGGTTAATTGCATCATCCCCATCATCGCTGTAGCTCTGGTGTATTTGATGTCACGGGGGAGGCTGTCCATCGCCTGCTGCCGCAGTTAATAAAAAATGAATGCTAGGAGAAGAAGGAGGAGCTCTCAGCTGTGGACGGAACTCCTTAACCCTCACCTCTCTGGTAGCTCGCTCCTCCACTTGGTCCCACTGGGGCAGTACAATTTCATTCAACCCCTAAATTCCACTGCTCCCAGACAATGCTGGGGTTTTACGTAATGCTGCCTTACAGCAGTGTGTGGATTTTCATCACACCCTGTTCAGACTCTCATTAAATGAATGATGTCTTCAATCTTAAAAACAAGGATAACCATTCTAAAAATGGAAAAAAAATGCTATAAATCAAGACATTTAAATATTAGCTCCACATATTGTTAAAGAATAAAATATCTGTTTGGACTGCTTGCCCTTTAAGCCTGGCTACTCCTGACTTGAACATATGGGAAGCTAATCTTAGCCTCACTCCTGAGGGAGACAAGGCTGGCATCCAGCCAATGTGGAGCACTGACAGAGGTCTCACTCTTTTTTTTTTCAGTTTTTCTCTCTTCCTTCAGTTTCTCAGTTTCAAAACAGCACTTTCTGACAGTTACTTTTATATACCTGTGAATTTAGATCATCACCATGGCAAGTATTAGTACACAGCAGTCATATAGTGGGTTTACATCATTCCCATTTGCCCCTACTTCCCTCTGTCCTCTTCCTTTGTTTCAGGCATTTTCCGACATGTTCCATGTATTGATTACTTCCCTCCAAACCAATTCATCTCCCAACCTTAGGCACAAAGAGCTGCGTCCTAAAAGCACCCCTCGCCGACATCCTCCTCCTCCTCATTATTTTTTTTGGAGTTCCACCCTGCCCCCCTCCTGCTGCCCTCAGCCCACCTTTCAATTTTCTTGCCTCCACCCTTTAAATCCCACTCCTCCCTTTCTCTTCGTGAAGAGTCTGTGTGTGCGTGTGTGTATTTTTTGTTTGTTGGGAGTGGGGGATGCTTTACCCAGCTGGAAGATACGTGTTGACTTGCACGTGCCAAATGTCAGGAGGTATGACTCAGACTGGTTACACTACACCAGCTACTACTACCCACACCCATACACACCCTGAATATAATACATTAAGCCGGCAGAGCTGTGAACTGACAGACAGACAGATGGACAGACTGACAGACAGACAGATGGAGAGACACAGAAACATACAGAGACATACAGATAGGAAGAGCTTCAAAATTGAAGCTGTATTTGTCAGACTTAATTGTTTAGATGAAGAAATGAAACATGTTGAATAGTTACAAACCCACAGCACAGGTACAACATACATGTAAACCTGCAGCAAAGATGAAAACTCTGACGCTGCTTAAGCTGTATGCATGGCGTGGATGAAGTGACATCGTCTACTCTTCCTCTGCTCAAGTGTTATGATGGACATACCTGTCCTAGCGTTGGTAAAACACTTTGTTTTGTAATGATTCATTGCTAAAGATTGAGTGATTACCATGATTCAGTGTCTGCACAAACAACAATACGTATTGACAATGATACACAGTTCAAAGGATGGGGAAGGTAATGCAACAATAAATGCATCGTTTGTGTAAAAAGTAGGAGGAAATAAGAAGTTTGGACTTCTAAAAGGATTATGAAATGTTTAGGATTGATTCAAGGGAGGAGAACAGTGATTTACTGGGCGAGTCTTGTAGTAAGCACAATGTCAGAAAATATGGCATAAAAATATACCTACAAATTACATCATGTGGAGTAGACTTCGCTGTATTGACCTCTTATCCTGGAGACAATATCGATTCATGTTTAACTCTGGTGAAAAGATTTATTACATATAAATAAATTGTATTAAAAATACTCCATACTATTGAAATTGTATCATCCTTAATTAAATTTTTTTTTTTTCTGCTCTCCTACTGTTGTAATTCTCTGAATAGCTGCTGTAAACCCTGTTAACTCCACCCACCAGTAAACCCAGTGATCCTGGCTGGATAATACAAGACTGTATGAATGTGACCACGTCTTGTGTATGAACATAAATCAACCTCCACAAATCACATCACTACATTTGTAGAAGATTTTACTGTTGAGCCTCTTGGGGAAATTGATGAGATACAGGGATTTGTGGTGGGTAGTAAAGAGAAAGATAATGAAAAGATAAAGATTGGAGGAGAGTGAGGGGGGTAGATGAGACATCAGATGACCTTGATGCCAATAGACCGCAGGGAAGAGGGGTCGGTGGTGGAGAGGGTGGAGTCAGCTGACAGGAAGACAAAAGGAGGAGGGAAGAAGGCTTCTCATGTCATGACCGTGAAGCTGATTGTAGTCTTTAAATGCTGCTCCACCTGGGGGGGATTCAGAAGAACTCTTAAAAATGATGGAGGCAAATGTGAAATCCAACTCTTGTTGGGTCCATAAAATGATGATAGAAACGATATGTGAAAGGCTTTTTGTGGTTTCATGTCAGGACTTTTCTAACAAGAAGTGAGAAAGATGAGTCAGGCTTAGTCATATGTAAGTCAACCAAACACACGCACACACCCCACTACTGAGGACTGGACTTTTTCAGTCATCCCTCCTACAAGACCTTTTCTGGTTGCTGCTGAGAAACAGTGAGCAAGAGACAGAAATGAGAGAGATGAAGAGAGAAAGAGAGAGAGGAGGGCGTAAGAGAGGATGGAAAGTGGATAAGAAACTGACTTTATTTTGAGATCAATGTGAGAATTCGTTTCTCATGTGCTGCCGTCTTTCCAACTCAATGCCGGGTTACAGCAGATACATTGTAAGTGTTTCTCTCATTTCCTCATTGAACGGGTTCACAGACTTGTTTTAGATGGTCTCAGGTGACAGTGACAAAAGGGCTAAATATGACTTAACTAAGACATGGACACAGAGTGTTGTTAGTTAAAAGTTAAAATGTAACCTTGGATTTTGATGGATCAGAGTTTATGTGAGGACATCTCTTTGGTTTAACCTGATGGTGATGTAGCTCTGGGAAGGGTTAATCACAGAGTAACGATTAACTCATCACTGTATCACATTTATGGCCATAGAAAAGCAATACAATGACACGTGATAATGTTTTGGTCAATCTATGTTTTTCAACCATGTTCTTCAACCAGCAGTTTTCCATTTTTTTTCCTGTGCTGAAGGTTTGGTTTTCTCTCAATATCAAGTTCCCTTGATACTTTTTTTATGCATTCTGGTTCTAAAAACTTTCTCTTTATCTGTCAAATCTCTGTGTCTGACAGATTTTTTTTCTTGTCCAAATTAACAGCTCGCTTTGTGTTTTTCAATCCTGTGTTGTCCTACTGCTATAACTGAGGATAAGCTAAAACCTGAACTCGTATTACTGAAATTGTTGTCTCTTGTCAAGCTATACAAAAAGTTTTTTATTGTGTGATGTAGATCAAAGAGTTTTCAACCTCTAAAGTTTAAGGAGGTAAATCTTCACTACAGCTAATCCTGCCTCTCTCTCTGCTTCTTGCTTTAATTTCTTTGATTTCAACAGTTGCACTACAGTCGTTGAGTAACATAACATTTTTCCTGGATGTGTTTTTCTTGAAAATATTCTCGGTAGTATACCTTTAAGGGACATTTACAGAAATTGTCTGATGTTGTGTTCAGTAAGTTTCGTCATAGTCTGTGTGTGGAAAGCGTGTGACTCAGGGGTTAACTTTGACTCTGATCTGCAGTGTCACTGCAGCCGAGGGAGGAACACGTGTAAGGTAGCCTCGCTGAAACAAAAAGCCGGTTCCAGAGCCTGTGTTGGTGTGTGCTGTGGTCAGTGGCAAATAGTGGGCAGTGTCAGATGATACGTTTGCCCACGCAGACTCGGAGGCGAGCATCCTTGCGAGAGCTGCTCCACTGCTGCAGCTGCTGTTGTTGATGACGGTGCAGCTACGTCATCATATGTTTCCTACCTCTCTTGGTCACCGCGCTCACTCTCACTCATTGGCCCTCCCCCAGTCATGTGACCCTCTTCTCTCCTTCTCTTAGACAGCCTAGGCTGTGCCGTGTTTCTCTCCAGGATTGACGCTCATTTCTGTAGTTTTATTTGTAAATGTGTGACAACAGAGAAGAGCCGACAGCGTACAATCTTCATGACCTGGGAGCGTATGCATGAGATCGTCTTGGAACAGCCATGCAATAAGCACAGAGGCACCACGAAAGGGAGGGAGAAGAAGAAACAAGGCAGATTAAGAATTCCAGAAAAAATGAGGGATCAAGAGGAACAGGGTAAGAAGAATAGAAAGAAGAAGCAGGAGGTTACCACAGCTAATGCAGTTACAAGGCTGTGTTGCCGGCATAAATTCTGTCACCTCTGACACCATCTTCATGGACGAGACGGCCATGTTTTCCTCCTCCGCTCATCTTCTTAATCTGCTGCAAAACTCCAGAAATGTCGAACAGAAGAGAGGACGCAATGAGCCGGCAGTTGACGTTTGGGCCAAGGGGAATGTCCAGTGATCCAGACGACTACCATGGTGATGAAGGTGGCAGAGATGCCTAAAGCGAAGAAATGGTGAGGAGAGGCAGGAGGACATAAACATAGGCCGAAGGAAATGATGGGACAAAAGATGGTGTCAAATCATGAGAAAAGTGTAAGATCCTGTCGGTCGTCACCAGGATTATTCCTTCACCACTCACTTCCTGTTTCTTTTTCCTTCTCTGTCATCCTTCCTCCTGTTACAGAAGCAGTCACATGAATAACTGAGTGACTCTGACTTGCCGTTGTTAACTGTTGCCTCCGTAGTTTTTCTTGTTATACTCCTTGACCTCCTACTTTACAACGTTCTCCTAATCCTGTTGTTCTTATTCACTCGACCCTTTCTTAACCTGCACTAGTGTCTATTTTTTAAGGGATCATAATGTTATCAGTTATGTTATTTATGCAGCACAATTTATGATAAATACACATCCCTTTACTAATCATCTTTTATCGGGAAAATGCTCCACGATAACCACATCCCTCAGTGGTTTGTGAAGGGGCCAAATACACCAGTATTAAAATTGTCTCAGTGGAGCCTGTTAGAGAACCTACCATAGGTTTAAGGTTTAAGATTAAAGCCCCGCGTTTCAGGAAATGAATGGGCAATGAATGTAAACAGGGAAGCGGAGGATAGCAGACATCGACTCAATGTTTATCGGTGACTTGGAGGAAACCCTCTTCCATCGGGAAAGCAAAAAAGGCCAAAAATGCCTAGTTTTTTTTTGCTTCTTTTCCTTTTTCCTGTTGATGTCATTCAGTTGTTCAGTTTTGTATTTTCACCCACCGGTCAGCTTGTGAGAAGCGCTGTCTTTTAGTTAGAACAGCTAGCACTTAAACACGCTTCGTCCCTAAACGCAACACCATCTGAGGAAACAGTGTTGAAGAAAATGGAAAGAGGCTCAGAGAAAAAGAGAATTTTCTCAAAGGTTAAGCCTTAGCTGCACTGCGCTGTTTCCTAGGCTGCTGCTAACGGCGACTCTCCCTCAACAGCTCTGTCTGTTTCTGCTCACTGCACACTCCTCCATTCCATAGTACGTGCCCACTGTGGCTCAGATAATGGCCTCTCGCTCTGCTCACACTGAAGAGAGAGAGAGGAGAGGAGATGGAGGGAGAGACTGCATGAAAGGGAGGGGAATAGAAGGGGGGAGTCACAAAGGTGGGGGCTGCGAAGAGAAGCCTGACTGCATGTGTTGCCGAGAGAAAGAAAGAGGATATTGAAAAAAGGAAGGGAGGAGCAGACAGAGATAATGAGAAAGGAGAAAGGAGAGAACAGAGAGCAGTGGACATACGAAGACGCCGGAGAATGAGAAATGTGTGCGCTGCACCGGGGGGAGGTGTGCTGTGCCTGTTAGGTGTGCGTGCGTGAATGTGTTTATGTGTCTTTTGCCTCTGTTGCCGTCTGTGCGGTGCACAGACTGGAAGGACTGAAACAGGAGCGATTCAACCAAGCCGACTGTAGTGGACTGCTGTGCCGGCAAAACAAGTCTCATGCTCCTCTCTGCTTCTTATTCTGTTTTCTCTTCTACAAACACCTCCAGCAGGACGTCTAGCACAAAGTAAGTACACATCTCTGGTCTTCAGACTCTTTACCGGCTTCTTATTGTCATGGGGTCTCTCTCCCTCTCTTGCTCCGGCTCCCTCTCTCCCTGGCTCTCGCTCTCTCTCTCCCTCAGCTTCATGTTTCTGCACGGCAGCCAAGGGAGGAGGGAGAAGGACAAGCTAGAGGATAGTGGCAGTGTGGGCAGGTGGTTGTGTATCTAGGATTTAGGTTCAGCTGTCTGATCACTAGCTGAACTTAACCCTCTCACCACTGGCTGTAGTATCTCCTCACAGTTTACCTCCTCCATGCTGTTCTACGTGTGTGTGTGTGTGTGATTGTCTGAGTCACTGTTAAAGGGAACAGTACGTTTAAAGAGCTTACACACTTCCTTGACTGTCAGGTCGTGCAAGATCTGATGACTGTTATGGGCGTGCATGACAGGACTGTATAAATATGTGCATATGCAGGTGTGTGTTTGTCTAACTGATCCCCCCAGACAGTCAGTTAGATGTAAAATGCAGCAGGTAGGAACTTCAAATGACTTTTGTTTCTAGTTTTCGTCCCTGGTCTACATTTGTATATTTGCCTTTGTGTAAAAAGAGGAAAAGGAGAGTATCGCTGTGACCAACGTGTCCTGATTGTGGGATGTTTAGGGTTGTGCAGTGTTGCAGTCATACTGTTTCAACACTGCAGTTCTCATAACTGCCGTGCACAGCACACCACAGCAGCCCCCTCCCCCTCCTCTTCCTCTTCCCCGTCTGATGCCACCGATAGTGCAGACATGAGGCCTCTCACGTATTGCATGCCGGCTGTTCACTGGCACACCCCCACCTCTCCCACACACACACGCGCTCCGTCTTTCAAAACCTCACACCACTTCACACCAGTGCTGTCGTCTGCCTACCTCAGGGACCCCCCCATGAGATACTCACTCACACGACGCAGAAGGCGGAACCGATGCGTAAACCTGTCCAGCGTAAACCCTTTTATAAAATTAAAGATATTCACATTGAGGAAGGTGGTTGTTAGCCTTACAGCTCACAGAAGGTGTAGTTTTCCTTCTCTGCTTTTGAATGATAAACACTGTGGTGATGACATCAAAATGAGGAAATAGTACTTCACTTTATGCTGAAATATGAAACTAATCACTAGTTCTGAAGTACTAAAACACAAGAACTTTATATTTTACATACAATGTCTGAGCTTTTTTTCTTTGTTGGGTAACTTGATGATAATATACAGGGTTAAGGCGAAAATATATATATATGTGTATATATATTTATAAATCAAAACCTGATATTGTATATTATTAGGCACAGTAATTAACAAAACTAATGTGAGAAAAGAAATATGTGAAAACTAAACAATTATTTACATTGCTTATGCTTCTCGGAGAATAAGAACCCTTTAGGTTGTAAAAAAATTGCCTCCTTGTAAAAAGAAGCTCAACAACCATAATTATTCCATGATGCCCGTGTTTTATGGTAGATCATGTTTGTGCAGTTTTCACATGAGGCTATAGTGAGGAAAGTTCACGGTAGCCATTGGTTTCTTTTTGAAGCACATACGAGGTTTGACTTTAAATGATAATATATGGTACGTTGGATTTCTTTTCTTTAGAGATACCTGAGAACGTCCATTGTTTTTGTTTAACAAGAACTGGAATACAGCACTTAGCCATAACATGAACTCTGTCGATGATTCCCCAGCTTGTCCTCGAATTACCTTTGTTTTTCATTCTTAGACTCTAGAGACTCATTTATCTGTGGTTTATGAAGAAGCCCGTTTTTTGTATTTTTGGCTTACACTACCAAACTACTACTTCAATCTGAAGGTATCTGTAGATCACCGTGTTCAAAGTATTCATCCTGATGCCTATAAATTGTTTAAATAAACAGCTTTGCAGCTAGTGGTTTTAAAAATGTATTTTACTTATTTAGACAAGTTGTTCTGATAATTTCACCGATATTCTAAGAAACTGCTATTGGTTTAGTTTTGCTTATAACGTTTTCATCATTTATGTGGAGACTTTGTTATAGTGTGCCTAAAAAAGGTACAACATTTGATTTTCCATATTCACGTTATCTGTCAGTGTTCTGATCATTTGGATTATGAATACAGTGAGGTCAACTAAGGTCTGGGTCCACCTGAAAAAAAATACTAGGACACATAATGGGTGTTTCATTGAGGTCACCGTGCTGCATCAGATGAAAGAACAAATGTTACTTGTGACATGTCTCACAGAAGAAATCCATGCAAGTGACACTTTATTTAGTTTTCCATAGCCTCACCATGTGACACAGCAGCAGACTAAGACATGAGTGAGAACCCAATACATGTTTTAAATTCATTGACACCATAATTATAGTTCTGGCCACTCTGTAATCACTTACATACGCATCTGTCCACTGTTATTTTTCACATCATTAACATTATCCTTGATGTTTCTTTCAGACTGTACGTGAGGTCACATCAGTGGATGGCCCCAGAAGTGGAGGCCAGATGGAAATTGGGTCACATGACCGCCTCCAGGAAGGCGTACTGAGCCTGGATCTAGCCAATGGGGTAAATAGCTACCATACCAATAATGAGGGATCGATGGAAACACAGCAACAGAGAGCAGACAGCGCGCCTCCAAGTCATTTCTGGGTGGCAGGACATGGCAAAGTCAGTGACACCCAACAACAGCAGCAGCCCAATTGGAATGGCAGTGGTAATGCAAATAATCATAAACCAGTCCATCATGCAAATATGGAGGATGCTCACAACCTGGTGGCTTTCTCTGCCCTGGCTGGCTCCTTGCCACCATCCTCTTCTCCCTGTCGTCTGGTGCAGCCTAACACAGCTCACCTGTATGACAAATTCACTAAAGAAATGTGTGCTGAAGGAGGTCAGGCCAGACACACTGCTCAAGCTTTGGAAGGAAGCTGCCAATCCCCAGAGGACCTGAACACTCTACAAACAGCACTAAGTCAAGCAAAGCATGGACACAAACCTCCCAACTGCAACTGTGATGGGCCAGACTGTCCAGACTACCTAGAGTGGCTGGAGAAGAAGATAAAGTTGGCCACCACTGACAACCAAAATGTCCACAAGAAAGAGAAAGCTCATCAACAGCTACCCACTTTGAAGGAGCAGCCTCAGCCCTACTCCCAAGCAAATGGAGCCCAGCATGCGTCGTACCCTCAGCAGCTTCAAGGACCTCAAGGCCCCCACTCAAGCCAAGTGCCCTGCACAAAACCCCCAATTCCTTGCTCTCCACAGGTGCTCTCTATAGCTAAGGAAAAGAACATCAGTCTTCAGACAGCCATTGCTATAGAAGCTTTGACACAGCTATCTGGTACCAGTCCACAACCAGTTAGCGCAACAAGTCAAACCCCACACAACAATAACCTCCACCATCAACATGTACAGAACATCTCCTCCCACCCCTGTAATGGTTCCAATATGTTTCCCCACTCTCCTGGTTCTCACACATCGTCGTCACGCTCTCAGTCTGTCCCCCCTGCAGTACACAACAACCAGCAGGCTCCACTGCCCTTTGAACAACACAGACCCCAGTCCCAGGGCCAGCCAATACATGCTACCCCACTCCCTTCTTCTACCTCTCCCTTCGCAGGTCAAGGAAAGCCTAAAAGCTTCAGCCCCAATCCACAACAATGGCAGCATATCTCTGGAAGAGGCCATGAACAAAGGAATTCATGGATGTGTGTGAAGTCTGAGCCAAACTCCAATGTGGTCAGTGCGTCTCCAAATAGTTTGGACCCAATGTCAGAGCTCAAACAACTGCTCGGTGACACAAGTGGCAAGTTGAACAATGCCGCTTTCAAGCTGCCAGTCACACAGCAGCTAAACCTGAAACAGAACGGAAATATCCTGATTCAGGATAAACTTACACTGTCCAGGCTAAAGCAGGAACAAGACTTGGGTGAGCACAAGAATCACACCGCCCCAATGGGACATTTTGTCATGGCTAATGGTCAGCAGCAAGGTCAGCACTATGCTGGCACTCCGCTGTCACCTGGTCAAGCGACCATCAGCCACTCCACTCAGGCAGCTCTCCAGAACCACCTTCATCACAAAAGAAACCTCTTCCCTAACCACTCCTCCAGTTTTGGTGCATCTGGCCAACATGCACCTATGGCTAGCCAAAGTTTGAAAAAGTGGTGGCCACAGATGCAGTTGGACGATCCTTCACATTTGGTCATTAAACAGGAGCCAAAAGAACCCAAGAAGAAAAAAGGTGTCCAGGGATCTCCTTTAACAAAAGCTGTATGTGGGATGCTTCCAGGTGCTATCATGCCCAAACCCAAACAGATCATCATCAAGAAGGTTAAGCAGAAAGCCTCCTTGCCCACCTTCCTGCCTCAGAACCAGATCGCTATACAAAAACCATCCATCCTCATGATGGACAGGACTGCGGCTCAGAACAGTCTGCAACCGGGCTGCCTCCCCCCACTGCCCTTACACAGTAACTCCACTCAGGCTGCTGCTGCTGCAGGCCTCCCTGCCCCAGCCCAATCTCAGGTATCCATATCCAGTTCCTCACTGACTTCCCCAGAACAAAATCCAGGCCTCGCAGGCAATCCGCCTCCACCTATGATCCCTGCCAACCATGGAAGAGTTGACACCCCAGCCTCCAGTAACACCAGCACCACTGTACCTCTGACCTCCACTTGTTCATCCAGCACCTCACAATTACTCCTCAATTTAGACCCGAAGTACGAAGACCTGATTCGCCAATTTGAGGCTGAGTTTGGGGAAACAGCACCAGATGTACCTACATCTCAGTCTACGGAGCAAATAGCAAAAGCCTCAAAACTGGCAAATCATCCTAACAACAATTTACAGGACCTCATTACTACTTCATCATCATCACCCACCTCTCAGCCAGCACCCTCAATTGCTACTTCCACTCAACCTAGGTTACCACTACACCCAGATGATCAGGCAGTAGGAATTAACAAGGATGTATGTGGAGCAACTTCAAACCAGGCATCCACAGAACATGAGACTGTGAGGCAACCCAGCCTTCCACATCAGGAGGCAGTTGTAGACAAGCAGCAGCAGCAGGAGCAGCAGCACTGTGTGTCAGAGAAGTTCCACATGCCTTGTTCCCCCCTTCCTAAACGAATGAAGATTGAAGCTTCAGGAGATGTAGCAGTTCTGTCCACCACATGCTTTTCTGAGGAAGACACGCCCACAAAGGACAGTCTGCCCTTTTCTCCATCTCTCAAGGGCTTCCTTGAGTCTCCTTTGCGCTACTTGGATACCCCCACCAAGAACCTTCTGGACACTCCTTCCAAAGATTTACAGCCAGAGTTTCCCCTTTGCAACTGTGTGGGTAAGTCTGTGGTCCTAACTGTCAGTGATGGTATGAATTTAACGCACTTTGGATTTGAAAGGGCAAAGGTTTGACTCCCCCAGCTGTGAAATTTGGACCCTTGACCTACCACTTGTTTACTAAGTTAGGGGTTAAAACCATATTTAGCTGAAAAACTTTGATTATTTATTTTGTTTACTTACGGCAAATGTAAAGACAAGCCACCACAAAACAACAGAGATATTCAATGAGTGAGACTGCACAACATTCACTTTTGTAGTTAATATACACAGACAGGATATTTCAGTCCTCCTCTGCCAGTGTCTCTGAGGATGCTTGTTCAGTGGGCCTAAGAATGTGTGTTGGTGTTTTATATGACCATGGCCATCTATAATGTGTAAGTGAGACAATGAAGGCAGCACAACAAAACAAAACAAAGGAGGACATGGACTTACAGAAAAGTGAGTTTGGGTTGTGTTCTCACACACTCTTAACTTCAGTAAAAGTAAAATTAAAACATAATGTATAAGATTCTCAACACCAAACACAGCAACAGCCTCGATCTCGAAACACCAGTGGTGAAACATGGCAGGAAAACAAGTGAACAGAGCTTTAAAGCCACACAAAGTGATGTTAACACGGTAGTGTCCACTGAACAGCTGGTCCTTGATGGTTGGATGTATTCCCAGCCAATGTTTTATAAGTGAAGAAAAGGGTAAACATAACCTTAAATATTTTTCAAAACTTTGTCACTTTCCAATCCAAAATTTCCTTTTATTTTATTTCAGATGTTTATATATAAATATATATATGCATATATATATATAAATATATATAATTTGATCATCACTTGGTCATCTTAACTTTTCTTATCTGTAAGAACACCCACTCCCTGTAATGTAGTCTTATCACTCCTCTACCTCTTGCCCTGGTTCCTCCCTGCATCAACAGTAGAACCTGACCTCATGCTCTCCTTAAGACACAAAAATCACAACATTTGTGATTGTAATTAATAGTATATAGTATTTTATTGACGACAATTTATATCAAATCAAAGTTGTTTACAGTTGCTAAATGCTACTTTAATACACATTTAATTCATTGTTATTATTGTGATATAAATTGTTTATTTTTGTCCTTAGCCATTCAGTTATTGTCTGCAGCTCTGGAGATCAGACTATGCACCTCCCACTGTATTTACTGTAGGAGGTGCAGGTAGCTCCCTCAGCTTCAGGAGGTGCTATAAACAAATGCTTGGTTTATGAATTACATCTTAGATATCTTTTTTTATCAACTAACTAAGTTTATTCTCAGCCAAATTTTTCGTATAAATAATTTTACATGTATTGGCAAAAAGAAATAGCCATTGAAACTGATTTACAATTAACATAGAACACACTACAATCAGCTACACAGTGAGTGCATTTAAGACATCTGTGGAACAGTGGTCAACAAAGTTCACACACACACACACACACACACACACACACAGCCACACCCTTCAGCCCTTTTTAACACTTCCACACACTAAGTCATTGATGCTTCCCTCAAACATCCTCCTCTTTTGCAGCGTGTGATTTCACTTATGCACCACGCCCTGTAGTCACTGCCTCAGTCCTTCAGCATGAGCAGTGCATTAATACAGCATGTGTCCAAGTATTTTTGAGAAGTGGATGTAGCAATCAGTGGTAGATTCTCACGTTTCTCCTGTATGATTTGGCTCATGTTGCAAAGAAGGAATGTTTGGTTTTCACAACCCCCTGACCCCAATCAAAACAGAACAGATCAGCTCTGCCTCTTCCATAAAATCTTACACAAACTGAGATGAAATAACAAGTAGAGACTCACAAAGTAGAATGGAATTATTGAAATCAAACAGTGTGACCAAATGTGCTCAAGAACTACAACATTAGATGCAAACTTGAAGGTTTAACATTCATCATAAACAGACATCCTTATCAGATCAGTTCATTTTAACCATGAAGAAAACCAGAACCTATTTCTAAGTAAACAGACAGTGTTGTTGAGGAAAGATAATACAAACAACATGCGAGATTTATTAGTAATACCTACATGTGTGTTTTTTAAGAACAAATCTTGGAGAAAGATGAAGGGCCCTACTACAATCATCTGGGATCTGGACCGACTGTTGCTTCCATCCGTACTCTGATGGAGACAAGGTGAGAGCTTCTCTTCTCCTCCTTTCTCGTCTCTTCCCTTTTTTCTCCTTTTCTACTCCCTACTTTTTACGACACCTCAGATCTTCTTTTTGCCTTAAATTTTCCCTTTTCCTGTACACGTTCTTCATCCTCAAGCCTCTTCCTCTCCTACTACACAGTTAGAAAAAAAGGGAGGGGTGCTTGAGTATTTTGTCCTTGGGGAATCTCTGACCCATAAACCAGAGTGAGAAGAATATAATCAGCATATCGCAGGAAGAAGACATGAAAAGATATCAGCAGCCAAAATAGAAAGATAGTGAGAAGAAAGTTGGAAATGAGACACATAAGGAGAGGAAGAATATTGAACAGTTATGGCTGCTTTTTCTGCAAAAACATGAAACTTAAAGTTTTTTGGCGGTAAATTATAGTGCAGAAGAATGACAGTGTTCTTATGTTAAACTGTCTGACTCAATACCTGTGTGATTTTCACTTTAAACCAGTGATCAGCATCTTGAAATACCATTACATCTCTTGTTTTTATTACTATTATTTTTTTATGATATTGCCCAGGATCTACCAGCACTTCCTTTGGAGATCTACTGGTAGATCCTGAGCTTCCTATTGGGCACCCCTGGTCTGGAGGATATAGTGGAGAAGGTGTCAGGCGCGAGACCTACTTTTCTGTTGTTTCTGAGATGATGTAAGATGTTAAGACCTTACAGACCCTAGCTGACCATTGACCCACCTCCGACCCCTGCAGGCCACCCTGTGGTGTTAAAGCCCACTCCCGTAGCTGTTTCGCTCCCTCCCCCTCTAGATGATTCCTATTCAGCAGTAGCCTCTTGTCTTCTCTGTCACTCCAGATCTGCTCACAGCTAAAGGCTGCACAATAGTAGGTAGCAGTCAGCCAGGAGATGTGATATGGTTTCTGACAGGTTGTGAAGGTCCAGCCCCCACCGTAGAAGCAACCTCTGACCCCTCCCTTTTTTAAGACACCTCTACACCCATTAAGAAATGTCCTTGTGCTCTCACGCTTCATTCATACCATCCTGGAGCACAAATACAACAAAGAGCACGTGTAGATACAGAGTCTTCCCAGCCCTGAAACCTTGTGTTTGGCAGCACGCAGGAAATAGTGGCTTCTAGTTTGATAAACCTGTGTGAATCCCAGAAGAGCAGTGTGAACATTCAACCGTTGCCACAACTGCAGAGCGTAGCAATACTTAATATAAATAATAATATTAAAACTCTCTAAACACAACAGTCATGGGATGATAAACAAACCTTTATAGACAACAATGAGCTTAGCAATAAGAGTTATAGTGAGTTGAATACAACACTGATATACTGGCAGGAATTAAAGAAAGACAAACTCATAAACTCAGAACTATACCCTGATTAATCTTTTGGTTTTTTGTGACTTTTCATTTAGGTGAGCTATGTTTTCATCTTTCAGATGTTGATATTTACTTAGAATTCTTCATATTGAGTCATTTAGGCTCTAAGAACTTATGAACAATTTTCTGCTTTCCTTAAACACCACAACCAGGGCAGGTTTCCACCCCGTAATGCACTTGTATCAAGATTGTGTCAGTGTTAGTTCAAGGACACCTTGATCACTTAGTTGTTCTGTTGTTAATGACCAATTATTAACTCCTCTTACAGGTATGGAGAGAAAGGAGAGGCAGTTCGTGTGGAGAAAGTTGTCTACACAGGAAGAGAGGGAAAGAGCTCGCGAGGGTGTCCTATTGCTAAGTGGGTGAGTTGCATTACATCAAGGTTGGCAGTTGACCAAGTCTGCAGAAATATTATGATATGCAGGGGAGGGCTGCACACGAGACTATTTGCAATGATGTAAAGGTTGGGTGAGGTAATGTTGGAAGAAAAACACATTCGTGAGAGTTGTGGGATTTAACACTGTAACATTCCAACCTACGGAAATAAAACTCACCAAATACACAATACGCTTACAGCGGCTATGTCTAAACTTATAAGATGTCTGCCACGTGTTGAATTGTGGGACATTCACTTTTTTTCTTTCATATTACTATAAGTGATGAGGCACTGATTTTTATTTATTTACATCCTGCTGTTACACTGAGATTCTAACGCAGTGTTATGACCTTGTCATGAAGGTAGGAATTCCTACATAAGCTAAGGAGAGATAGTGAACTCAGCATGTTGAAGATGGAGCTTCCAGATGAAGGACCCGCCCAAGAAGACTCAGGGATGTAGTGAAGAAGGACAGCAAATGGTAGAAGAGGCGAAGGTTAGGTTGAGATGAAGGCAGAGGATCCACTTTAAACATGAAGACAGACAGACAGACAAGAGAGCAGGAGGAAAAGTAGGAGAGTGTCATCATACAACAACACATTTGTATCCCAATATGCGAGGTATGGTCAAATAAAGACTTGATTTTTTTCCAAGATAAGCAGTCACAGAAAAGTCTGAACGTTGTTGGCAGGTTCTTCTGTTCAGTTTTATGTCCTGAAATAACCTGAATTGTTCTTTCTGTTCAGGTAATCCGTCGTAAAAATGAGGCAGAGAAGCTTCTTTGCTTGGTGCGTGAGCGTCATGGCCATCACTGTGACAATGCCGTCATCATCATCCTCATCATGGCCTGGGAAGGTGTGCCCAGACTTCTGGCTGACAAGCTTTACAGGGAGCTGAGTGGTACCCTCACCCAATTTGGCAATCCCACCAGCCGTCGTTGTGGCCTGAACGATGAGTGAGTAGTTCATCTCCTTTTTTCCACGACAAGAATCGACTTAAAGGCTGCAAAAAAACTCTCCTTGAGAATTCAGTTTCTTATGTATAAGAATTTAAACATGTGTTTGTTCATATATGTTGAGGAAAACAAAGTTTTCTGAAGAATTAATCATGAGCTTTTCTGAGGGAAAAAGTTACTGACAAAAAGGTGGAAGGTTTGATTTCCAAACTCTTCACGGTCTTCATGCCAAAGTGTCACTGGGCGTATTGCCAGTCTTGTCTAGCCTGAGAGGTCCAACAGTCCTGTGCTGAATATAGCCCTGGATTAATTGCGAGGGTTGTGTAAGTAGTGACATCTGGTGTAAGTTAGAGCCAAATCCTTACATGTGGTTTATCCACTGTGGTGATCCTTAAAAAAAGAAGCAGGTGAGGGCCAGCAGGAAAGGGACACCATGATCCTGACTTTGGTGTCTGCTTGTTATTAATTAAAGACAACATGTGCAAATGCCCTGGTGATCTGTATCATTCGAAAATGTTTTCTCTGACCTGCAGGGACATTTGTTTTTTATTTCTTTTGCAACATGTGTTTCCTGGAGAAAATGTATCAGCGACAAAAAGGTCAATAGTCTTTTGTTAGATCACTCTGCAGACAAATGATAAAGCTAATAATATATTTAATATATATGATATAACACAGTGTTCCCCAACCACTATAGTTCATTTATCTATTAATTTCTTTAGGAAGGTGGAGCTAATCTCAGCTGTCAGTGGGCGAGGTTTGGATACACACTGCAGTATCTGCAGCCTGAACACATAAAGGAACAAAAAAAAAAAACAACAATGTCCGTGACGGAGGGTAGATTTGATAGGATCAGAGAAATCTTAAAATAATATATATAATATAGAATAGGAATAGTTTAGAGTAGAAAACAATAGAATTATTGTTTTTAGTTGAAGGTTCCTAAGTCTATAATAATCTATACTCAATAAATGTGCACTCTTAATTTGTATAAAAGGAAGGATTCCTAATTACTTTGTTCCATTACTTAAAATGCCTGAGTACTATGTGCCACTTGGAAAACTTTTTATGCATAAAGCACTAAGAGACAAAATGTGTGTCTATTTTTACATTGATTAAAAGCTAAATAGCCGTCGCAGGCCTCGCCCTAAAGAAAGTGTCAAACTGTTGTATTAGTTCATTAGGTTCTTCTTACAGATGGTACAGATATTCAATCATTATTTTATCTTTATTGGGGCAGAAGTCTCCATGACTGCCACCCAAATCGCACTGTACCATATACTGAAACTTTTACAAATAATAACGCATAAGATAAACTTTTAGAGAACAAGTTAATAAACCATGAGATTAAAAATGTAAAAAAAGTTTTAGGAATCTTAATCTTTGGCTTCTGTAAATTATGTGAGAACCGCACTCCATTTCACATACGCTCACTGTCTCCCCCTGCAGTCGCACTTGTGCATGTCAAGGCAGAGACGAGAGTTGTGGCGCTTCCTTCTCCTTCGGCTGCTCCTGGAGCATGTACTTTAACGGCTGCAAGTATGCTCGAAGTAAAATGCCACGCAAGTTCAGACTACAAGGAGATCACCCTGAAGAGGTACCTGTTCTACTTCTACAGTATAATGATATGATGTCACTAATAAGAAGCTTGTGGTGCGGCTTTGTTCTCACGTAAGAAACGTTTTCTTTTTTTTCAGGAGGAGAAACTCAGGGATAACTTTCAGAATTTGGCAACCATGGTGGCTCCTTTGTACAAACAGTTGGCCCCGCAAGCATACACTAATCAGGTTTGTTTCACTGGCAGACGGCTACTTAATACTGTGCTTAATGTCTCGGACAGTTGTGTTCACTGACAGGATGTTATTATACTTTAGTTTCTTCTGTATTTTTTCCTGTTTCCTTCAGTGTGTGTCAGAAGCCAAAGCTCCAGATTGCAGGCTGGGATTAAAAGAAGGACGACCATTCTCTGGAGTTACTGCATGTATGGACTTCTGTGCCCATGCTCACAAAGACCAGCACAACCTTCACAATGGCTGCACAGTGGTAAGGCTTTCTTGTCTTTTGGGAACATTTTGACTTAGTATAAAAAAAATACTAAGGCCTGATCAAAAACTTCAGAAGGAAATACTAAAGTTTGGAATAGGGCAATGGAGGATTGGTCAGTAGAACCTTTGTCCAATCTTGGATAGAGAGAGAAAAGAGGAATGAAAGTCACCAGCTGGAGAAAAGTGCCAGCTAAGGTGAAGGGAAAGGTTTACAGGACAGTTGTGAGACCAGCCATGATGGATGGATTAGAGACAGTAAGAATAGGTAGAAGACAGGAGACAGAGCTGGAGGTGGAGGAGTTAAAGATGCTGAGATTCTCTTTAGGGGAGACAAGGATGGACAGGATCAGGAATGAGGTGATTAGCAGGACAATACAGACAGGGAGGTTTGGAGAAAAAGCTAGAGTAGACAGATTGAGATAAAGAAGAAACCGAGAACATGGTGAGATGGTTTCAAGGAGACATAAATTGTACATAAATTGAAAGAAAGATGTTGGAGATTAAGTTGCCAGATTAAAGCAGTTGATGCAAATGCTCCTTGCAGGGAACAGCCCCAAAAGTCCCAATTTTTTAATACAAATAATTAAGAATTTTATTTAAATATCCTAAATTTTGCCATGCTCTTGTTTAGGTGTGTACCTTGACCAAGGAGGACAACCGCAATGTTGGCGTGATCCCTGATGATGAACAGCTCCACGTCCTGCCTCTGTACAAGATCTCTTCTACTGACGAGTTTGGCAGTGAGGAGAATCAGAAACTCAAGATGCAGTCAGGAGCTATCCAGGTTCTTCAAGCTTTCCGTCGGGAAGTCAGGACGCTGCCTGAACCTGCCAAGTCTTGCCGACAGCGCCGGCTAGAGGCCAAGAAGGCTGCCTCTGAGAAGAAAAAAAATAAACTGTTGCAGCAGACAGGGGAGACACCTGAAAAAACAGTTGTGAAAACTGAGGTCTGCGGTTCACCACAGCCAAGAGGCAACGGAGGTGAGTTATCAAGTTGTCCTTATGTCTCTGCCCAGACTGTAATCTGGTCAGGAATACTGGACATACATTTCTAGTGTCCGTGTAGCAGATATTTATTATATTCATTTGGTTCTTGTCCGGTTATGTTTTCTTTACTATTATAATTTTTTCAGAGACTCATTTTTTTCTTCTGTGAAAGTAGATGATTTTGATTCATTCAGAATTTAATGAAAACTTCAGATGGACCAAATATCGAAGCATTGTGTCATTCCTACAACTAGGAATGTCTTGAGGTTGTTAGACTGGATGGTATTGTAGTAGCACAGACTCTACTCCTTATTGCTGCTGTGTGTAGAGCTATCTTTGCATTATTTGAGAGGAGCAGCCTCTAAGTTGTCTCCCTCTGTTACAGCTGCTGTTATTAAACAGGAGATAAAGCCCACTGTCAAAAAGGAACCCTTCCACGGATCACCGGACCCTTACTCTGTGCAGGCTGCAGACCCTTTCAACAACATGTATCCACATCCTGCCTACTATGCAAGGGGAGGCCATCCCCACACTGGCCAGCCCTCTGCACCAGATCCAGTAAATGGCTACCATCCTACAATGCACTATGGCTACTACAACTATCCCCCCAACGCACTTTTCCCCCATAAGCAGAGGACCTACGAGGGTCGACACTCCTCCAAGGCCAAAGCAGCTAGTAAGGATGTCCAGGAAGAGAAAAAGCCTGATATTCAGAGCCTTCAGGCCCAACTACACCAACCCTACTCTGGCAAATCAGACCAAACCAACCAACCGATCCCTAGCATGTATGGCCAATCTGCAGATTACAGCCAGGCACGTCCGTCTTCTGTCTCCTCTGAGACGTCCAACAGAGGCACGCCCATAATCAAACAGGAGCCCATGGATGTGCCATTGTATGAAGGTGCTTTGCCAAGTCGAGCTGGGTCAAACACACCAGGCAGCCTGCAGCCTGAAACCTGGCCAGGACAGAAGATCAATGGAAGCATTGGTTCTACAAACTGGGATCGCAACCATAAACAGAGTAACGAAGTTCCAACGGCAAACTTGGAAAAACAGCAGTTCCACCACACCCAGCACATTCAGCAGCAGCGGCAGTCTCCTTTCCCCCAGCAGTGGACTTCCAACACCAGGGCATCACCAGCCCCATCACCATCTCTGCAGGTACCTTCATCTCCTTCTCCGTCCCCTCATCCAGGCACACCGCTCCCGGGTAGCATGTACCAGGGCTCCCCATGTCCTATGACGCCCCGTCCAAGCAACCCTGGTACACCCCAACCTGGGATCTCTCACTCAGGCTCAGTTACACCACAGCCAAGAACGCCAGGACCAGCGACACCACGCCAGTGGCCCAGTCCTGCACCTAGTCCTCAACCCAATCCATGGGCCATGGGCCCTGCTGCATACAGCCCTGGTATGAAGCACATCAACCCTGCAGGAGCTTATCCTGACAAAATATGGTCTAAGACTGGGGAGAGTCGCTGTTCCACTCCGCTGGGCCTGCAGGAGAAGGCCTGGAAGTCGTGCGGCGGTTCGGCGGCAGGCAGCACTCCGTCTCCTGCACCCGAAGGCCGCCTCTTTCCTGATGCTCTGCAGCAGTCAGAACAACCATGCTGGGACACAAGACAGGCAGACGTTGACATGGAGTGCATTAAGGGTCAAGAAGACGAAGATGAGGTGTTCTCTGACAGTGAGCACAACTTCCTCGATCCCAATATTGGGGGCGTGGCTGTAGCACCGGCTCATGGTTCAATCTTGATTGAATGTGCCCGTCGGGAACTTCATGCAACCACCCCACTCAAACGGCCTGACCGCTCCCACCCCACACGCATCTCACTGGTCTTCTACCAACACAAAAACCTCAACCAGCCCATGCACGGTCTGGCTCTGTGGGAGGCCAAGATGAAGATCCTGGCAGAGCGGGCGCAGCAGCGGCAGCAGGAAGCAGCTCTCCTCGGCCTTTCCCAGGAAGAAATCAAAGCCCTCAGCAAGAAACGCAAGTGGGGAGCTACCACAGCAGGTGCTAGTCCAGGACCTGGACAATCTAAAGAGAAGAGAGAGGGGCCGGTGACACGGTCAGCGCCCACATTACACACCAACTCCATGGTTACAATGTGTCCCTATGCCTTTACTCGCCTCACTGGGCCCTATAGCTACAACGTGTGAGGTCAGACAGATCCGGACTGACCGACTGACAGCTACAGAGCGGTGCAGTGAAGGGCTGAGAGAGTGACGGCTCTCCGATTTCTCACAGTCTGGCATCTCTCCATCGTGTCCCCTCTCTACAAACATAAAAGGGAGGGGTCTTTGTTGTTTTTACCTCATGTCAGGCAGTGGTTTGGGCTTCAGACCAACTGCTTGTGGTGCTCTTCCTCTCTCTTCCCCCGAGAGGAACTCCATTACTTTTTTTTCTTGTTTATAGAAGTTTAATGGTTCTAATTATTGCTATTATTATCAATATTAATATGATTGATATTGTTACTGTCAATGTTGGTATTACAGGTATTATTATAATGAAGACATGTTTTTTATTATTGCCGTTTTCATTAATGTTATTAATGATTATTTGTTTTTTTAGTTGCTTTATTTTTTTTTTTTTTAAAGCAATCAGTCTGAATCAATCAGACTCAAACAATTTATTTTTCCATGTCTGGAAAATGCCTACCTTGTAGTTTTATGTTGTTTTCCTTAACTGTTGTAAGAGGAGGAGCCATCATTGCACTGGCAAGATAGCATTTTTAAAACATAAAGCTGAACATAATCATTTTTATTGGCATTTTAGAAATAGCGTCCAATTTTTACCCAATCCTAAATATCTTAAATAATCAATGTGGTTAATATTCCAATGTTTGGCCATTGTCAGGACATAATATTGGCACTTTAACAATCCCACTGTTTTAATTATTTTATGTACTATTATACAAATGGCCAATTAGAGCCACACAACTTACGCTATGTAAATATGGGTGAAAACAACGGTGGAAAAAAAACACCTTTTTAAAACTTCACTGAAGACTAACCTAACAAAAATGGACATCTGTCCACATGGGTGCTCCTATTGTCTGACATCTGATGTCTCCTCTTCATCATCCGCAACCTCCAGCTTTTCAAAGGTGCTCAACGTTCAGCTCTGATCGATTATCATTCCATCGTTGTCCATAGCACTCGATGCTGTACTTTGTTCTGGTGCTTTAGCTCTGATCTGCATTTGCATTTTTGGGGTATGATTAGGACACTTTGTCACGTGCAAAGTAAAAAAAAAATGATGTTTTACTTACGCATCGTTTTTCACGGACACAAAACAATAAGTCATACTGTTTGCAAAAGCCTTTTGAGCCAGTGAAGCATTTTATCACAGAGACACAACAGGTGGCACTATTTTTCTTCCTGTCCCGTTCAAATAGGTGTGGGCACTTCTCAGTCTAAACTCTAGAGGGCAGCGGTGACTGCCATTACAAATCATATAAGCACTTGAGCTCAACTCAGTAGCAAGACGAGCCTTGCCTTGACCAACAATGGCCAGCAGAGGGGAGTCTCGGACTACTTTTGCTGCCCGTGGCTGGGACTTTCACCCAAGCAGTTTAAGGCGAAGCTGTTTTTTTTTTTTTTTCGTTGTCCCACTGAGGCACAAACGTGATCCTAGTCTCCAGAACACACCCCTGTGAGGCCCATGGAAACAGTGTTGGGACAGCAGCTCTTGTCGGTGCTCCTTGACACACTCTGGTGCTCTCCTACAACACTTGATTTCTCCACGAGTGGCCGACTTCTTCCTCTCTGCATGGTGCTGTCATCATCTTGAAAGCAGAGGTAGATGTTGGTCTCCTGCAGGCACCATGTCTTCACAGAACCAGCCAATCAGAGTAAGTGCAGCTCTTGACATTGTCCCTCAGCCTGGTTCCCTTTTGTCGTCTCACTGCAGCTCATCGTGACAAAATTGTTTTATGTCTCACTCGCGACAAAAGAACACTGTACAGGGCGGAGAAAGCACAGTTGTTTATGCCTTCCTGGTAACGCAGCCTTTGACACAACAACAGTCCCGAGAGTCGATGGTCACTGCAGCCTCCAGGAGTTGACCACCGACGCATCAACTACATGAATCCATTACTGCGCGCGTGTGTGTGTGTGAAAGATGAACAGAACACATGGGCGGAGAGAGTGAGAGACAAACCAAAGAGAGAGAATTAGACTGACCTAATGACACAGACTAACTCCTGGACGCCCTGTGGTTGTAATGGGTCAACACTAAGAGACCATATATAAGAAATGGACATTAATTCATCTACAAGAAGCTGCTCAATTATAGTCGAAGAGAAATCCGGCAACCTTATGGTATTAAATTTTATTTTATAGAAGAAAATATAGAATCTGTTTTGTGTGATCCTGTTTAGAGGAAAACGATTTCTCTTTAGTTTCCTTTTTCATGGTTGACGTATCAAACTTCATTGAGGCCTGAAAATGGCGGTTTAGACCTTGAACTAAAGAGCTTTCAAATGGACTGAGAATCGCACTGATTCTTTTTAATGAAACTTTTAATGATTATTAATTAATTATTACGTTGCCATTTCTTACATACAGTCTTTGGTGAGGACCCTGGTCATCTGTGAAAGACCCTGTTCCACTGGGTCTCCAGCTCTCTACCTCACGCTGTAGAGACACTGGTCACGACCTCACACTTGCTACTGAGGGCAGAGAATCATGCGTTTGTCCCTTTGTGTGCTCTAAGATCTCCTCACTTGTTTTAACCTGCTTCCTTCTCTTTTTTTTGTTTTTTTTTCGTTTGTTTTTAAACCTCTTATTTATTACTATGTGAAGATAATGATGATGATGATTGTCTTTAATGTTTTGGGTTTTTCTCCATGTTTTTATATAGCTAATACAAATTGTAAATACAGAAGAAAAGATTTATAAAAGCACTTTCAATCTTGATTTTAATGATAAAAAAAAAGAAAGAGCCGAATATTGACAACTTGAAGCTTAGGTTTTTTTTTTATTTTCTCAAGAGAGAGATGAAAATGTAAATATTAAAATTATTTAGGTAAGATTATTTAACTTGTAAGGATAAAAAACTAGACCTGGAATGACATGGGGTTGGGGAGATGTAAGAGCTCATTACAGCCCTGGACGATAGTGGACAACAGGCAGACCCATGTTTTGTTTGTAAATGTGCGTTTAGAAACACTGCTGTTTGACTTTCTTAGTACTGTACCCCAATGTCAACTCGGACTGACAAACACCCCATTATGGACAGACGAGTTATAGTCCTACGCCCAAGTTGATCTGAGACTAAAACGTGTGACCGAAAAAAATATCACAAGAGCACTGACTGAAAGAAGACAACGCACAGTTTCTATTGTTATTTCACCCCGGTAGAAGGACATACAGAGTTTTTAGAAAATCTTTTGAAATGAAAAAGCAGGTCCCCTTTTTAGACAAATTTATATCAATTGTGCCGTCCAGATGTAGGTAACGACAGTCATGTAATGCATTGCAATTGCTGGTGATTGTCAGCGAAATGTGCTGTGGATCATTTAAAAACAAGTACTTTTTACTCTTCCCTCTTCTCCTGGTGCACAGTCAGTTTTAGATTTCATAGCTCTTTACTTTTCAAAGCAGATAATCTTCCAGCTCCACAAAAGCTCAATACCAGACATTTTAGCAACTGCTTCCACGAGTGACGGACACACTTTCAAGCAACATAGCGTTCGCTGTTATTTCGGTTACTCTTTTAAAGTGACATCTACAGAAATTATCGTCAAGTTAAAATACGAGAGCTCAGGGCTGTCTTAAGAACTGACGCTTTCTTCAGCGATGTCACTAATTAGATCAGGCTCAATGGTCCAGGCCTCCAACCCGTCTGTGTGACTGACATCGTCATCATTGTTCACTTTCTAACAGCTTGAGCAAATCTTAGTTAATTATGTTGTTAGCTTCAAACCATGTCAATCTGTGTGAGTGACGCTGACAAATGGTTAAATCGGTGCAAAGGTTAGAAACCAGCTCCAACCATGAAAACGAACAGCCATTATGTACATACGTACGTACATACATACGTATATATGTACATGCTTGCATAAAGTACTAGAGATACCACATACAGTGTGTCCTAATCACTTCAGTTGTTAATTAAATCAGCTGGTGCTACTATTTTGCTGTTCCTTGCATTCACTCTGTGTGAAACATGAGCTTTTATCACAAACCTTTTTGGTGCTCATTGAAAAAAGTTACTTTTTAATGAGAGCAGTTTCTTGAAGAGTCAAACTGCCTGGTGCTGATTTTGTTATAACGCTAAAAATGTTCTTTTTCTTCTTTTTTTTTTTTTAAAGTCCTCATGTCCAATTAAAGTCCTCATGACACAATTTTTTCTTACATTTTACTTGAAGTCAGTTAAAGCGGGATGAGCTATGTTTAGTAGTTATAATGAAGACTGTTAATCTGAAAATACACATCTGCTATGTTTCTACGTTCACGTTAACTGATGATGTTGAACACACACTGATAGTGATTGTATACTGTCTTCACTTCTTCCTCCTCCCTGACATGCACTTCCTTTCCTCCACAGCACCACCTTCTCTCTACACTTTTTAGATTTTGTCTGTCATTTACAAAACAAAGTTATTCACAAAGCCCAACCTTTAGAACTAATGACACAAGTAATAACACTCCAAATTGAAAAAGTGGGCCGGACTTTGACCCTTTTAAAGAAAGAAATAAAATAAAATAAAAAAAATAGAAAAAAAAGGATAACACAACTGGCAGCTACATTTTGTTGGGAGTTTTCGGGGGTTCTTCAAGGTTCTCTATTTTTCACGTCGAGGATGCAGTATGTATAAAAGTGTTTTTTTTTTGTTCAGTCTCTCTCTTTGTAGCTGTATGGTGTATTATGTGAATACATAGTGTATGTGGTTAAAACCCACAATATTGTTTTACGTTGCGCGACAAATAAAAACATTGAAGTGAACAATGTTGTTGTTGCCTTATTTCAAGTTCCTTGGGTGAGTCACATGTGAGGAAGTATGTTATGTTACAGCTTCAGTGGAGGCAGTAGTGGCCTTAAGGAAGAGGACTTTATAAGGCTTAAGCCTCTGTAAGGATTAATCCCCCAGGTTGCCACTAAGGTGCTCGGAGCGTACCACCTTCCTGACCAACATAACTTCCAGTGGGCTCATCACCCACAGGAAGGCTTAGTAATGATGCAGTGTGATTTGTGTAGTAGTCGTGGAGATTACTAGATGATGGTAGATTCTAACCAATAGCATTAAAAAATAAAGCCTAGAGATGCAATTCTATTTTAACATACTAATCACTGGGCTACAGTGAGAATAATAGAGGTATCTCGTCAGATGGTACAACATACAGTATATGTTAATGTATAGATAGTTCATATTTATAATAGTTAATTGTATTAAGAGTTTTCAATCTGGGTAGATCACTTCAGCCTGGTCATTTGAAAAGTAGCTCACAAGACAAAAAAGGAAGGAAAGCAAACTCCTTGTCATTGTGAAATCGTGATTCACACCACTGTACACAACGAAATGTGACTTCTTCACTTCATCACCAAAGTGGTTACTTGGGGATTTGAAAAGTGTGGACACCCCAGCTTTAATGGATGGACAGAAATACATGATTTTCTGTGAATATCTGCTCCAAAAGGTTCCAGACCTGTTATATAAACTGAGAAAATAAAAGAGGCAAGAACGTTTCCAACACAACTGAGGAACACAACCACAACAACAACAACAACAACAAGGCAAAACACATAGGATATTAAGTCTAATTGCTGAACATTAAATACATTAAACATAAAGCAGCAATGGCGAGAATGAGGAGGAGGGAAAACCAAGGAACACTAATCACACAGTTAAAGGCTTCACGAGGAGGGAGAGAGTGGAGACGACATGTTTGTACAAAACCATGTTTGTACAAAACCAAGGCACCAGGTGACAGGAGTGAGACCAACGGTCAAGGCACAGGTGTGTGTGATCACACTGATTAACAGGGCAGACACGGGCAGGAAGGACAGGAGGGACACAGACGCACTGCGGCTTTGCTTACATATTTTCACAATTTTTTACCTTCTAGCATTTAGCTAACCTTTTGGTTCACTGTTGTATGTTTAGTTGCTCTAATTTCTTAAAAAAATTTTTTTTTTGCCCCCTTTTTTCTTGCACTGCTGCCTAACATTTAGTCACCACCCGTGGCTTTTTAGAAAAGGTAGATTACAACAAGACTGAACTGATCTTTTCATTCCACTGTACTTGCAGTTGACATACACAGTACAAAACCTGTTTAGTTGAACATGAAGCTCAATTAACAGCAGGAATTGAAGAAATGCTATAAGTTTCAAAGTTCAAGTTTCAAAACCCACCTATTGCCATTTAGAGGTAGAGTATCTATTCTGCATGTCACTGTTAGACAAATTGACAGTGACACTTGCAGTGAAAAAAGGTCAATTAGCCAATCAATTAGCCAAATTGGTCTACATCAGGGGTGCCAAGTAGGTCGATCAGGTTCTACCTGTAGATCTACAAAGTAGTACTGGTAGATCCTGACCAATAACAAAACAAATAGTAGTAATTTAAACTAGAGATGTAATTATTTTCTATTTCAAGAAAATAATCACTGGGCTAAAGTGAGAGTCATATAGATATTGAGTCAGACGGTATAACATGTATATATAACATAACGTTTAGCATGAGATATCCAGTTTATATTGGTAAATATATTTAGTTTTCACAAAACAAGAAAGTGTGGACACCCCTGGTCTTCATGGTGTATGACTCTATTTCACAGTAGTGCTTTAATACATGGGATAAAATACAGTTTTTCTCAAGTAATGTATATATGGCAATTGAGACCATATATTTATGACTCTTATATTTCAATCCATCCATTTTCCTCATGAAACCATGCAGCAATGCAATTCACATTAGCTCCAGTGTAACTAAGTTTTTATTCCTAAAGAGTAAAAAAATATTGTATTGCTCTCATTCTCCTTTGTCTGTTTATCTGTTACCCCGTTGCCGGGGCAGCAGTCTCCGTGACTGCCACCCAAATACACTGCACCATACTCTGAACCCATGTTATGAAGGTTGGGAAGGTGCTATGTGGAACCTGAAACCTCGCTAGCCCATGTGTGCTCCCAGCTAGGTTACAACTGTTGCTATTTGGCTCTCACGGAAATGTAGCCAATTGTCAAACGTGAGGGTATTTTTTATCTCTCTAATTATAAGGGTTCCAACCATGTTTTAAAACATTATTACCCGACGCATCAGTGACGCTTAGAAACATCAATTTCACTTCTACGTTGTCTTTATTCGTCCTCAGTTAGAGAAACAACTGCACAAAGCAGTGGAACACAATGGAAAAGAAAATCCTTGCATAATAAAGACAAAGCCTCAGACTTAAAGAAAAGGTCTGAGATGCTGCTTTTCATATTTTCCATAGGTGGAAACAAAGGAGTGCTCAGGAAAAACTTTGTTTGGCCGATCAAGACATGGAGCATGCAACAAGGAATGTTGTTGTCCACGTGCGCTCAATCTGCTGATATTGAGGTCACTGACTGTGAACCTCTTCTGTTGGTCAGTGGTTTAATTTCCTTTGCTGATTTTCTTAGTGTTCCTCCTTGACAATTTTGTTGTTATGGCAGCAGAGTAATTGCTCTCCCAACACTCTAATGGAAATTGCAACCACCCAGAAGTGGTTTGGTCACTGAAGGGCTGGAGAGAACAAATAAGGTGTCTGCACACAAGGTTGAGGGTGTTTGAAAGTTTTTGGACCAATCTAGGGATTTACTCTTGATTGTATCATCAGAGAGGTATTCATTTCACCTGAAGCTGTCTCTGACTGAGTTACAAGAAAAGACAAAAGGGTTAAAGCAAGTGGTTTCCTTTCTAGTATTTCCAGAAAAGCGAGATAAAAATATGATGAAAAAAAACAAAACAACAAAAACAAAAGAACAGTCCCTTGTTCCATCAGACAATGCATTTTCAATGAGATTTTTTCTTTGTTGAAACAATGCAGAACGTGGCAAGGTTAAATTCAAGCACTTAATTACAAAGTTTCTCGGCCTTCACACATTCACACTGTATATTGATTTCAAGAAGTTGGTTCAACCTTGATGGAAGTCTAACATTGAACGCCAAAATAATAATATAAAACAACTTAAACTGTCTAAAGTAAGGATGTTGAATTTTAACTTTCTGCCTATGACACCTTATTTCAGGGTTGCCCACGCTTTTTGGTGTTGTGGGATATATATATATATATATATATATATATATATACATACATACATATATACACATATATGTATATATATAAGCACTTAATTACAAAGTTTCTCGGCCTTCACACATTCACACTGTATATTGATTTCAAGAAGTTGGTTCGACCTTGATGGAAGTCTAACATTGAACGCCAAAATAATAATATTATCAGGGTTGCCCACGCTTTTTGGTGTTGTGGGATATAGATATATATATATATATATACATACATATATACACATATATGTATATATATATATATAAATATGTGTATACATATATACACATATATGTATATATATATATATATATATAAATATATATGTGTATATATATATATATATATATACATATATTCACACATATATATGTGTACATTTCCACTCCCCTTTACCTCCCCCCGTGCAAGTCTTGTTTATCTGTATGATGTGCTGCAAACTGCCGAGGTTTTTTTTCTTGGTTCCAAGCTGTACTTCTAAAGGAGCACAACACGGGTCGGATTCTTTTTCTCCTCTCCTCTCCTCTTGTATCTCTCCCTTCCTCCCCCCACTGTAGATGTGGTCACTCTGTCAATTGTCTTCTTGTCACTGTTTTGTTCATGTGTATGTGTGAGTTTGACTCAAATCTCGTTGTAACTTGTTGCAACGGCAATTAAGGCTATCAATCAATACATACATTTTTTTAACATGTATTTATACGGATCGCAACACAGCTACAGTATTGGGCACCCCAGCCTTATTTCCTACTTTCATACATCAATGTCAATTGGTGGAAGGGTGTCGCCTTTTTCAGTGATAAAGAGTTGAGAAATAAATCAACACATGTTGATTGACGAGTCACTGCAGACGAGTCACCGCAGACGAGTCACCGCAGACGTGTTTTAATAAATGATTTTCCGTGTGCTGAGATGTCTGACCGGTCATGGGAATTGGACTATTTTAGAGCACATATCATTGTCACAGTTGATTGGGTTTGGGTTCTATTGTTGGAAAAAAACAATGGCGGTAAATCAGATATTGCTAAATATTTGGCCGACGTTATCGGCCGGCTAATATAATTGAACACCCCTGGTTTGGAGGCTTTCATACCAAACTAAATGGCAAGTTTGCCATTGTATCGCAAGAATGTGTATGCGTATGCATACATGTTTTATCCATAGGTTTTTCATCAAATATTTTTTTCAATCAAAAAATATTGTCAGTCCATAGTAATGTAATGTAAAAGACTAAAAATTGTGTACAATTTTTCTATTGTAAACAAAATATCATTGGTCATTATAGTATGCATTTATATATTATATTTTATGATATATTTTTTTTCTCAGGCACCTGGTAACTTGTTGATAGTCCCTTAGTGAGACCCTGGTGGTGATCGATGGAGCGGGGGCTTCTGTCAATGAGCAAATTATGCTCTTCTACACAGAGTGGAGGCAGGCTGCTGACGCTACTGCTGCTGCTACCGACACTGCTGGTGTCCATTGACAGAAGTGTAGAGAAACATCAAGGAGGCTTAAGAATACAGTGGCAACTTCATCTGCTGCCTTCGTCCTCCAGCTGTTGCACCGGACTGATTTTACAACGACAGGTTAAATCACTTGACAGCATCTGAGGTGAGTTGATTTTCCTTCCTTTTTCCTTTTTTACAATCCCTTTGCTTTTCACTTCTACTCCAATAGAAGCTCTTGCATGTGAGGAGAGGTTCCCCAAGTTTTGGTAGTTTTTTCTTTTACACATTATCATCAATTTCAGGGTCACTTTTTCAAGACTGTAAATTTTTAAGCTACTTTCAATGTGATTAAAGGTTTTAATGTACAGGTCTGCTACAGTGTTACTGATACATGAGGTTCCCTGTTGAAAGCGTCATTGAAAAACTGCTTTGTTGTAGATTGACTAAGGCGCCTGACATTATTTAGTTTGTTATGTGGAGTAAATGACTGAAACAACCTTTATCTTGGTCTGGACTGGAAAAAGTAGTTAGTTACTTAAAACTAGAATTTTAACCACTGTCTGTGCAGGTTGTAAGTCCTCCACATAAATTAATCCAAAACTTGCTACTATGTATAAACTGGAAACTACGATTGAGTTTTCTGGATAAAAATGTAAAAATTTTGGTTAAGTCAGCCATTTATTTTAATTGGTATTGTGTGTGTGTGTGTGTGTGTGTGTGTGTGTGTAGTTCTGTTCCTTTTTTTATTTTTAATTAATCGTGCATTCTTTTTGGCAAGACATTTTATGCAGAAGTGGAGTAATAAGATCTTGGCTCAAAAGCAGTGGCACAGTTATATATATATATATATATATATATAAGTGCATGACTGACAGTACAAGAGCCTGGGTTTGTGACAGATGACTGCACCACACAGATGCCTCAGTTCTCTGAGAAAAGGTTTTGGAAAGTCATTTGCTGTTACTTGCCCTAACTTAGACAATAGTTTATTCTCATCTATGGAGATAACAACATGAAAGAGTTTTTTTAGGTTTTCTTTATCTTAAACTCCTCTATTGGTCTCAACCAGCTTCTGCAAAGACACCTTTTCCTTCTCCGCTACGCCTTCTCAATCCCACTCCAACAACCCTTACAGTTAACACCTTCATTAACAATAAAAATACTAAAATCACTAGATGGCAGCACTGTAGCTTATTCAATCAATCTATATTGACAATCAGGGTATTGTATTCTAAATGGGGTGGCAGTGGTGGTCTAGGACTGGGGTCCACAAGTCTTCAGGTTCTAGTCCACATAACTTCTGTTGGGCTCACCACCCACAGAAAAGAGCAGTGGGATATAAGTGGCGCCCGTTGACCCTGTAACCAGGTAACGGATAACCAAATATAGATCAATGAATGAATGAATTCATTCTAAATGGGCAGCATTGACAAAAAGTTAACGGCAGACATCCCATTTGTAGACATTTTAAGGGCTTTGTATATGGAGCTGAGAAAGTCTAAAAACAGAAAAATATACTTACTCGTGAACCAGTATTAGTGAGATAAGTACACAAATGTATGTCCACTTCTGCTTCCAAGAAACACATTCTATATAATAATATATATTATAATGGATCCACTTATGGTACATTCATCACAGTTGCCAGGGCACAGGAAATGAAAAGATGAGACATGTGGACCCAAGTTCAAATCTGAAGGAAGTGACTGAATGTGGCCTTCAAAATAACCTCAATACATAGTCGACTATTGCAAATCTCTACACTTCAATATCTACAGTGAACTACAGTGCAAACAGACGCAAAGGTTCAGATTCTGGACGTGCCCGTTTGGATCGTATCATTTCTTTCTCACTGAACCTTACACACATTCCGGGCTTTTTTGTTTAAACATACAGTTTTTCGTACAGTTTGATCGTCAATATAAAATTCGTAGCTAAATTCCTTAATCGTACGTTTCCCATTGTATAAATACCAGTCTTATAACGAACAGCTTCTTCACGTGTTTGATTTTCAGATGTGCGTACAATGTACTCCCCTTAATTTATATTGGTTAGATTGAAGCGCTGCTTTAGTTTAAATGTATTTCAGAGTATTACTTAAGGAAACGCCAACCCAACCGCCGTTTCTTCCCATCTAATCTATTAAATTCCATAAATATATGCAACGCCGTCGTTCACGTCTCATGCATCGCGGGTCTCTGCTTTCAGGCACGCAGCACGGGGAGTATATGTTGTATTAGTGACCATGTTAGTGATATTTAAATGGACAAGAAAAAAAAACACTTCAACAACAAATATCCATGGATATGTTAGTATGCCAGCGCAGGTGCCTGTCCAGTCCCAGGACCAAACTTCCTTCACCAAATGTGCGTTTTTACTTTATTGTGGGCTGTAATTTTAAAAAATACATTTCAAATGTATATTATAGAAAATTTAAAATAAAATAAAACTCACCCAAACAGACACAGGTTTGATAGGAGCGGAGGGAGGAAAACAATAACCGTTAATTACCCAAAACACCTTTCGCCAGCGTCAAAAAAACGTGATGACGTCTGTTCTGATGCTGCGTTCAGGTGTAGTTCAACCTAAGTTAACAAAAGGGCTAATTCGATAACGTATATATTTTCTTTTTTTAAAAAAAAAAAAAAAAAAACCTATTTATGTCGAACGTGGGGTTAACTTGGGAATTATGAAAACAGTTGGTTTATATATGATGACAGAAAATAACACAGAAGCCCGTGTTCTGACGGTATTTAATTCCCTCCTAATTAGGGCTCTGAACTGGTTAAAGAAACTTTTTCTTTTGGTTTGGAAAAAATTTTTAAAAATATGATTACCGAGTTTTTTGTTTTAAATCATGTGCAGTCATTGGACTCCTAGTCTTGTCTATGGTAGCCAACATTGACCAGATGTGGTCTACTTCCTGTAGTGTTGACTGACTGACTGGAGATAGTGGGCGGTCCATCGGACAAAGGGAACAGTAAAAGTTAAGGTGAGGGTGCAGTGGCTAAAGAACAGGACTGGGGTCTGCAGGGTTCCAAGTCCGAATCGACCAACTGTCAGGTTACTACTCAGACCCACTGAGCATGGCACCGTGGGTGCTCAGAGCTGCCCACTGTTCACTTTGGTGCTGTGTTAAATGCAGAGGTGACATCATGTTGTGTGCAATGGTGTGGATCAGTGTCACAATAACAAGGAGTTTGTTTTCTCTCCTTTCTTTAAATATTGCGGTCAGTATGGAAAATGTTAGTTTCAGACACAATATAAATAAATGTTCATGATGGGCTGTTCAACATTAAATATTGTAAATGGGATAGCAATACATTATTAACCGCCTGTCTAGTTAGACAACAGTAAATTAACTCACTCTATGAAATTGCCACTTCTTGTGTTTAGATGGGTAGACCTTCAGAGAATCCCACGCGATAACATTTTACATTTGAGCCTGTAACAAACAAGTCTAAATGCAACGTAGAGGAATGTTGCAGCCAGAATTACAAACATATATTTATATACATATATTACAAAACATATATTTATATATATATATGGTTGTTACACTTGTTAAACAGCTGACCAAAAAATATTCCAGTATAATTTTTTTTGTTCAGGATTGCAAATTTTATGGTTGAAACCAAATCCAGAAATGCGAAAATACAGTTTTTAAAATTTTTAAATTATTAGGGATGAAAACTTGAATAAGAAAAAGTCTCTGCCCCAACCGCAAATTACAGATCAAAAGAACAAAATGGTTATGTGTGATCACTAAAACTGGGATTATCATGTACATTTTGTAGTCTTGTAGACTTTATACAAATAATAATAATTAAATAATAATAATAATAAAGCATAAACATTCACATGTGAAAAGAAAGGTTAAGGGTAGATGTGTCTGCTCTGGGCTCTCTGTTCTCGTTGAAATATAAAACTTTGTCCGTGCTGAGTAATTACACTATGGACTGCACATTAATATCAGTTATCTTCCTAAGTGCCTGTTGTGGCATTCTGCTTCTCACAATCATTAGGCAACAGAGAGTATATAGAGCCAACAACACAAAAACACCACAAAATTGGTCTGAGATCCACACTGTGAACTTCCTTAACTACAGAGAAAGAAAGAAAGGAAGAAAGAAAGTATTTAGAATTTTGCAATGGAACTTTATAACTTGGTACAAAACAGATGTGATCCAACATTAGTACAAAACAAACAGCCACAGTGTAGCTGTCTCACTCCACTAAAACTTAAGAACTTATACAACGGCCATGTCATAATGAATTGCTCTTTTCCCTTCCACTAAAGACGGACGGACGGACGGACAGACAGAGAGACAGACGGACAGACAGACAGACAGACAGACAGACAGACAGACAGACAGTTAGATAGATAGATAGATAGATAGATAGATAGATAGATAGATAGATAGATAGATAGATAGATAGATAGACAGATAGATAGATAGATAGATAGATAGATAGATAGATAGATAGATAGACAGATGTTGGTGTGGTCACTCTTTTTGACTGGATAGATAACAGCACACTCAATTATCAAGGTGTTGATACCGCAGCCTCTTCTCGTGTCTCAGGAGACCCAGACATGAGCTGTAGTTAAACAAGA